>JAPDOI010001646.1:0-156464 GCA_029168955.1 Aplectana chamaeleonis
TCGCAGCCAGCGTTCTGAAGCAGGCCACAATATGAAGCCAGACCGAAAACAAATCGAAGAACATAGGTTTTGAATAAAATCATTCGCGCCTCTCTTCCCTTTTGAAGTCGGAAACCTGGCAGTGGGCGTTACCCAATTTTTCTTTCAAGAGGGCGTGGCCGACTATTTCCTGGCTTTTTCTCGCTTATTTGAGCGAATTGAGATTTCGCTCTTGGCAGGGTTGCTATAGGCGGCGACCGGACCATAATATCGAAAATTACCTCTGGGGTTGGACTGTGCCTTAAAACGCACAGCCCAAGCTTAGGGAAGGAATCTGGGATTTTCACATGATTGTGAAGGATAGCCAACTTATGTAACATCGGCCAAAAGTGAGCTCTCAAATCCTCCGAATAAGCGAAATACAGGGGGAAGCCACCCTGGGGCGCCCACCTCGGGAAGCCACTTTGGCACGCCCCTCTTAACATCTTTAGAGCGCAACAGTGGCGAGATGAGCGATGGTTTTAGATCAATAATCTCGTTCTTCCCTCCATTCTCAGCCTCTCTCTTTATTTTGTCGGCTCGCATTCATCGTTTCAAATAACGGAAGTTGCAAGCCTCGGAAAACTCGTACACAATGCTTCCGTAGCTCAATCTTTGAGGAGCCAGAACTCCGTTCCTGGGGGTCTTGTACGACTCAAAAAACATCATTGGAATCAACATGAAACCGTTTCCAAGATAGGCTGAGAATACAGAAAAACAATTCTAAGATTGGACTATGCCTTTGAACAATTCGCTCCTCTATTTGAGTGTTCTGTGGGGACTTTTCTCTACCGACCTCTTCATAATGGACTTACAGTTTCCGTTTTCATTTTAGTCTTACGCATGGACCAGGCGGCTGGACGTGTGGAGTTGGCGGCCTCACTAGGGAATGGGGTTTCGATTCGCGCGGAGTGATCTACCGTCGCAGCCCCGTTCATTCATCAGACTAAAATGATTGTGCGAACTATATGTACCCAATAACATCAAAAACTATAATACGGTTTTTTTATCGTGAACACTGCCTTTAAGGCGTCGAGGACGAATCTTATTTATCGAAATTGTGCCACTGGATATCATCAAAGCGTTGAGGCTGGGTCTTCCTATTCCAAATCCCGCCCTTGATATTCACACCCGGCAGCATACCTCAATGTTGCTCAATTATTATTGCCTTTTCGAAGAAATGGGTTATAGATAAACAATTAGAGTAAAGGAAGGGCGATTCCGTAAAAACTACTGTGATCATCGCAAGATTTTTACCGAGATAAGCATAAAATGTGAAAAACAATTTTCTGGGGGTCAGCTTGGAGAAACTTCGACAAATACATTTTTTGCCGGATAATGTAGATTTTTCATAGAAAAATGCAGAGCAATGATCTTTTGTTGACAAATAATGTGAATTGTACCAAATATACAGTATCACAATAATAAAGTCGAGATCGCAAGCGGTCATAAAACAAGAACGCTCCCAGAATACTGGCTAAGGTTAGGTACCGTCATCCTGGCCGTAAAATCAAATGTGTCGTCGCAGCTGGCTGCACACAGAATACCTTGTTTGAGGACAATTAGTATCGTCCATCACTGGATGAGGGATCGCCGTGACGCTGCTTGGCGGGAAAAATTGCGTGCGGGAAAACGAAGGGAGAGTGGCTATTGATCGCGCAATTTTTCCCGCCAAGCAGCGTCGCGGCGATCCCTCATCCTGTGATGGACGATATATTTTCCCTCGAATGATGGCTTCGGTTAAAAAGTCTTACTTAATATTTTTCGCGCACCTCAAGCTTATCAAAAGCTTCCAAATTTCTCTTTTTTCTCAAAACCAAACCAGGGCGCTATCATAGCGGGGGAGGCAACTGTTGTATCGCACTTGACCACGCCCATTTTTCCGTGCCGCAATGACTCTTCTGATTTTGGCAGGGGAGGGAAAGGTCTATGGTATACTTTGTCGCTGTAATGAGCGACAGGCATGCAATCTAACACAAATCGTGGCGGGACCCGCATCGGAGCAACGGCAACGGTCGTCGCAGGAACAGATGTGGCGTGTGGGTCGCAGAGACGTGTCGCGGAGGGCTGACATACTGCAAATGTGCCATAGCCTGTCGCTACCACTGTCGCTGTCGGGGAGTGTGCAGGACACCATAGGCAAAGTGCGGGACCTGAGTGGGGATGCATCAGACGCCTTAGCTATGCGCGGGACCCTAGTGGGAGTGCATCAGACGACAAAAATAAATGCGCGGGACTCAACGGGGGGGGGGCGGAGACCGTAAAAGTGTGCAAGTCCCAATATGGAGTGCGTCAGACGCCATAAAAAATGTGCGAGACCCAAATGGGAAAGCGGCAGAGGCCGTAAAAAGTGTGCGGGACCCTGGAAGAAGTGTGTAGGACCTCATGCAATGTTTGCAGTCTAAGTTGAGCTATCACGGCGTCCTTTAGCCAATGCATTTCTGTTTCTTTTCTTTGTCTTTTCGCTCTCTGTGATCGTTATTGTCTCACCAGGGATGTTTCTGTCCTTTTTCGCCTCCCGAAATACAGCCAGTGCGATTTCCCCGACGGTTTTTTAGCCTAGATCCGTTTTATATCATGCAGGGGACCATTGAAGGGGGCATGGTGCAGTGGCAGACGTGAAAAAAAAAACGTGGTAAAGCAAATGATCACGTCCTAATGTGTTTATCACATGCACAGCCTGTATAAACGGTGCCTCGTCTCACCCGAGTCCTCTTTCGGCATTCTGATGCCGGCCCTGGAAGGTGACCTCGAGGCTCTGTCCGGAGGCCAGCATATTTTTGACCGCTGACTCAGAGGGTCGAAGGCTCCTAATCGGCCACGATAGGCTTTCGATTCGACTACAAAGCGGTTGGACAACGACACGGGCCACGTACTTTCCGCGCGCCACGTGGCCTAATCGTCGCCCAAATGAGAAGCACGTGTCGACAATAATAGCCGTTCCACTCGGCCACGACACGCTTTCTATTCGACTACGATGTGGTTTGGACGACGAACGAGCCACGATGCCCATGATTGAGCACGTTGATCGATCACTCCACAACTGGCCAGTCGCATATCAGCCGCTCAGCACGTATAAAAGGGGCACCATGCCGCTCCTTGAAGGTGACTACGAGTCACTTTCTAGACGATTTTTGACCGCTGAGGGTTTTTTTCCGCGGTCCTCCGCGAGGGAAGCTCCCCCGCTGTCGACCGCGGCAAAGATGATATCTTTGTCGCGAACTGCGGTGGGGTGACTTCTTGCTGCAGGCCGTGACATGGACCGTATTCTTTTGTTGCTGTTGCGAAAGTTTCTTTCAACTTGACTAGGTACTCGATTAGAAAGCCTATCGTGACCGAATTGGACACCCCGACTCTTTGAGGAGGGGTAGTGGGAAGGAAGGGTGGTTCCTCACCTCAGACCTCGGCGAAGGGTACGAGGCGGGACTTTCTCTGCCGTGGACAGCGACACTCGCGCACCTCTTGAGAAAAGGCGGAATTAAAGAAAAGTTACCTGTTGGGAAAATTTTAAAAAATCGCACGGACAGCGAGCGCAGTGCCAAGTGTGGCTGAATATCGCTCCGAGTGGCACTGCGGTCGCCCGGAGAGCGACTGCTGTGGCCCGAGTAGATGCCTAATTTCCGCTCGGAGCGGAGAGACAGCGTCGCTCGAGTCGCTCTCAGGTCCCGCTCCGAGCGATGGTTTGTGTGAGATAGAAATGTCAAAGAGTTTACTTCATCTCTCGCAGCCCCTAAACCACTACGGGAGACTTACTAGGTCGAAATCATAAATGAACTGTTCAACAGGTTTCTTGGTTCAAGTTGTGATTTGCTTCTCCATGTTCAATATACAACTTGGTTTGATCATTATTGTTTTCAAAGCACATACATATTCAGAAAAATGTATCTTGATGAAACGGCATTCGCTGCGTGCGATCTTCACTTTTGCTCTGTTCTCCTAAAGTCCAAGAATGCAGAAGATGGTATCCACAAGATCCAGCAGGTTCACCTGAAATATTGAACGAATTTCACAACTAATAACGAACACTTTTTATCACCTAATAGTACCCACCCCTGTTATATCAAGAGTCAAAAACGCGCTTTTTCCGATGCAGTCGATAACCGCAAAGAGATTTCTTCCATGTGGGCGCGCACATTCGACCACCTTAAATGGTTCTTAAAATGTTCATTAAGGAATATACCTAAATAATGAATGACAGAATATTGTTTGAATTTTGTCTTAAGGGAGATTGCCACACTTAAATCTGTCGAGGCATTTCTCAATGCTGTCTTCCGCGTATACAGCCACAGCAGCAAGGAGGAGCGAACGTATCATGACTGGAATAAGACTCACACTAAAGTAAAAGGAACTCGGAAATTCTGTTAAAAGCTCTTTCGGCTTCAACCAACTTCAAAAACGATCATCTGAATCACTCTGAATAAAGGTGAACCGGCAAGATCAACCCAAGGTGGAACGCTCTAAGCTCCTACGCCACTGAAGTGGACTTCGCAATCGCTCCTCACCGGCTGCGGTGCGGTCGTGCCGCGTGCTCCCGCTAGGTAGCGTGCGACACGATAAATATTTTACCTCGGAAGCAATCTGCGACTATTCCCAGTATTCTTCGAGTTCTGATCATTTATCCTATCGCAGGCTACCTAGCACAACAGACCACGTAGAGCGACCGCACGCAGCCGGTGAGACTCAGAGTTGCTATCCATATTAAAATGAAGGCCCGGGCCACAGTTGTAAACTACAGCTATTGCAGCATGCGATAATCTTGGTGGACCCCGAATCAAATAAATGTGGACTACCGCTGTTCCCAGGATAGTTTCCTCTGAGTTATTACGTGAATTCGGGCAGCGGACTCCGAGCTTTGCTGCCATAGACATGTGCAAATTTTTCTACTTTCTGATTCCTTTACACCTCTGAGGTCGTGGGGTATATCGAAGCGATTACTGTGAAGGCTGGCAAAGCATGGCACTGCTACTTTGGAGTGACTCAAAAAGAAGCTCAGATAAAATTAAAACAACGTCCAGTGTGAAACAGGTAAGCATTGGTAGGAATCATAGCGAGTTATCAAACTAGCTCTAATCGGAGACGCCACTGAGAGGATAGACGAGAGCTTCTCCCGAGCGATTATATAGGCATGAACTTGAACTTAAATGTTTTTCGAATAAACATTTAATATCAATCGTCAATTTCCATATGCAGCAAAAACATTGATAACGTCACAATCACAGTAGTGCTCTGATTGTAAGATTGCCTCGGCCGGGTGCACTGCGTACCAAAGAATTTTGTGTTTTGAATACAGTCGTGTTCTAAAGCCTGATTCAAAGAGAACTGAAAATGTTTGTTTATAACCTTCACCGGTGCTTTCACGAGTGGAACTATAATAGACTGGAATCTCTACAACTTTCTCTACTGAAGCAGTGTTCTTCTTCTGTGATGATTGACCATCACAGTCCAAATAGTGGTCTTCGAACCATGAAGATTGATTGGATAAATGAACACTTGTGATTTTCCAGCAACTATGCGGCCACAGATTGTAGGACTTGCGTAAAGCCAGTTAGACCTTATATGTACGTAACGAAAGGTTGCGCCAATCGGCCGCAGCTTTCCTATAGCTCTTCCTCGTTAGCTGCAAATAGAGTGGACAGGATTCTATTTGAGAGAGTCTTGTCTCAAGAGAACGGAGTTCCAACTATGCCAGAAAGCTAATCGGACTCGCGGCTTCAGATGGGCAATATCATTCTTCACCAAAAACTTAAAGAATGTGGGCTTGCACACGACTGTACCTCATGCCTCCGCGAAGATTGTGCTCGTTTACTGAGCTCTCAAGATACTCGTGGACAAAAAATATTGTGGCCCGGCCTAAGGTATTGAGAGCAACACATTCAGCCGTAGCGTATAGCTAAGACCTTGCCGGAATTCATTCTGGATACATTCATCTCATCACCGGGACCCAAACCTCAAAACTTATCAGAATCGTGCATAGTGTTTTGAGAACAATCCTAAAAAGTTGTGAACGGATTCACTGGCTCCACTGTGAAAGGAAAGTCAACAAGCTCTTTTCTTTTTTCTTCAATTGGAGATAAGCTGTCTGAATACTCAACAATCGACGACGCCGCAGTTCGTCAATGTGATCTGTTTTGTTGTCCTCCGGAGCAGAAGAAACCTTCAGAGTGGCAATAACGAGTCCGTCACGGACTTGATGTCTGCAGATGTTAGTGCTTAGTCTATATATTGCAGAGTTCTCGATTATTATAGCATAAATTGCGAGCCCTTACGGTTTGCTTATGAACAGGGATAAGGCAAACACGGGACTTTAGAGGGGTCGCACGCCACTTTGCACTTCGGAGGAGTTGAGCTCCAACAAGTAAAGGACTTCAAGTAATTGGGATGAGTCGTGCATGAGGACAAATTAGTGACATCTCAAGAAATACACTGCAAGCTCGGACAGGCTTGCTGTAATCGCTCCGCTATGCTGGTGTCTTTGGAAAGGAATCAACGTGTCGAGGAAGATCAAAGCTCGGCACTTTCGAGCAGTACTAATCGCTATACTGTTATATGGCTTGAATATCTATGGTCTCCTTGCCAAGACTAATCTAGGAAATGAACAAGACGCGCTTATTGCAGCCGGCCGTACGCCTCTCAAAACACCACCGGCCAGAGGGCTTTCAACCGCGCACGAAGATCTGCCATCCCCATTCCTTTCCTTCACTAGACAAGATTTAACAAGGGACTCTGCACTGCTCGAGCCTCACTTCTCCTAAGTGAAGTCCTCCATGCAAAGCTTGCGTCAAATCCTGGGGATTGCCCTTCGTGATCCCATGCCCAATGAAGCCGCCAGGGAGAGCTGTGATCACCACCCGATCATTCGCGGTCAGCTTCAGGCGAGAAAGTCGATCAAATCAAGGAGGATCTGAAGTCACGACTGTCAAATAATCCTCTTGTTTATGCAAGCGTCCCCTCTGGCTCGTACGAACTCCTGTGGCATCCACGGCAGTGATCGGGTGGAACATGATTTCGATCCAGCCACCAACTGAAGGTACAAGTAAATGAGTAAGGTCGACTGAAGCAGGAGGAACTCTAGAACACGTCCATAATTTCTGGTTTTCTGTTGCGTGATGATAGCCTTGCCTCCACTGACTGAGGTTTTTTGTCTCAAGATCTAGCTGGGAGGCAAACTCGCTACATTCTCATTACACTAAAACACTCTGAATCGGCAGAATGAATACGTAAAATGCAGTCTGAGAAGAAAATAAAACTTGGGTTCGACTCTGCACCTACGAAACTATCACTAAAGGATATCCTAGATCTGAAGCTAACTTAAGTGATCCATTATCATTCTGACGAGGCTTCAGTGATCATTGATGTTTCCAGTGCTTTCTTCATGTACCTTTTTTCGAATACCCACTTGAAATGAATCTTATTGCGAACGGATTAATGGTACTTTTAGGTAGCACTCAGATGTCGATAACAAATTCGTGATCGGGCATCAAGTTTCCATTAAAGCTCTCAAACAACTTCCACTGTTTGGTAAAACACGCCTTAAGAAATGCCTTTTTAGAACAGGAACACAGTGCACTTTTGAATTTTGTTTTGGGGTGGAAGTGGTCGCGCGATTTAGATGACCAGGAGATCACCCACCATGCCGAACCTAAGTATAAAAGAGTAAGGAGGATTCACTAAGCAGTTTCGATTTTATTATCAGTTGTAAACGTCTACTGCTTACTTGCTATAATTACTGAGTTATTTATTTGGCTTTGAACAGCTTGCCGCTTCTTTTCTGAACTAATGCTGCATTCCAGACATGATGCGTTCAGTGATCCTTGTGATTCTCCTCTCTGCCCTGGCTGTATATGCGGACAACGATATCCAAACGTGCCTTGACAGATTTCACATTAAGAGAATCTCCGCAGATAAGATTGAGAAGGTATAGGAGTTTTCCCTTCCAACGTGCACGAAACCAAGTGGCTCACGCTCTCTTGATGTCTTGTTCGAATTTATGCAATAGCACGTATTTAAGTAAAAGCGTTAGCAGGCAGTTTTTTAAGACATTTCGAGTGCACCAGGATATTCAGGGAAATAACCGACCTTCTCCAGATTGTCGAATGCTGCCGCCCACATGGCAGGGATCTCCTTGGAGTTGTCAAATGCATCGAGGATACTGGTTTCCTTACCGTTGGTATAGTGGGGGTAAGTGTTAAGTTACACTCCTGTCTAACAATGGAATTATTGTGCAAGTTACATGAAGACCTCTCGCAGATCACTAGGCTGTGCAAGTAACCAGTTTCGGCAATTATTCTCGGCCATTTCACATGCAGTTTTCAGTTAACGTGTGATAAGAATAATGGATACGTTCATCAATTTTTAAATGGGTTGAAGCCCCTGGGTGAACGCTATTCTAACGAATTATTCCCAGCTATGATCGCTATTCAAGACCTCAATTATTGAGAAGATTCTGATGCGCGCCCAGTAGTCCTCAAAGTCACACCAAAGCTATTCAACATTTTCCGAGTTGCGATGCTTATGGTAGCGAAAATCCTAACGGTTGTTTTCGTTTATGTCCGCGCACACGGTACCACTACACCCAAGGTCTCACTAAATAAAAGCTGGAATAACACCAAAGACAAACAGAAACAGAAAAACGTAATTCGAAATACTATTAGCTGTTTCCGTAGCGAATAATGACAGAGTTAGCCATGGTCACAGTAGGCTTAGTGATAATACCGCACACCCGCTTTTTTTACTTCGCCGCGGACTGTAACCTGTGTTGAACTCGCAGATTATTCTCAGAAAGTTTTCCGAAAAGTGAGCTCGATCGCTTAAAGAATTGAAGTCCACTCATTCCATTTTCGTTAAAATTCAGGTGAACCTCCTGGATCTCGTGCACTCAATCTTCTGTATTCTGGGACTCACTGAGCAAGAAACGTGAATACATCCAGCTTGTTGTTGTGAAGAGTTATCGAATGAGCTTTATTCTCATATGTTGAGAGCCGTCGTCGACGATGCTGTTGAAAAAAAACATATAATCCTGCATATAATAAACGAATCCAAGCACAAATGGTACGACCTCTGGATCTCCAACACTACAGCACTTTTTCGTCACATCTCTATCCACCTCAGAACAGTAAAGAGCTGTATGTCCATTTTTAGTTCACCAAAACCGTCAAAAAGTATAGCTCTAGGTTTATGCAACATTGCAGACGTTTTTTGAGAGAGAAAGTTTGGGGTTCAATTTTTTCGGTTCTCCAACATACTGCCATCGGAAATAGCCGAAAAAGTCAAAGCAGAAAGATTGTGTTCTTTTCCTTTCCGCTCGCGTGTAGCCCTACACAAACTCACTTGTTGCCCAGTGACACCGCTGGGCAACAAGTCATTTTTCTGGGGCGCGACATGGAAAGTGTGGGGCGATTGTGACATTCATTTGTGCCCACAAAACCACTTGAACCCCCACTAAATTACTAGTCGCCCCGCGAAATCACTTGTTGCCCCGAAAGAACTGCTGACCCCTAAATCGCTTTGCTTTGACCCTAAAATCACTTGTTGCCCCGCATAAAAATCACTTTGTTGCCCCGCAGGTCTCCTTGCTGCCCCGTTAAACCACTTGTTGCCCTCCCCAAAACCAGTTGTTGCTCGGATTCATCATTTGATCATTCGGAGACCCCCACCAAGCGTTGTTTATTCACGGATTCCGTCTACTCTCTAGACACCTTGTACTCCTCCAAACCCTTCTTCTTCTTCTTCCTCCTCTTCCTCCCGTCTTCCTCGTCTTCTTCTTCTTCTACGTCTTCCTTGGGTCTGTCCTCGTCCTCGTCTTCTTCTTCCTCTTTCCTCGTCTTCTTCTTCTTCCTCTTCACTGTCTTCCTCGTCGTCTTCTTCTTCTTTCTCTTCCTCCTCTTCCTCGTCTTCTTTCTTTCTTCTTCTTTCTCCCTCTTCCTCGTCTTCCTCGTCTTCTTCCCATTCTTCCTCTTCTACCTCGCCGCTTGTGAGTGTGGCTTAAGGCAGTGGTCGCGATGAAAGCGTTATCTACGAGACTATAAGAAATCAGCCTAGCTTCTGAAAACAGCTGAAAACTATGAAGGTAGCGCGGTGAAAAACGGGCTAGAATCAGAGTTTCTAAGGCCCAAAGATTGTGCACGTGTAGTATTTCACTAGGAGTGTGCAGGGTGTCATGTGCATGTGTGCAGTACATCATAGTAGAGGTGCAGGACCCAGTAGGGTCCTGCACATCCTGCGCACTCCCAATGGGATCCCTGCACACTCAGTGAAGTCCTGCACACCCCCAGTGAGGTCCCGGGCACACATCCTGCACACTCACACTGTGGTACTGCACCAAATCATAAACGTCCTGCACCCCATCACGACGACTTGCATACTCTTCAGCAAGCGTAAGCGTAAGGAAAACGCGTTATCGTATGTGATCTCGCGTTGGGTTCGGGCAAAACTGCAACCAAACGGGAGGTGACAGAGAAAATGGAAATAGTGTGTGAATGAAGAAAAAGTTGAATAGCTTCCGAAAAAGTCTTCCGGAGGCCTTTTTCGCAAGCTATCCATCTTTTCCTTCATTCACACACTGTTTCCATTTTTTCTGTCAGCTCACGTTAAGTTGCTGTTTTGCGCGGACTTACCGCGAGCTGAAAAAAGCTCAGAAAAACTTGACTTGAAAAAAAAATTCTAAATCGCTAATTCTTCTCCAAAAAAAAGCAGAGCGGACCAATTTTTTGAATTTTTTTCAATGCGTATCTAGTGGCTCATACAGTGAGTGTGCTTAGTTTAAGAAATGCCTGGCGCATCTTCTGAAAATCGTCAACTGAAAAGCTCACGGTCAGCTGCAGTTAACCGCGAGTTAACTCGCGGTTATCTACCCCATTTACTACCACCCCAGATTTATTTCTTAAATGCACCTCATCAGACTAGAAGAAAATCACGAATAAATTAGAGGATATCAAACGAATAAAAATTTTCGAATATTTGAATAAACAAATTATTCAGAAAATTGACTTTTCCGAATATTCAGAATAAACGAATTATTCGGATAATTGACTTCTTTCGAATATTCGAATAAACGAGATTATTCGAAAAATTGACTTTAAATTGATATCTTTTCCGAATATTCGAATGAACGAATTATTCGGATAATTGACATCTTTCGAATATTCGAATAAACGAATTATTTCGGATAATTGACTATTTCGAATATTCGAATAAGCGAATTATTCGAAAAATTGACATTTTGGAATACTCGAAATATTCGAATATTCGATTATTCGTTTATTCGACCGATTATTCGTTTTCCAAATATTCGTTGACATACTCTAGAAGAAATCGGGAATCGTTTTTTCTTGAAATGTTCGGCTGTTGCGAATAATTCCGGAAATGTTCACTTTTCGAATATTCGCATTTCCAAATAATTCGGAAATGGCCTTTTTGATTTTCGACTTTTCGAATGATTCGAAGTCGCCTTCTTTAATCGAATATTTAATTTACGAATCATTCGATTTGGTCGAAGTATAGTTCCCACCCCCATGAAATTTTAGGGTGTTTTTGAGAAAAAAAAAACGGATTCTGCTCAAAAGTGGCGATCGGGGGCAATATCAATATGTCACGGTATCAGGCAGTAAACATGGAGAACTCTTGAAAGAAAAACCATTACACTTCCGTGAGAATTTTTTGCCGGTGGCAAATTCTAAACTTGTATCTAGCGTACCACTTCGGTAATCGTCAAAAGTCGCGATTTGCCATCAAATTTTTCCTGAAAAAAAAGCTTCGAAAGAATCAAGTCGAAAATTTTAGAAAATTGACACATAAACCCCCAAATTCGTGATCAGCGCCCCAAATAACACAACTGGGAGGGTATTAAGTTAAATCTGGAACATTTTTAAAAACGCTTTCGGGGCCCACTAAATGATATTAATAAAACCCAACCGAAAATCCGTACAAATCCATACCGCTATCAGTCTGTACAAAGTTTGGGTAATGTGCC
Organism: Aplectana chamaeleonis; assembly: GCA_029168955.1. Lineage (NCBI taxonomy): Eukaryota > Metazoa > Nematoda > Chromadorea > Rhabditida > Cosmocercidae > Aplectana > Aplectana chamaeleonis. Next base: position 11,987 of record JAPDOI010001646.1, read on the forward strand.
TTCACCCAAACTTGAGCCAGAGGGGTTGTTTTGGGCGCTGAACACAATTATGAGGTCAGTTTCCAAATTCTCTGAAGACTAGTGCACGTTTTGGAAGGTACAACAGGTGCAGAAATCTGACGAAAAACGTCTATAACTCCTTTCGGTGTGGTTTTAGGCAGATGCGAAGACCATAATCGGTTTTACACCAAAAAACGGTTCTAGAGAGTTACATTTCTTCCAGAATAGTTAGGCTAACTAAAAGTAGCTCCCTTAAGAGCCTCACTAGACATGAGCTTATAGAAGAAAGTGGAAAATGGAGGAAGATTGAGGTGATGATGGGGAGAGAAAGAAAACACGCCGGCGCACGCGACGCGACCGCACACGCCACCGCCCAGGCCTCCTCCGCGCCGGCGCTAGCTGGGGCGAGACAGTCCACACAATGCTCACAAAGATTTTGTGGGCATTGCCCACAATCTTTTTTGTGGGCGCTCGACTCTCGCCGGCGCGATTATGTGGAACGTCTAGCGCCGACGAAAAAGGACGCGAAATTGGCCACGCCCTCCGGGGCAACACGCGAGCGAATGCCAGAGTCGATAGGAAACCTTTGCTGAGAATCCCGGACAAAGCGTGGCAGTGATGAAGTCTTATCGGTATTGATATCACCAATTGGGATTGAAGGAGTCGAATTCTGAACACGGAATACTTGTCCAGGTCGCTTCTTGCTTTGTTCACCCTGCTCATCCGCGCCATGAACACGTTTTTTAACTAGAAAAATCAAATTCTTTTCAGTTTGAGTACTCATATTCAAAGCAACTTGAAAACAATAGGCGGTTTGGTGCCCTCCCTCACCTGGCCAGTGCCCTCCTTCGACTTTATTGCTCATCGAGAACTAATTTATTCGGGAAGTTGACGCTTCAATAGCACAAGCATTTTAGTAGGAGCCGTGATACTTCACAAAGTCGTCGTTATGTCATCCTTTTTTCCAAGCCTGTTTGCTGCCTTCTAGGCGCTGTAAGGGTGGGCAAAGCGGACTCTGTCGAGTATAGCAGAGGCACAGAGAAGTGCCAGCATACCGACCAGTAGCGTTTCATCTCTGTCCGCTCTTCTCCCAGTCCTGCCTCTTTTGCCATCTAGGGACTATCACCGATCGCAGATAAGTTTAGTCACAGACAACGGCATAGTGGGTGTGACCTTATGTGCATCTTCGTTGAAGTCACAATGTTTTCGAGCACATACAAGGTCGATGAAATATCTTTATAAAAAACAAGCACATGAAATGTGAAAAGCTCTAACTGTTCCACCACTTTCGGCTTGCTCAGTTTAACTCCCAGGATGCAGCGCGTTTCCCTGGAACACGCAGCTAGTTTTAGAACAAGCGTGTTTCTATTCAATAAATACTCACTCCAGTCATACCTATAGTGAAAAGGCGCTCTTTCCGATACATTCGATAGTTGCAATGATAATTCTTCCACGAGGACGAACCCATTCAACCACTTGAAAACTTTCTTTGAACCTTAAATAATGAAGAAATCGCCTGGTAAGTAACTAAATACAGTCTGAATCTTGTCGTATGGAAGGACACCATTGCCATATTTCTGAGGACATTTGGCAGCGCTTTCGTCCGCATGTGTGCTTGCAGCAACAAGGAGGATGAGGATGGCGATTGAGCGAATCATGTCTGTAACATTTTTGCCACAGCAGAGGACATTAACAACAATAAAGATTTTTCTCTATTTCATGCTTATATTAGAGCCTGAGATGACTGACTCCAGCATCAGAAAGGTGATCAAATTTTTTTCGTAGGTTCCGGCACCCTTTCTCTAAATCTTATGTCGGATTAGCTGAGGACAGCTCTGAGCGCTGATGTGGGCTTTTCTTGAAAAAATGCAAGGGAACCCATCTTCAAATTCTCGGGGTATTCGGAAAGGCTGTATCGAATTTTACTCAGTGCTTCTATTCGGGGTTATATATTGTGCTGAACGGTTCGATGTTAGTATGCCGATATTGTGAGGACAACCAGAGGTTGCGAAATTACTAAGTCACACTAGCTTTCGTAGGATGTGGTCAAAAAGCGCGCGGGGACGGATTTTAATAATTATGGTTCGAATAAATATGATTGCGCTCAAGATGTGCATCGTTTTAACATAAAAGGCGTCAAGTATTTACTTGGTGAAAGTATACAACACAAGTAGAATCGCTTTATTGATTAACACTACAAAACTTAGAGTATTGACGCATAGATATTAAAAATTGAGGTCTAGGCATGTATCATGCTGCTGGGGTCTACTACTCAGAAAACCGCCGCGTTCAATGCTTGTCAAATATGCATTCAACTCGAGTGACCACATCCATCAGAAGGCTCTATCACAGGGGCACGCGCTCCAAACAGTAGCACGTGCTGCAAAATTTCATAGCAGTAGCATGTGCCATAAAATTGAATCGCAGGAGTACGTGCTGCAAGGTAGTCTAGCGTTATCGTAGTAGCACACACCAACGTGCAACGCGGACAGCTCGCCGAGCACCATCTGGGTCCGTCAGTGGTTGGAAGAGGGCTCCAGCGGTCGGGTGGGTTAAAGGCAGTGTTCACGATAATCTTCAATTCTGAGATTGTTCGCTACATTGATTAAGTGGCCCCCGGGTAGAACTAAAATGACGTAGAAATCAAGAAAAACCCACCAGAAGTGCAAGAAATCCCGAAGTATCACCCCGCCTCTTATGTATCACAGGAAGTGTTTGTTGTGCTAGTGAAATCTTTTGTAGAACCGTCCTTTGCAATTCTCTACTCTCTATTGCTCCATTCTTTCCTTAGGGCCCTAACTAATCCTGTTTTGCATAAAATATTCTTTCATTTTCGATTGGCCCGATTTTCCACCGGTGACAACCACCTAGAACATGTTCATCCAACCGGACAACTAGTCCATGTTATAGAATAATATCCGTTAAATACGACGTTTTAATGCGTTTCTCGCCGATTCTTCGTAATTTTGGGAAGACTTGGAGGCCAACGCATTCGGTGAAGATTTACCGAGCAGTTGAGTGAGAGCGGCGCTGGGGCTCCGGTGGTGCAGTGCGATAAGGCGCTCCCCGGAAAGGGAATATGCTGGTTCAATCTCGCCCGTAGCCAAGCTGTTTTGCGATCAACTCAACACCTTTTGTGTAAACATACCATAACGTGCACTGCTACGTCAAACTGCAGTTACGGCAGAAAACTTCCAAAAATCGTGTAAGACTTAACTAGGGCATCATCTTGACAGGTCTACACGACTGTTAGATAGTTCTCTGGCGGTATACCTGTTTCATCCCGTTATGCGGGTGAAAGGATGATTGCTTCGGTGAAGATTTACCGAGCAGTTGAGTGAGAGCCGCGCTGGGGCTCGGTGGTGCAGTGCGATAAGGCGCTCCCCGGAAAGGGAATATGCTGGTTCAATCTCGCCTCGGAGCCAAGCGTTTTGCGATCAACTCAACACCTTGTGTAAACATACCATAACGTGCACTGCGACGTTAAACTGCAGTTACGGCAGAAAACTTCCAAAAAATCATTATGTAAGACTTAACTAGGGCATCATCTTGGACAGGTCTCTACGGACTGTTAGATAGGCCCTCTGGCGGTATACCTGTTTCATCCCGTTATGCGGGTGGAAAGGATGATTGCTTCGGTGAAGATTTACCGAGCAGTTGAGTGAGAGCGGCGCTGGGACTCCGGTGGTGCAGTGCGATAAGGCGCTCCCCGGAAAGGAATATGCTGGTTCAATCTCGCCCGGAGCCAAGCGCGTTTTGCGATCAACTCAACACCTTGTGTAAACATACCATAACGTGCACTGCGACGTTAAACTGCAGTTGACGGCAGAAAACTTCCAAAAATCGTGTAAAGACTCTAACTAGGGCATCATCTTTGACAGGGTCTATTGACTGTTAGATAGTCTCTGGCGGTATACCTGTTTCATCCCGTTATGCGGGTGAAAGGATGATTGCTTCGGTGAAGATTTACCGATAGAGCAGTTAGTGAGCGGTCGGTGGTGCAGTGCGATAAGGCGCTCCCGGAAAGGGAATATGCTGGTTCAATCTCGCCCTGTGGAGCCAAGCGTTTTGCGATCCAACTCAACACCTTGTGTAAACATACCATAACGTGCACTGCGACGTTAAACTGCAGTTGTAGGCAGAAAACTTCCAAAAATCGTGTAAGACTTAACTAGGGCATCATCTTTGACAGGTCTACGACTGTTAAGATAGTCTCTGGCGGTATACCTGTTTTCATCCCGTTATGCGGGTGATGATTACTTCGGTGAAGATTTCCACGAGCGAGTTGAGTGAGAGCGGCGCTGGGGCTCCGGGTAGGTGGCAGTGCGATAAGGCGCTCCCCGGAAAGGGAATATGCTGGTTCGAAATCTCGCCCGGAGCCAAGCGTTTTGCGATCAACTCAACACCTTGTGTAAACATACCATAACGTGCACTGCGACGTTAAACTGCAGTTACGGCAGAAAACTTCCAAAAATCGTGTAAGCATTGTTTTATGTGAAAATTTCGGGGACAAAAATCATCGTGAACACTGCCTTTAAGTACCGCAAACTTGGGTAATTAAATCGGCGAAGCTGCCGACCTCTTAGCTCCTTCTCAGAAGTGCATCGTATACTTTCCTTTTCTGGATAATCGTTTTGTCATCGAGATGAATGTGAATCATGCGCGCATTTGACGGCTTATTTGTTGGGGCACGTGCTGTGATTTGAAACACAATAAGAGCACGTGCTTCCCTAGCAGCACGTTTCCTGACTGTGCTCGAAACCACCTTGTCTTCCAGTCGAAATGAGGAGAGAGAGGCACGCATTGAATGCGGCGACCGTCTGAGTAGGTACACTCCACGGCAACGGAAAAAGGCGGTGGTGCGGTTCCGGACTTCTACCAGTATACTGTTTTATCAATCATTGTATCAAAAGAGCTGTGATTGGTCTGCGAGCTAATGTCTGCAATCCTATATTTTCGCTTGTTTTCATTGCTTCCACAGTTGTAATCGTATCAGTGGAAACATAAATTCTTCGTTCAGCCCCACTGCTGCGGATAAATGAATGATACTGCAGTAGGAATATTAGGAGAAGTCCGCAACCACACCACCGCCTTTTTAAGTTGTCATCGAGAAGCCACGATCAAATGAAACTCTCGAAATTCATTTTCAGGGTGCATTGTCAGAATAAACGTTGACTCCTTCGGATGAGCGATTTCAATATTTAGTGTGAGCAGACAATGAGACAATGAGAGGGATTACCGCATTGATTCCAAATGAAAGTTTAACAAGGTCAATTTAGAATTCTAGCGGGTGGGAAGCTCGGACAGGGGCGGCAGATTAAATGACGTTAAGTTTACGGGGTACGTTAGGTTCAAAGTCTACAAGATGGAGTAAGTAAAGTGGAACACAAGGGAGGGATGACGATTCACTGGTATGCATATCGGCTTTTTCTGAAAGGTTTTATAGCTTGTTTCACTTGAGCTCACTTGTATTTTGATCATGTTCAATATCAAAATCGAGTAAGTAAAGTGGAACACAAGGGAGGGATGACGATTCACTGGTATGCATATCGGCTTTTTCTGAAAGGTTTTATAGCTTGTTTCACTTGAGCTCACTTGTATTTTGATCACGTTCAATATCAAAATCAACCGAAAACATGATTTGGTGGCGTTTGATGCTCAGTAAATGTGAGTTGATACAAACTGGTATTGGAACATATTTTGCATCGAAGTATGGGAGAAATATTTGAATATGATTGTCATAGAAACTCCCGAGGTGGGTTCTTTGAGATCGAACCTTTGCCATTTTCTCCTCTGTGCCGATGTTATTCTCCGAGTGGTCTTCGAACTACAGAGATTGATCAGCGAAATTCGAACCATGGTGTTTGGCGATTAATCCATCCGTCACATATGGGATCGAACCTCTCAAAAAACCAAATTTATGTTACAACCTTAGGCTGTTGCTGTAATGAGCCGAATGGGTATCGATTGCAGATTTCTCACCTGTTACTATCTCTTAGTAGCAATCTTCAATCGACTGCTGCGAAAAATTCCAACAGATATAGAAGTCACTTGAGATACTCAACTGACCTGCTTACAGGTATATGATTTGGTGTGTTACTCTGTGAACGGAAATGATTCGAATCGGAACCCTGCAGGAGGATTAGAACATAAATAACAGTTTACGAGAGCACCTGTCAGAGGCGCTCGCAAAAGGAGACAGCACACTAAGATCCTTGCATTGAAGATCCATGAACTTTTGACTCCGCGCTGAACGATGCACGAATATGGAACTATTGATGTCCCTGCCTCTCACTCAGTGATCCGGATCGACGGCGCTCTATTGCATCACACGGCGAACGCTAGACTAACAAGGGAACTTTCTCGCTCTCTATGCTAGAGGCATGGAATAGGAGAAAGCTATTATGAGAGAAGAGAGATTTCGTAGGAAACTAAGTAATATTTTTGAAGAGATCCTTAGTGGGATCTCGGCACCGTGGACCTACTGGGATCCTGTCATGATTCGTTCAACATTGGATTCGCAACACCAAGAATAGGTTTCGCGGTAGACTCGCAGAGCCGTTCAGCCGCCTGGAGTCTGCCAAGTCGGTGCCTCAAACCTACCGGGTCGTAGCCTGATAGGCAACGACTCGGTAGGTTCGCGGCGAATTCTACCTTAGTTGATGGGGAAAACTGCAAGCGGCGAAATGAAGAGATGAATGGCTACCGGTCAAATAGCTTCGAGCCGAATAGCTGAAGGCGATCTCATAATTGACTGCTACTAGCGTTATGTGGTTGTTATTTACATACAGTGCATGGATTTTCTTGTGTTGCTACTTTTCGCGACGTCTTTGACAGGTGCTCTCGAGCAGTTGGTCATGTTTTCTTCTGCGGTCTCTGTTAGAATGATTTCTGTTAATAGCGTTACACGCCAACTCAGAAAATTGTAAACGGGTATGTTTCAGTTGATTACCTCAAGTGGCTCATATTATTCATCTACGCATTCGTGTTCAGTCCGCGAAGTGCACGCTGAATGCGAAAGCGTGCTGCGGCGCGGTTTGCGAGGATCCTCAGACATGAATGTTGAATCACCCGGGCGGTGGGATCACCCGGGCATCAAAGGCGAGAACCGCTCGGGTGATCCCTTATCCCTGTCTGAGGATCCTCGCAACGGCGCCGCACCACGCTTTCGCAATCAGCGTGCACTTTGCGGACTGAACGGCAGTGCGTAGAAGAACTGCACATAAGTTAGAATTAGATGCAAGCACATTTATTTAGGAATGCTATCAAGAGATGGTAAGTGTTTATAGAAATCAGCAATTGATAAGCATACAGTTCATTACAACGCCAGTGCAAGGTAATTGAGACCTACAAGTTACATTATTTCGATTTTTTAAGAGTTCTCTCCTACATGTGACAGATTGATCGATTGGCGAACACCAGTGTTCAACTTTCGCTGATCAATCTCTGTAGTTCGAAGACCACTAGAAGAATAACAACGTCACAGAGGAGAAAATGGCAGAAATTCGATCTGAAAAGAACCCGCATCGAGAGTTTCTATGAGTAATATATATCCAAATATTTTGCTCATGCTTTCACGCCAAATACGCTTCCGATCCCATTTGAAACCAGCACACATTCAATAAGCATCAAACGCCACCGATACATGTTTTCGGTTGATATTGATATTGAACATAATCGAAATCCAAGTGAGCTCATGTTGAACAACCAATAAAACCTCTCCGGAAAAGCTGATATGCATTCCAGTGTATCACGATCTCCTTCATTGCCTGCTCACCGTGAAGAAAAAAAAAGCTCATCCAAAGAGGTCCACGTTTGAAGGCACAACATCCCCCAAAAAATATTTTTGAGAATTTAATTCGATCCCTCACATCGCTCCTGCAGCGCAACGCATGCCAAGACCTCGATTTTTTAAAAATCTCTGCGTCAATACATGACCCATTTCATTTTGGAATTAGGAACATCTTGAGCGCAATCAAAATTGAATTCTTATTATAGAAATGCGCCCCCGCGCGTCTTTAGACCACATCCTACGTGTGCCAGTGGAACATTAGTAATCTCGTAACCTACGGTTATCCTCACAATATCGGCTTACAAACACCGAATCGTTCGGCACAATTTAAAACCGTAAATGAAAGCACTGAGTAAAGTTCTATACAGCCTTCCCGAAAACCCTGAGAATTTTACGGATGAGTTCCCTTGCTTTTTTCGAAAATGCCGAAATCAGCATTAAGGGCTGTCCTCATCTAATCCGACACCAGAAGAGAAAAGGTGCCGGAGTCTACTAAAGAAATTTGATCATCTTCCTAATGCTGGAGTGAGTCATGCTAGGCTCTGAGATAAACATGAAATACAAAAAAAAACTTTATTGTTGATAATATTCCCTCTGCTTTGGAAAAAAGTTGTTACAGACATGATTTGTTCAATCGCCATCTTCATCCTCCTTGTTTCTGCAGGTTCATATGCGGAAGAAGGCATCGCCGAATGTCTTGAGAAATATGACAATGGACATCTTCCATATAACAAAATTCAGACGGTATATAGACTTTTGTCGAACAATCACTTTATTATTTTAGGCTCAAAGAGAATTTTCAGGTGGTTGAATGCGTTCGCCATCATGGAAGAAATATCTTTGCAGCTATCAAATGTATCGGAATGGGCGCTTTTTCGACTATTGGTATAGAGTGAGTATTTATTGAAAAGAAAAATGTATTATATACTTATTCGAGAACTAGCTGCATGTTCCAGGTTAACGCGCTGGATCTAATCAAATCTATCTTCTGCATCCTGGGATTTGAATGAGCAAGGCAACAGTGGTGGAACAGGCAGAGCCTTTGACGTTTGATGTGCTTGTTTTTATAGAGACACTTCTTCAACCTTGTCAGTGCTCGGAAAACATTGATGATTCGAGCTAACAGCGAAATGGAAAAAGATCACATAGAGCATAAGGGTACATATATCGCACCCACTATGGTGTGAGTTTCGGGCTGTGGTTGTCTGTCACTGAACTTACCAAGCGCCACCACATGCGCGGATGATTCAGCATTTGAAATTTTTAATTCGGGAAATTCTAACATCCAAACTTGCCCAAGGGATACTTTATTTTTCAGAATAAGTTCCAGTGAACAAGAGGCAACAGGAATTCACCCACCTAATAAGTTTGAAGCAAAAAACACATCCGACGTTTGCGAAAAAAACTTCAGACGTATTGCACCAGACACACCGAAATCGACGGAGGGGTGGGAAGTGAATAATTCGAAACATTTCAAGATGAGTTTTTTCGCAAAAGTCGATGGATTTGTGGAGCCTTTCCACTCTTATTCTGTATGTCAGAGAATTGCCTGCGAAAAAACATGAAAAAATGAGATACGGTTTTTTGCGCGTACGATGCCTTTAAGTGGCAAAAGAGGCAGGACTGGAAGGAGAGCCGGCAGAGGTGTAACGCTTCCGAAGGGTATGTTTGCGCTTCTCAGCTCTTATACCGGGCTCAACAGAGTCCGGTTCGCCCGCCCTTTTAGCAACATACGAGCTCGGAAAAGTGGTTGAGTTAACGACGAATTTAATGAAGTCGCACTACTAGAAGGCTTGTGCCACTGAAGCGTCAAGGGCGTTTATCGAAATTGTGCCACTAGAGGTCACCGAACCGTTGAAGCTGAGCCTTCCTATTCAAAATCCCGCCCTTGATGATCCGGCAAAATACCTCAGTGTTGCTCTACAGATATTGATGTCTTTTTGAATAGATGAGTTATCGATGAACAATTAGAGTCGAGGGAGGGCGGTGCCATAGGAACCATTGCGAACAGCGTAAGATTTTGTCCAAGACAAACAAAAACGCGCGAAATAATTTTTGGGGGGGGGGGTGTTCTGTGTCTTTAACAGGCTGCGCGCTTCACGCGAAAACCGCGTTACGAACCGTCGCGCCCCGCCTAGCATAAATTCAATGAATTTCTAAACTGAGTTTTACCTGTCAATAGATATATGAACTGCTCGTTACCTGCACACCAGTGTTTGCAAGTTGTTTCAAGTATGGGTACTACAGCAATAATTGAAAGGAATCGGTTTTGAAAAAATGGTTCTTGGCATGGGTGAGCAGGTAGGACACCTGATCTCTTGAGTGTTAGTCGAGCTGAACTCTTCAAGACACTCTTCACAATAAAATTCGTTTTCAAGCATTGGAGAGCAAACTGTTATAACGTCCTTCGGAAGTGATACCGCTTTTAAGAGCAAAACAAAACGCCCTCGCAGAAGCAAAACAGCGATTTGGAACAGTACTCACGTGGTCACGTTGAAACCCCTGCCAGTTGTTGTTATCATCACCTATTTATAGAAACTGAAGCTCGACTAATCCTCTTTGTTGTCCGTAACAAGTGCGTTCCAATCTTGCGAAATAGTTGTTCAATATTCTGCTTGTAAGTTAGCGCTGATCACTAGTTAGTGCCCGTATCCGCGGCGCTTTTTCGAACCTCGTCGCCCGTTGAAGGCAGTGTTCATTATTCATGATAAGAATCGTTTTGAGAACGGTCCAAAACTGATTCCCGTGATGCCTCTAGAATCGTACAAGACCATTTGAAAACGGTGCCATGGTCCCTCAAAAATTTAGGTAGGGAAGCGTGGTGGACGAGTTGCCTGAGGCTTGTAACTTCCGTCTTCTGCAGACGATATATGCGAGCTGACCTGAGTAAAGAGAGAACTTGAGAATAAAAGAAGAGAAAGGGGCTATTGATCCGGAATCATCGCTCATCTCACGATCTCCACTTTTCATTTGATCACGTCGGAGGGCGGTCATTGCGCTGTTGCGGTTTGCTTTGCGCTCAAAGTGGCAACTTCCGGCTCTTTTGGGGCTATTCGCAGCTGGTTCTGATGCGTTCCTTCGACGTCAACGTTACAGTTACGTCACTACCCGTTCCTAGTGGATACTGAAACACATTATTTATCGTGAATATGAATGTCATGATAAAAAAACGTTATCGAAAAAAACTACGAAAATCAGCTTAAATCGAAAACAGATGAAAAACTATGAAGATAACATGCAAAAATTAGAGTTTTTAGGGCCAAAAGATGCACAGGTGCACAGCGTCGCCAAAAAAGATCGCAGTCTCATGCCGAGCGGTCAAAACCATCGACATTCAGAGAAAGTAATAGATGCAAATTTCCCTAATAAGATCAGTTGAACGATAGAAGCAAGCACTACAGTCAATGTTTTTGACTAGATGACAACATAAATATTCGAGCTACTACAATAAACCCAAAAAAGGGTTTGAAGAAAAAGAAACACACAAACATATTTTATCGCGACCACTTTAATTAGCCGTGCTCCATCGCAAAAACTTATATTTAAATTATGTAATTGAACCAAACATTGTTCGCGCAAAGATATAATGTTCCACAATAGCTCGCGGTATTGTATGTCGTTCTCAAATTGATCAAATAGTTCTGAGCAGCCGCGAATCTGCGAAGAACCTGTCGCGAAAACCTCGGGTCAGAGATTTTCAGTTTTAGTTGCACCTGGACCTCATCGCGAATCTACTAAACAGTTCAAAAGTCTCGGGAAATCCGCACTGTTCCTTGTGCAACATTCGGAGTACGCTGACCCACCGACGGAATCAAATTGGTGTGTTAGAGAAGTGGAAGGTGGAAAAGGGAATAGTGAGGAAGAGGGAATTTGGGAAGAACTAGGTGATATTAGTAAGAAGATGCTGTGAGGTTTCCTGGCGTCGTTAACCTGCTGTGATAGCCGTGAGCCGTTGAGTATTGGATTCGCAGCAGCGAGAACAAATTCCGTTTCAGGCTCGAGGAGCCGTAGGCGTGCCTAAACTAGCTGGGTCGGCGGTATCTTAAAGGCAGTGTCCACGATACAATTCGTTCTTGAGTTTCTAGTGCAAAAGTTATCTCTGGGAAGTGTTCATAACTATGAGATCGGAAAAAACCGCTGAAGAATGTCGTAAAACTGGGGATTTTCGAGTTTCGAAAAGGTCCACGGGAAAGACGGTGGACGAGGGTACCTGTGGAGACGTCTGATGGACGAATTCGCGCGATGGATAGTCATGTGCCGTTTCACCATCTTGATTGATTTGCTGAGTCGTGCTCAGCTGTTTTTTTCCTCCAGTTTTTTTTTCTTTTAATCATTTGAATTCTGATTTTTCCTTGTATTTTTACTTTCGAATGCCGATGTCGTTGATTATTTCCCTTTGCCTTAGTATTTACAGCCGTTAAGTAGTTTTCCGATAAATAGGTGCTCGTTGGAATTTTTAATTTCTTATCAATAATAACACTTCTAATTTTGAATTGAATTGTAACCCTTAACGTAATCTGTTGCAGGAAAAAAGTTGATTTGTCTCAAGTTTTGGATATTAACGGGTTCCAAATTGATGAGTGAGCTTTTTTGTATTTCTTTCATAAAGAAAAGCAGCAATCAGTATTTCCACTGTGTGAATTTGCTTCTTAGCGACGTAGTGCTCAAGAAAGGTCACACAAAGTTCTTTTCGATGTTTCAATCTTATAACTCCTTGATTTATGCGACGGTTTTGGATTCATTTTCAGCTTGTAGGAGAAGTGACATCACACGGGATACATATTGTATCCCCTCCTTTTGGAAAACCACTGATTCTTAGATGTTCTCAAGTTCCTGGGCTGCTAAACGTGTGCTTGGGTAGAGCTTAGGGGAGTATTCAACTCTGCCGCCAAGCGCGAGCTGTAGCGTCGCGGCCTTAGCATGGCTTGCTCCCCCTCGCTCCCGAATACTCTCCAATACAAGAACCCTCGCACCGATCGAAGGGTACGCAGCGCTACCCTAATCTCGCGCGTCACATAAATAGCATGGCGCCTCGGCTACAGGATTCGTCATTTGTCTTACGGCCGCAGCGATTTGCTGGCTAACATTTTGCTGCAATTATCCGTTTGAGTAAAAGTTGCAATCGTTAATCGTTTTTTCCACGTAGAAACATTCGCAGGTGCGATTGCAGCGGGGGTTGGTTTCGCTCTTGGCCATGCTCATTTTTTCTTGCCGCAACGACTCTCCTGGTTTCGGCAGGGATGGGAAAATCCCGGGTAGATGCGCAAACTGGGTGTAGCACTGTAAAATGGGGCCAAATGGCCAACTGCATCGCGCCATGGTGCCCCTCCAAGCGGCGAGAGCATCCCTTGGTCTAGTACAGTCGAAATTTTTCGTGTTATCCGTGTGCGGGTCGACCCAACAAGTTGCCCCCGTAAGATAGGAGACGAAATATGCTGCGACGGCAGACGCTATTAATTTCACACGCAGGATTACGGTAGCCCTGCGTTTTTTTGATCGGTACGAGCCAGAGGTGTGCGTTTTTCGCTTTTTTTCATTTTTCGCCCTTTTCGACGAAAAAATGAATTTCTAAAAAAACCAAAAGGATAAAAAATTTTAGTTTTTTTTCGGTCTAAAATTTGCGGTTCTGATGCGATTTGCAGTCGATCCTTCGCTGCCCACAGACGTCTGCAGCAAGTTTGCACTTGTCTTTCAATTAAATGTAAGTATGGAGCTTCGGGAAGGATGGCCCTTGTGAACAAAATTGATGATAATCAATTGATAAAGGGTAGGGTATAAAAGAAGTGGAGAGCGGTGTATCTTCGTTCACATACCCTCCTTCTCTAGGGGCCAGCAGCTGATGATCCGCCTGGACTAGGAAGTGTGAGAACAGCACCACCGGTAGTTAGAGGCAGGGTTTGCAATAAAAAAGACTTTTGAGCTTTATTAGAAAGTAGATTTGGTCATCACAAAAGTAAGACTAAGTGGGAAAACCCGAAATTCGCGTGAAAAACGCTCAAAAACGAAGTATAACGGCCAATTACCGATGTTGGCCGCATCCCTAATTAACGAGATTCTCATTAGTGCTTGCTAATCCGCTTTTTATTCTGCTGTTAAGGCATTCAGCAGCCCCCAGAAATACTCAAAAATTACATAAGAAGCAAAATAAAAGTTGAAAAAACCGGCTTCCACACAAATCTCGATGATTGTGAGGACACCAAGCCATAACTTGTTCCTGGGCGTTTTGTCTCCAATTTTTCACTTTTTTTCACTTTTGTGATGGTCAGATCTACCATTCCATGGGGATAGCACAACAACCGATTTTATCGAGAACCCTGCCTTCAAGATATAACAAAATCGGAGTAAAAACTTTGAAAATCACAGAGCCGTGACGCGTTCAACGAAGATGAGCCACCCTTCCTGAAGCTAAATTCTTACATTCCTTTCAATTGATTTCAACATCTATTCGCTCACAAAAAATGCATGATCTGTCCCTTGCACGACGGGTTCTTCTATTATATCAGTTTCGATGGAAAATTAGACTGGTTGAATCAAAATTTCTTGGATTTCTTGTATTTGTCAGAATAAAACGACTACGGCGCATCTTTGAGCGTGGTCACAATTTTGAGGAACAATCTTCGAAGATCTCAAAACATTAAATTCGACATACGGAAACATCACCAATCTGATAACGCTAATCGATTTGACATAGCTGGTAATCTACATGGGCACCTTTAGATCAGAAAAAAATTCGTTTCCGTTCATGATGTACACGAATAGTCGCTGAAAGTTGCTGATCGGAAATTCAGAATTTTTATACCGGAGCATTTCCGAAAATTTTGGGGGCAACAACCATTTTTTTGCACCTTCTATCGACCCATAACAAAAAAAACTACGAACATAAAGTTTCTTGGGCGAACGGTCTCAGATATAGTTCCATCCAGTGCGTGTGGTTGCATCGCGGCCATTACCATCCAATAGACTGAAATCACACTTCCAGCGACGGGCGACGCGACGCAATGTTTACCATTTATACCGACCGAAAATGGATATGCCGTGTGTGCACTGTCGCTGGCCGCAAGAAGTATGGTCCCCGCCATAGTGTCGGGAGACTGAGGTAGTGGTCAGCGCTGACCTCAACGCGACCGCTCACATTGAAATTGAGCATTACAATGCAGGAAACCCACGCAGTGTGCTATGCATTAGGAACTATTAATGTTCATATCTGCAGAACTTTTTTTCTGTTCAGATCTATGACTTGCACACGATTTTCAACTTCTACGAAATCGATTTTTATTCATAAAGTTAGAGACGACCTTTGGGCCCAAAATTTTTAAACGCGAAGAAACGCGGATGAATGTTCGGAGAAATACCGCAGATTTGAACAACAAGTTCACAATAGGGTTTTCGGGAGGTGTTTAGCGCTCCAAATTTGTCAGGATTCGCCACTGCAGAAAAGCTAAAATCCCTCACATCATTATGTTAATACTTTTGTCTCTCTAAGAAAGCATTATTCTGTCATTGTTTCGAGCACCTCTATTACGTTGCCTTGTTTTGTCAGTGAAAAATATGTAATTGCGAGAAAACGTTTAGGAAGACAAGAAATTTTTCGTTTTTTTTTTCGGAATTTTTCGATTTCAAGACCGAAAAGTTTTCGTTTTTTTGGTTCTCTCGGTTTCAAAGTTTTCCACACATGGCACCACTCCACATGGGGCAACTATCAATACAAAGGTTAAAAAAATGATCACAGAAGATCACCTCCAAGCGAGATCTTAGTTCTTCACTGCATTTCTTTGAATGATTGATGATATGACTATTGAGAGCGGCACAAGGGACTCGGTGGCTAAATGGTAAAACGTCTGTCAATATAGTTGTAAATCTAGTTTCGTTCGGGCCTAAGTCAAGCGCATTGAAACCGCCTCTGTATCCTATCAATAAAGTAGCGTTTAGTATTGGAGCAGGAAAATCACGCCATCCCGGAGTGTTCATCCCCACAAAACAGGGCTGGAATTTATGACCGACAAAACATAGGCTAAGATTGGATTCGCTGAAAAAATAGCAAGCAATCTTCGGAGGCAAACTCAACTGTAGCCCATGGGTTACATTCATGAAATGCAGCCCAGGTTGCCCTCTAGAGTTCCTCCTTGAATTCGTCCTCCACTGCCATAGTGTCGGCAGCATCCATGGTTATACTGTCGCCATTTGCTCTGATCCAAAGCTCTAGGAGACGACCCTTTAAGTCTTCCTCCAGGATCATACATATCCCTCCATATGTGCCGTACTGAAGACTTGTGTTCGAGCCTAGACTTCCTTGCGAAGTACTTGCGTTGCACCTCTGAAATCTTCAGCACTTTTCTTATCCCGCTTATTTTACCAAGCATCAATGTATTGATGTGCATTGAGGCCATCATGATGTAAAGCGAGTATGTCGCAATTGGACTGAAAAGAAGTTCATCAATTCGTCTTAGACATTTGACATTGGAAAGAAACTTGAGCTTACTAGAAGATTTCCTTGTGGCAACATATTCTATAAAATGCGTTTTTGGCTTCACATATGGATGTCCCGCCGTACGGGCTAGGACCACACCACGAAAGGCTTCGTACGCCTTACTTCCAAACGCCATCGTCTCCGGCCTTGGAGCCGGGAGAGAGTCATGTCCGCATCTTCGGTACGGCGACGTGAGCTCGTCCTGAAACTTGATTTATGGCGTGATCCCATTCAAGTGCAAAGCAGAGTCTAACCCTTCGCCATTCGTGGACGTCAGCGCAATGATACAAACAAGTGTTGAAAACTGGTCGGATCGCTATTCCAGCCTCCGCAAACTTTTCAATAGCATTCCTTAAGTGCGTCTTCACCCGTTCCAACCACATGAGGATGTCTGATAGTATCTGTCAGCAAAGGGCTAACGCACTACGAATCGGAGTCCGGTTGTCAGAGCGGCGACGGAAGCAGCAACATTTCCCTTGAAGGTTTTTTTCACTGGAATGGTCTACTGCCCTATCCTGACTTTCCTAAGGCTTTGGTCCTCGGTCACAACAGCGCTCGCAGAAAAATTTGACCACGGCTGCGGTTCTAACTGCTTTCGATCCACTTTGTGCCCACAGTGTGGGCAGAACCGGAATAGTGACAGAAGCTTCGTGGCGTAAACGAGAAAGTATTTGTTCTGGACTGACGACGGTGTCTTCCCTAATGGAGTGCCTTAATGTGACAATGATGACGGTGCTTCCGATATTTCTTCAGGGTCGTAGTCGGAATCAGGGATGTGCGTAATTACGACTAACGACTAACGAATTTAACGACTAACGAGCTTTCTGGGTGTTACGACTGACGACTAACGACCAACGAATTTTAAAATATTTTCGTAAGCAATCCCAAAATTCGTTAGAAAGTCAATATCGCCCTGTTGGTTGTTCTAGGTGGATGGTACAAAATAACCATTGCCTTCAGTATTCATTCTTTCTACTGACACTGCTTCGCAGTTCTGGAACCCCCCCCCCCTCTCCCCCCGCCCCCCCCCACATTATGACCCAAACCGTACTTTGCGCAAGGTTAGGCGCAGCATTTATGCAACTTCGCGTCGGTCGCGCTTCTTTATGGAAGACTTACTGAACCGATTCCGACAACGACCGGCTCCAGCGGAGATTATCGCAGAGGGCACTATCAGAGGTGTTAAAATGGAGCGGTGCCGGCGGGCCAGAACTGCCCAACGAAGGGAACTGTATCCGATGATTGGATTGCAAAGCGTGCCGTCTTTTCATTTTCAGACATAAATTCGAGATATGGTGTTTCTATAAAGTAGTGCTGGGACCTCTTAGTGGGTGAAGTTTTCACTTAGGTGCTGATTTCTTGCGACCTCTCCCCCATTAAGGCAACAAGCTTTGAAGCTGGGCTTGCGACGCTAAGCAAAGAACAATTAGTACAAAGTCGGTGCAATTCTCCGTGTTGTAACCATGGGGTAGATCTCAAATAACATTATATAGCGCAGATTAGCAAATTTCGCACTGGAAAAAAAGCAGAATTCAAGATTTTCTCGGTTTAAAATATTGTTCTTTTTCTTACCGAAAAAATGACAAAAATTGATGAGCACTCACGAGTATTGGGCTTTCGTTAAATAATTATGCTTCAATTATGGCTTTAGTTATGTAGGTTCAGGTTTCTAGTTTGAACTAGGTTCTCTAACAAGGAGTGATTTGTGTCTTCAATGGCCATGAATGTTCTGGAAAACATACCTCTCTTCATGGCTTCCTTTTTTTTTCTAAGCATAGTGGTTTTTTCTGCCTCATCTGTGCTTGTTTTCAGAGCCTAGATTTTTAACGACCAACGATTAACGACTAACGACTAACGAGGGTTTTGGCCGGTTGAACGACTAACGACTAACGAGTTACAAAATTTCTATTACGCACATCCCTGGTCGGAATCGATCTGCAGGTACATTTATTGGGGTGTTTTGGTTTTATGCGTCTACCGTCGTGTCAAAAAGCGCTCCATTTGCTACTGCGACATTGGAGCATGCAGCAGCTTCCGCTGTTTTCTGGAAGACTGATATCATGAATGAGCTATATGCGAAAAGGTCCACCTGATGAGGAAAAAGTCTACCCAGTATCGCGAGAGCAGGCAGCGCTTCGGAACACCACGTCATCAATTCACATTTCAATCGTAACCTTATCTTGCATATCAACCAATTCTAGATCTTCGTCTTCAACCGTATTCCAGTTACTCTCTTTGAAGTAATCGTGGTCACCGTTTACCAGCATCTCCGTTCCAAGCAGTTCCTCGTCCACATCAATGCAATTCTGTACTCCGTCCACGCCCATGTTTTAAACGTCTGTTGAACCAAACGGCTCGTGGTTACCGGGTTTATCGATTTCACCCCCCTAGTTTTATGATGATCAGTAGGTCAGAGTCAGTCGATACTACTAGGTCATTCAAGTTAAATTTTATACCAGCTGGGTGCTGAGGAGGGAATAAATGGACCACACTAGCAGCAATACCATCGAATAGACGAATAAATAAATAAATATAGAAACAGTAAACAGAAAAGAATGGACTGTAAACTGTGAAAATCAAATCACTACCTAATGATCAGTCGAGTATGTAGTCTGGCAGTCCAGTGATTGAGTACAGGAGGTGGACGGTGGCAGCTAGAGCAGCAGGCTGATTGGCAGTTGGAATAGGCCGGCAGTCCCAGAATATGGAAGCAGGATTGCTGTGGCGCGAGACGACGGTCGAATGTGGCGACAGGTCCAGAGGCACCTCAAACTTGGGTTTTTTTTGGGTTATTAAACCAACGTAGAAAAAAGGAATACACTGAATAGGGTCAGTTCCTAGGAATATGAAGGACTAGAGAGAAATAAAACAAAATCATAATTTCTGATTTTGCCCAATAGATAAGCCTACCCCAGGGAAAACCCCCAAAAGTAGCCAATGGCCGCGGCATGGAAGATTTTAGGCTTCGGCAAGTTGAAGAACTCAACCGCGGCGCGGCACCGTACTCCAAATGGGTCCTGACATGAGAGGATCGAGTTAGGGCGCGGTTTCTCCCCCTCACCTGGGGTTTCCTTCCTCTCGGCGTTGACGAATTGTTTCTCTTCTTTCCTCCACTCTCCCTTCTTCTTTCTTTGGGTTCTCATCTCCTTCGATTGTTTAGCAGGAATAAAACGTAACAGCTGCTATTGTGAGAGAAAACTACTAGAATAAACCATGAAAAAAATATATACATATTGAATTGTCACGTTTCCGTGACACCGGGAACGTTATCAAATTTACTCGGTTCATTGAGCACAGCCTCAGGTACAGATGTAACCTCTTCACACGAGGGTCCTTTAGACCACATAGAAGTGTCGTAGTATCGTTTCAGAGCGTCGTTAAGAAATAGCCATACATCTTTGAAACTCAGTGGAGAATTTTCCTGAACAAACGACATGGAATTTCGAAAAAAAGCTGGGTGTTGTTGTAAGTTGGGAACATACGTCTAATTCATAGCTCTTCACGAAGGCAATCACGTGCTGCGGAATGTCTGTTTCAGTTGCATATACCTGTTCAGAAGCATCATATCTTAGCGGGTTACCAGTCACAATCATTTCAGCACACACGTATTTGCCCTGATCAATTAAAGTAGTGTTTATCTGTATCTCGACACACATCGAACTTCCATAGCATACAGCTTCTACGAAATGGCTGTGGCATATATATTCTCTTGAAGAGCTCAGAGTGAGATACTTTTCCTTCAGTTTCATACTCGTACCCTTCAGTTTTGGAAATCTAATTTCGTTTCGATCACCTGGGAATGAACAAAAACCGCATTTCCTTTTCTCTGGTGCCACCGCTGTTTGTATACTTCTTTGTTGCAACGTAACGTACCTAATATCCTGAATGATAGTTGTGCGTTAAAGATTCGTCAACTCTTAGCTGGTAATTTCGTGTTTATAATGATTCATGTCTCATGTAAAGTTTTTTTTTCAGATATGCTTTGTTTTGCTGACACATGCCATAGCAGACAGTCGAAGGCGACCAATCATACAAGAACGAGGTGTGTTTCATGCTACTCGTTGTAACGGCTATTGCCAACAAGTTGAGTTTTTTTAGTTTCGTTTTGGTGATGTGTCGGCCACGTCCGTGGGCGATCATTTGTTAAGGGCTCAATCGTGAATAGAGATGCGCTGATGTAATTCTTCGCCCCACAGTGGGCGAAATGCCTTACTGGCCAATGCACCTAAGAGTGGGGGGGGGGTTAAGAGCTACTGTTTCATTTTCGTTTCCGTGTTTTGGGTGCTTCTCAGGCTGTTTCGTACTCGTTTCCGGGTTTCTCTCCCCGGAAATGGTAGAAATCGATGGTACAGGGGTAATAGTTACGCCTTCCCTGCTCCCAAAACCGCGGCACTTCTGCGATCATCGCACCGTGAGTGTAACCCCGATCGCCAAGATCAGGGGCGGCATGCATGAACGCTGCGAAGGAGGTGAGGGAGCCCCTCCGCGGCCTATGCGCACAGCGTCGAGCCACGGGACGGCCCCGAAGCCGATGGCGTATATTGGTGTATAGCGGACGTAAATGCCTTTCTGCTGCAGATTCTATGCGCACATCTTCTGTCATCCCAGTCGCGTTTGCTTCCAATTATTGAGATCACAGGATGACAAAAGCGCCAGAAAGCGACTGGGATGACAAAAAAGTGCAGCTCGGCGTAGTTTCCTGTACGAGGTGCATTTACAGTTCAGCTCCGCATTGGCGAGTATCCTCAGACGGGGATGTGGGATCACCATGGAGGTTCTTGCCTTTGGTGCCCGGTTGATCCCACATCCCTGTCTGAGGACACTCGCAGCCACGCCGCAGCACGCTTTCGTTAGCAGCGTGCACTTTGCGGACTGAACGGCAATGCGGAGTTGAACTGTACGTCTGCGGCACACCAATATACGCCATGCATTTCTTGGCTGTCCCGTGGCTGGAAGCTGTGCGCATGGGGCGCGGGGTGGCTCCATGACCTTCTTCGCAGCGTTCATGCATGCCGCTCCAGGTTTACCGCTCCTTTCAACCGGCACCAAGCTTGCGGTTCGTCGCAAAAAATGATTCCAACGTGGGCTTCAACTTAGCTGCTGCGGGACGCATACTCTGGATACTGATGCACGAGTGACCGAGATGTTATCTGGCTATCAAACCTTGGTAAACAGTCCTATTTCAATTGAAAAACATCAAATTCTGCCTTTCTCACTTTTTATGACAGTACTTTGCCCAAAGTGCCGAATTATCGACTGGTCATGACCCACTCATGCATCAATACTCTGCTTCTAGAGGCGAATTTCCGGTCCGCTATTGCGTCTCGGGACGCTTTGCGGCACGCGCGCTTGAGACGGTCAAGTTTCCAGCTCTAAAACAGCTCGTGTTGACTTTTCGCTATCAGTTTTCTTCATTTTTCAGAGTTACTCTTCCAGAGTGATCAGATCGGCTGCTGCGGCCCTGAAAACGGGTCCGACTCGGGAGCGTGCGGCCACAAAACGTGTCGAGATGCAACTGCGGACCGCGATTCGGCTCAGAGAAACACAGTACAATGCTTTGTTCCAAGCGAGTCCGCCGACGGAAAGCCGAAGAAGTCAGGAATATGTCTTCTTAGTCTCCTGACGCTCAAGCACTCGTGGGACAGCACTTAGCGCATGAGAAATAGAAGTTTGTGACCCGCATCGTGTTGAACACCTCGTTGTCAGCGGCATGTGCTGCTATAGCATACTGAGTGTCGACCTCTTCCTATCTGCAGCTCGTGCTCGTTGATAGCACCTGTTGCTATCAACGTGGGGTTGATCCCGATGTCGGCCCCGGATCGCGACCCATCATCAGCAAATGGAGAGACTTTGAGTCACCACCTGAACAAGTGTGGGTTCCATATATACTTTCGGCGGTCGTAGACCATCAATCGCACTGGGAAAATGTTTGAGGGGCTGAAATTGACAACAGAGGTATCAGCAGCACCCGAGGAAGGGGCTGCTAGAGCAGACTTATTGGACCTCAATAGATGACTTTGGGCTGCAGCAGCACGTCTTCCTATCATGATGCAGATCTCTTTGTCGTCGTGTTCGTCTGCCGCTCTAGAGCGCAACCGCTTTGGTGCGTGAGCAAGGTTAAGCGCCTAGAGATGTCCTACATGCTTAATCTAAGGGCAGATCCATTTGGCGCAGGCTCATACAAGCTTGTAGCCGCTACGAACATGGCCGAACCAGAACCTGGGGGGGGCAGTTCATCGATAATCTGGTGATCGGTGTAGGTTGCGGAAGATATTATATAGCGGATATGCATATAGCGAGCAAAATCCATCTAAGTGGTTCAAAAATCGATCATTACGCCTCAAATTCGTTAACAGCACATCAAATTACCCTCAGGGAGAATTTTCCAGCTGTATCTAAGACTTAGATCCGACTACCGCGAACCCACCCTAGTATCTAAGTTCTCCGAGAATCGACAAATTGACCCGATATTCGTCTTCTGAACCCGAAATGACCTCGAGAAAGAAGATTTTAGGCAAATACGAGATATTTTTTGACCCCCCGCTTCTTGTCGCTTTTTTACCTTGTCCTTAGTGAATGCCCGGACACTATGCTGAGCAACGCAATGTAACTAGAGTTCGGCACGGGGTCAATTGCGTTGCAGTCCGCTCAGAACCCCCATTTGAACCAGTAATGGAGCTCCGCAGGTGCGCCAGACCTCGTGATGATTGTGCCACTACAAAAAGTAAGTCTCATACCT
Organism: Aplectana chamaeleonis; assembly: GCA_029168955.1. Lineage (NCBI taxonomy): Eukaryota > Metazoa > Nematoda > Chromadorea > Rhabditida > Cosmocercidae > Aplectana > Aplectana chamaeleonis. Next base: position 34,985 of record JAPDOI010001646.1, read on the forward strand.
TTAGACTATCGACAGAAAAACGACGGTTGTGACCAATGGGCGATTTCAACTGTACAACGTCACAACGCGAAACTTTTTTTATGCGGAAAATTCGTTTATTAAACAGCTATATGCGAATCATTTTGCTGACAGTCGACTAACAATTATATTTCACAGAAAACAAAACTTTGTTTGTAATACCAACAATCGGTTAAAATCCGCGATTTTCCCAGTGAAGGATTTCCGAGCTTCCAAAATCAACTTCTTTCACCTCCTTATGTAAAGTAGAATATCCGTTTGACTCCTGGTCGCAATTGTAAGAATTACCTGATTTCGTACGAAAATTGTGTGAATACAGTATGATTTTGCGAAGTTGAAGACAGGGTCAATCATAAGCTGTCTCGTACTTTGGTGGAGCTGTGGCCTACATCCCTCATCATCACACTTCTCAGCGACCAGTACCATTTTGCGACAGTTAGGTGAATTTGATGGCAAACATTTTCCTGAGTTGGCAAAGTGATGTTTCATGTGTCAGAGGGACGGGTGCTTTCTGCAAAGGGTTATCTGAAAATCGTGAAGTACCAACTGGCAGGATCATATGGTCACTGTCCGGCGGGACAACGAAAAGGAACGTGAAACATTTGAAAAAAGAGGTTCTCAGGTGGGGGAGGGGGCGTAAAATTTTCAGGCCAAGCGTAGAAACCATTTCTCGGGCTCATCAGTAAGAAGAGTGGCTTTTTTACAGAAAAAATGTGGCGAAAATTACAAATTTCCTTTTTTTGAAGATTTTTAGTCCAAAACTTGTCAAAAAATTCATCCAAAGCGTAGGTGAAAATTGTCGACGTTTTCCAAAAACGTTCACAGGTTGGCGGAGCTCCGTCGAGGTCTGGAACAACGATCTGTTGGACCCTGCCATTTAGGGTCTAACTAAGGACTGAATCCATCATGAACTGCACTAAAAATTACCTGTTGGGTGTTGCAGGTGTAGCTATTTTGGGTGTATCCGCGAAAGGGATAGCTGCGGATCACTCAGCAGGCCGCGAGCCTGTCGCGTGCGCTGATCACATTTCTCGTGAGCGCACACAACGCAGCACAGTCTGCTGAGGTGCCCGCAGCTAACCCTTTTCTGGTGACCCGAACTATACAAAGGATTATTTAAAGTTCATTAACATTCCTTATTGTAGCTTAGTCCTTCGGAAACGACAGAATAGATTTTCCAACATTCTCAGTCTAAACTTCCTCCAAGTGGGCACTGGAGACGAATAGGAGGTCCGTTGTTGGTATTATTTAGAAATACAATACCGCCCCTATCTTTTGGTCATTGGGCGCGCTAGAGCGCCGGAGCGCGCCGTTTGGCGTCGTTTTTGAATAACACGCTTCAAAGTGGTCCAAACGGAGAATGAAAGCCTAATTCGGAATCAGCATAAAAAATACGATCTACTGAATGTATAAAATTCTAAAATGGAACTCAGTGGAAGATTTTGGGTTACGGTAGCCATCCAATGACCCTCGTGTCCAAATGGGGCTGGCGTCTGTGTTGTGATAAGTGGATTTCTCGACGTTTCCTCGTATTTAGCACATTCATATGCCATTGGTTATCCTCTGCGTTTCTTCTGAAACATTTACACAGCGGTATCAACGAAAATTCATAAAAAAGTCATTTTTCTTAACAATTTACGTACTTTAATGTAGCAAAATCACGAAGTTCTTCCATATTAGTGATTTATTTGAGATAAAATGCAAGGCTTCGAGGAGAATTCAGGTATCAAAACTTAAACGGAATGCGCGCCTTTAAATTGGGTTAATTAATTGATTTCACATTCAAAAGAGGTAGGTACATATCAGAGAGCATTTAAACAACCATGTAAGGAATCCGCTTAGCAATTTTTGCTTTCTCTCCTCACACGAAGAAATCATGTCCATAATCAGCCAGTTTATGGAAATGCACCAAAAAAGAGCAGTTGAAAAAAAAGTTAATTCAAAGTATGAAATTTTTATAAAGTGACCAATTTCAATTTTCTCGCTAAAATACTACTAGAATTCTATGTTTTTCGTGTATGGCGCATGAACTCGTTCAGAAATTGTTTCGAAAGTATAGAATTCCTAACGTTTCCCAATTATTTTTCCAAAAAATAAACAAATTATCGAAAGTGAATTTTCACTGACAATGAGATCACAAATGTTGAATTTCTTTCCAGATTTCTCATTGAATTGTATTTCTAGTTTCATTATATGAATTTATTTCGAAAATTTGGGAATCGTGACAATCTTCAACCTTTTTTTTCCGAAAAAAAAACAAATGAAATTCCAATTTTCTCTTCAATTCCATTTTCAGTGTGGAAACACTCTGGGAATTTTTCACTGTTTAAGAAGAGCGCATTAATTTAATCAGCATTCGTTCTAAAAATGATGGGTTTATCGAAATATAAATTCTTTCCGCGAAAAAAATCAAAAATGCCAAAGTTGAATTTTCATTAAGAGAACAATTATTAAGTTTTCATACCAGGACCTTCTTTGAATCCCATGAATCTCGTCACAGGCGATTGTTGTTGAGTCAGGTGTTTTGTTATAGCTGTTAACCGAATAGTTGTTGGTTGTTCATTTGTTGAATGAATTTCGTCTATGGAATGAAGGTTTATGTTGAACTAGTATCGTTTTCGCTGTGAAATTTGAGATTTGTTGAAACTGGGAGGATGAAAAGTGTTTGATCTACACTACTCGACAATATTGTCGATATGTTACTCATACGTGTTTTCAAATCAGTCAAGGAAGGGATAGATCTAAATGAGAGAGCTCACTGCCCCCGGCGATTCTGAAAAGCGTCGGGTGACCCGCGGTGGCTACCGGTGCGTGCGGCATGCGACGCGAATCGGGTCTCCCGCGGCGTATTCGGGTCCTCCGCGACACCATACAAATCGGAGGTCCCGGCCATCTATATCGGAGGTCCCGCGTTGTTGTGCGGCGGGGCATACCGCTTTCTTTCTCGAGGAATATGCCCATAATTCGTCTGAGTACAATACCGCTCGTAGGATTTGGTCAGAAGGCGCGCGAGGTCGGGTTTGAGCGTCTTTTTCGTCTTTTTCTTATAACTTGCTTCAAAATCAACTCTGAGCGAAACTATGGTGATATTCGTGATCCTGGTGTCAAGGGCTACCAAATGGGTGTAGCCCTTGTTCGGGTTTCGTTTTGAACAAACGAAGTTTGACAGGCAGGGTATACTGTATATTACCATTTGATGAAAGAGGGGCTCGGCGTCCTGTGTCTGCGTCCTCGTGGCTCCCCACCACACCGTCTGCAACGCGCTGGCCGTCTGTGGCCTCGCCGACTCATGTGCTGCCTTTCCCCTGCACACGTTCGGCCTTGCACACTCCCTATTCTTGCTTTCCCTCCCACCATTGTCCGCAGCGCTGATTTTCGCCGGTCCCTCAACCAGCAACTCAATCGTCGTGGGTGCGTTCACTACCCAATGCGCCCGGCACTAATCGACGTATGTTACGTAAACATAGCTCGCCTCCGTCGGTGGCGCGCGCTCGCGTCGCGGCCTTGCATTGGAGCGCTCTTTCTCACAACACAGTGCAGTGCCATACCCATACACTATTCAAGCTAGGTGACTTGCGATATTTAGTGTATGTGAGGAGTACAAAGGCCTCTGTACAGCGTTGATAACTATTGATAACTGCAGTATGCAGGATATGTCGCTCAAAAACGCGATTCTCGCGAAAAATACTAACCTGAGTTCACAATTACTCAGCGACCCTGCAGAGAGTCAGTCGTGCAGTAACTGTATCGTACGAGCTAGAAACTTTGAGCAGGAGCTGTAAAATTCGTGCAGGACCCACTTCTTTTCGGCTTCCACGTCTTTAAATCTACATATTGTCCTTATAGGGTTGAATAGATATTGGGCTAGATAAATGTAAACAATACACACATTCTACGATAACTTCAAGGCACAGCCCAACCTCAAAATCGTTTTCCGTTCTTCTTGCTTAGCTTTGTGAGGATTTCGGAGGCTGATCACAATGGTGTCTCCAGAATCTCTAAGAACCCACCACGGACACAGCCATTATCCATCGTGACCACTGCCTTCCGCTGTGTAGAAAGCGGGATCAATTCACATATTCGCTGTTTCAGCAGGGAATCATAGACCTGCTTTTAAAGGCAGGGTCCGGGCAGAATTTCGATTCTGAGATTTTCCGCTGAATCTGTGCTCATGATACAGGTAGTCCGAAGGAACATGCGAAAACTGCATTAAAACCGGTCTTCTCTTTTATATTTTGACATCTCGATGTTGTCATTTATTGTGTTATTTAGCATTTGAAGTACAATACCGCAGCTATCCAAGGGAAAAAATGGGCGAAATGGGAAAAGTGGGCAACTAAAGCGTCTTTCGTCCACAACTCGCCTCAAAGTGCTCCGTCTTCAAATTCAAAAACGCCGAAATGTACAGGATGTCGTGGCCTAGTCGATAATGTAAAAATATTTTGCGAAATTTGAGAGCAACTTTATTTTTCAAGGTAGAATACCTCTGAGAGTTTTGGCCGCGAAATATCCGGAAATAGCCCACCAGGCTCACCAGCGGCTCTGGTGGGCTATTTCGCGGCGATTCCTCGGCTAAAACTCTCAGAGACATTTTCATTTTGACCATGCTAGAGATCGTGTACCGTTGTCCTTGCCTGAATGCGCTCGTTATCTTGTGATAACAATATCAAATCCATAACTAACTCCATCTTTAAAAAAACGTTTTCATTAGTGAATTCCAATTTTGTCTCACATAGTTAGATTGATTGTGGCACGGTGAACATTTTGGTCCTTTCGAATTGGAAACGGAGCACTTTGAGGCGTGTTGTGGTCGAAAGACGCTTTAGTTGCCCACTTTGCCCATTTTTTCCCTTGTATAGCGGCGGTATTATAGTTTATATGGGTTTATAACAATTCGATGTCGCTTAGGCATTTTTCCTTCTACTGCTTTATAATGCAGAAAAAAGATGAATACAGCAAGTGAAACAACTGCAGTCAGCTGCTTTTCGATTTGTGAGAATATTTAAACTGAAGAGCGCATTCATGATCTCATAGAGGACCAGTTCGAGAGAATGAATCCGAAGAAAATTTAAATGAGGTTTTCCTCAATAAAAATCTATAATTAAGCACAGAATCTCCAAATAAAAACAAAAATGCTCGAGCGACATAAAACTGTTATAAACTTACAAGAAATAATTCTAATTATCGAAGCCTAGATAGATGGAACATCAGATGATTAAACAGTTAAAATATAACATCAGTTTCAACAGAAAACGAGTCTTCTCCTCACATTTTTTTGAGAATAGGGTGGGGATGCTGGATTTGCGTGGAACTTGACCAATACGGCACAATGCTATGTATCGTATTGTTACCACAATCACAGCTGATAATTTTGTAAGGGGGAGCGTCGAACTGTTCCTTAGCCGCGCGCGGGACCATCCCTGCCGCTTAGCCTCGAGATTTCCCAACGGTTTCCCGCACCAAATGGAATGATGGTGGGGACCCGCCGAAAATCTCGACGCGGAGAGGCAGCCCGCGAGTCGGCGAGGCCACAGACGGCCAGCGCGTTGCAGACGGTGTGGTGGGAGCCACGAGGACGCAGACACAGGACGCCGAGCCCCCTCTTCCATCAAATGGTAATATACAGTATACCCTGCCTGTCAAACTTTGTTAGTTCAAAACGAAACCCCAACAAGCGCTATACCATTTGGTAGCCCTTGACACCAGGATCACGAATATCACCATAGTTTCGCTCAGAGTTGATTTTGAAGCAAGTTATAAGAAAAAGACGAAAAAGACGCTAAAACCCGACCTCGCGCGCCTTCTGACCAAATCCTACGAGCGGTATTGTAGCAACCTTTCCGCCGCTGCAGTTGGGCCATTTGGCTGTTTACTATGCTGGGTTAGGAAGACATGTGTGAGCTTGGAACCAAGAGTTCTCAACAATGATTCCAGTCACTACTCTCACGAACCGTTGTGTGCTAGCGAAAAATGAGCTGTAGCTGTGATTTACCGAGAGTCGATATCATGAATTTTAACCCAATCACGACCACTTGTCCCACCCATTTTGACACTCTCTCCATAAATCGATTTCTCCATCGCGAGAAACTGAATACTTTCGAACCTACATATTTATTGACCTATAATGCAATGACCTACCCAACACTTGGATGAAAACCTCGTGGTCCATCAGTAGGTCAAATGCAACAACATATTAAGACTTCTAAAATCAAGTGGGCTGAAGTAGAAGGAAAAAAGGCTGCTAAGAAACTTCATAAGCATCCTATGATTTTTTTCCTTCCTTTACTAGGTGTTAGGTTGCTTAGTAGAAACCTATCGTTTGAAGCACCTTTTTCTTTTCTGAAGGAGTTCCAGCTCAGTCGACCCCGTTTTGGTTCTAAGTAATTGTTTCTCGATAACGAAAGCGTCTCGGAAGCTCAAACTCTGGTACTGTGCGATCATCGTTGCTAGCTACAATATAGACACAAAAAAGTGAAAGCAATTACCCGTGGGACGCTTTTCAAGCCAGCGTGTCCCACCGGTGGGGCACGTTATACGGTGACGCAATATTGCACGCAGTCTGAACGTCCAGTCACCCAAAATTAGGCGTGGTCATGAATCGGTTAAGAATGCGCATTACCAACGGTATTTGCGGTCGTTCTCGGAGCCGCGATTGCGGACTATGGCGTTTGCATCATGCGACTAACTCGGGCTAGGAGAAGGGTGAATTGTGCCTGGACCAAGTGGTCCCAGCGCGATTATCACGTGTCGCATGATGAAACAGCCGTAGTCCGCAAATACGGAACGAAATTTGGTCCCGAGAACGATAGCAGATTTAAAGATAGTTACTGTGCTTCTCTGGGCCCAATTCCGGTCCGCAACTGCGTCTCGACACGCTTTGCAGCCGCAAGCGCTTGAGTCAGTCGAGTTTCCAGCGCCAATACCGACTCGATGTGGCTTCTAAATACAGTTTTCTTCAATTTTGTTTAGTCTCCAGTTTCTAAAACCCACCTAGAGTTAACAGATAGGCGGCTGTGGCGCTGGAAACTCTTGCGACTCGAAAGCGCGCGGCCGCAAGGCGTGTCGAAACGCAATTGCGGACCGGAATTTTGCCCAGAGAAGCACATTATCGGTTGTTCCACTCGGCATCATCTCAACATTATTGGTTACCATTTTTCTATGTGTATTTGGATAAGTACAATGTGATCCATGATCCTCTTGACGATGTTTCGGTAATCATTGATGTTTCGGATGTTTTTTTACTGATTCTTATTTTGTGGGAATAGCTCTAGCGTTCGTTATCATAAACCGAGTGATCGACTTCTCGGTGCCACTCTTCTGCGGATATCGGATTTGTGATCAAATATCAGATTTTCTAACGACCTACAAACAATTTCGTTTGTTCGGGAAAACTTGCTTTCGTCGAAACGAAAAACCACTGTGCCCATGAATTTTGTTTTGATTGTAAAAGGTCGTGGTATGGCTTCAGGATTGAGAGATCATGGAAGCGAGCTCAGGTATAAAAGTAGCAACAGATCAGAGTCGTCAGCTGTGCCTCCATCTCGGAATAACTTTTCAGGTTTGTCAGCTGATGCATGGCTGTCACTGTTTTGAAGCATGGTCTGCTCTTGTACCTTTTTTTCTTCTCTCTAGAAACGCTCTGCATTCGAAGCATGATGCGCACAATGGTTCTTCTGGCTTTCTTTGGTGCCATGGCTGTATATGCTAACAACGACATCCAGTTGTGTCTTGACCGATATCACATTAAAGGAATTCCCGAGGACAAAATTGAAACGATGAGCGAATTTCTCTTTCAGCTCTTCATTGTGTACGGTCCATTGGGAAGCAACTTTCTCCCAGATTAAGAAAAAAGCAATTTTGAATCCTGTTTGCGCTCAAGGGTTTGTTTGAAACTCAATTGCGTGTTGAAACAACGTAGCTAATGATAATTAAAAGCTCATTTGAGGCAAGGATTGAAGCGAAGCAAAATTGCCGAGAATATTGTTTATAATTTTACAGATTGTCGAATGCTCCCGTCCACATGGTAGTGACGTACTCGGAGTTGTCAAGTGCATAGAGGATAGTGGTTTTCTAACTCTTGGAATAGTGGGGGTGAGTGTTTCGTATTCTGATGCGCTTCTCTACGGAACCGTTACAAATTTTTCGGAAACTTCGCCAAAATCTCTGAGTCCTTTGAAAAAAAAACTTAGGTACTGATGCATGAGAGAGTAAGGGATTGAATGGCGTGGAGTGATGATGTTTTCTCAAAATTCTGCACATTGTCGTTTTTATCATTATCTTGTCATTATCCTTTCTTGATTTTTTTCCGAACCACTTAGATATTGGTTGCTGCTTACTCGCTCACAAATAAGTACCGAAATTTGTCTCGCTCAATACTTGAAGACAGTGTTCACGATAACCTTCGATTTTGAGATTAATCGCCAAATCGATTGTTTGGCCCCAAAGTAGAACTGAAATGACGAAGAAACCGAGAAAAACGCACCAGAAGGGCACGAAATCCTTCACTCTCACCCAGCTTCTTTACTCTCAGTGGAACTGTTTGTTGTGACAATGAAATCTTTTGTGGACCCGTCTTTTGCAATTCTCTATTTTGTGTTGCTCCGTTCTCTCTCCTTCTGCCCTAACTAATACTGTTTTGCCTGAAATATTCTTCTATTTTCGATTGGTCCCATTTTTCATCGGTGACAACCACCGTGAACATGTTTATCCAATCGGACAACTAGTCCATGTTAAAGAATAATGTTACTGAAATAAGTCGAATTAGTGCGTTTCTTCTTCGTAATTTTGGTAACACTTGGTAGCCAACGTATTGTTTTGAGTTGAAAACTGGGGAACGAAAATCATCCTGAACACTGCCTTTAATGCTACGAAGTTCTTATTTTGCATGCGACCCAGAATAGCGTAGAAAAAATTCAATGAAGCCTTAAAATAAGTTGCACTAGTGTCATGAGTAACTTGTTAAGAGTCTGCTAAGTTGTTAGTGCGGTTGAGGAGATGCACGCAGTTCTAATTTTATTTTGATTTAGGTCAACCTTCTATTTCTCGTTCACTCTATCTTCTGTGTCCTGGGAATCTGAGAGGCGAAATAAACTTTGGGAGTTCCGTAGTGCGATGAGTGATGTATTCAGGAGTTTTACTGTATTGCATTGAATGAAGATGTTTCAAAAGTTATCTGAGAAATTCACGCTATGCCTTATGATGCGCTTGGAAAATGACATCATTCCGGGGTCACCTAAAGGCAATTTTTTGTCGGCAACGTATGCTTTGGGTCCTTTTTAAAGCAGAGTAAGAATGGAAGCGCGACGAAAAACGGTTGGAAAGTGGGTGAAAACCTCGTGGGCCAGACGACCCATTGGAGGACCTCGCGCACGTTCTACCAAAGTTGTCCTGCTCAGTGTCGAGACATTTGGTGTTCGTCTCAAAAAAAGGAACGGGTACCATATTTCGATTACTGTTTAGCCCGGTGAATTCTATGGTAACATCCAAACATTTGCAATAATTCTCTTATTTTTCAGAGTTTTTAGGGTGCACGAAACAGAAAATAAAGTCTTTTACCCGAAAAATTCAAAGCGCAAAATAATTTCCTACCTATGGTTCGATGTTCTGTCCGCAGTGAGCAATACACGCGGCGAACAGGCACAATTAAAAGCAGCAGACGCGCTCGAAAAAGTTGTTGAGATAACTACTCTACTTGGGTCGTATGGCCTCTACTCAGAAAAATGAAAACAAAATTACTTGTAACATAAAAGGCCGAAAACAAGTTACTTGTAACATATCTCAGCCGATGTAAGTTACTTGCGACTTATCTCAGGTCATTTAAGTTGCATGTAAAATAGCGGCCGGATACTGCGTGCGGTGCGTCTCCTATATGTTACTGTAACATAGCGACCGGATACTGCGTGCGGTGCGTCTCCTATATGTTATGTTAAATGTCCTGAGATGAGTCGCAAGTAACTTACATCGGCTCAGATATGCTACAAGTAACTTGTTTTCGATTTCTGAGTGGACGCTGTGTGCAGTGCGCCTCCGATATGTTACATGTAACTTAAATGGCACAATATGAGTCGCAAGTAACTTAAATCGGCTAAGAAGATATTTCCAACGGGGATGTACGACGCACTCACGGGGTCAGGCTTACGACTGGCGTTTCTGTTCGTTCAATTACCCAAGTTTGAGGTACTTGGCCCCACACCAGCAGGAGAGGCCCCGAACAGCATTTCTTGCGTAGTGTGTGGTCTGGGATGCGCTCTCTGCGTGGCGTGTCGTCTGCGTCATGTGATGGCCACCGATAGTGAAAATTCAAATGCAAGTTACATGCAACATAAGTGTAACTTACATGCAATATAAATTTAAGTTACATGTATTATAAATATATGTTACATGTAATATAAATGTATGTTCCTTGAGACATTCAAATAAGTTACATTTATTTTGTAAGTAACTTGTTCTGATTTTTCTGAGAATGGGGCTCGGCTCCATCAACCTGGCTGGGTTATGGAGCCAGTAAAGTTAGTAACTCGATCTGTAGTTTGACGCAGGGTTTTGCGAGGATTTTAAAAACAACCATCCCCATCTCGACATTATCTCTAACGGGTAAAGAGTTATAAGCGAAAAACTGGTGTTTCATAAAATAAATTAGCTGGAGGATCGTAGAATTTTTTGGAGGTTCTGAAAACAACATTCACCAAAGGTCCATCTTTCATAAACTAAAATCGGCTGGAAAAGTGGGAACGTATATCTAGAATCTGAAAACGATATTTGATGCATGTTTGCGGACTGACCTGAGAAAAGAGAGAATTCGAGAATGAAGGGAATAACGGAGCTATTAACCTGAAAAGATAGCTCATTTCGCGATCTCGAGTTCTCATTTGTTCACGTCGGTGGGCGGTCATTGCGCTTTTGGGGTTAGCCTTGCGCTCAAAGTGGCAACCTCGGGCTCTCTTGAGGCTCTTCCTGGCTCGTTTTCATGTGTTTACAGTGTGCTCCTCCACTACCCATTCCTTGTGGAAACTAAAACACATTTTCATCGTGAATATTCCTTTAAAGAAGTCCCTCCGCATACAAGAATCAATGGATGCAAAACTTTTACTAAAATCCTTTACGGGAAGTACAGTGCAAGAGAATGCTCCTCCAAACGGTGGTGTCAAGAGTGCTCGAATCATCACCATACGTCTCTATGACTGTAATCGTCGAACTCACAACGATATTCAACAGAAACAGGAGAGCCACAACACAGCGATACAGAGACCAATGTATTGCGATTCAGGATGCATATTATTCGAATCTCTGGTGTACAGGATCAAACTACGACAAACAACTATACGAATCAACCGCAGGAACCAGAGAAGGAGATCTTGGCGACGACACAGTCTATGGTCGGCATTGTAGTTAAAAGTTTGACAACTCCTGTTCTACTGACGCGTACTGAAGTCGAGACTTTCAATCTCAACTCTCCAGAAATCATTGTGAGAGCTACAGTCTTTTCCGACACCTAAACAAGAAATAGTTATGTCACTTGCGAACTTGCGATATTTCTGGAACTACAGGTCAAAGAAAAGCAACAATGACCGACCTTCCTACTGCGATCGAAGAGCGGAGAAGTTGAAACTCGGACTTACGGTGATTTACATTTGTGATTCCGAAGTGTACTGTTCTGACGGACGCGCGTATTTCCAAACATATTAACGGCGCCCAGTCCTCAAATTCCAGTTGCTTAGACATTGATCGATGTCGAAACTTCGATACCTATTTCCTTTTGATTTTCCTGGTATTCCTTTTGTCTGCCTTTCCATGGATTAACTAATGAGTTTGAGGTCCGTTCATCAATTTTGGCAAATCACGGCAGAATACGGTGGATATACGATAGCTCGGTCAAAGTCTCTTCGTGTTCAGCACTCTAAACAACCTTCTCACTCATCTCGAGTCAAATGCGGATTTTTTTCTGAACACATAAGAAATCGGTTCAAGGCACAGTACGCCTTCAGACAAGAATTTTGTTTCTTTTTATTGGGTTGTGTTGTAGACCCATCCTTTATAACAAGTGCCAACTGCGAGATCTAAATTGCCATGTACAACTGTCGTTGAATCTCGGCATTAGGACAATCTCAGGCAAACCATCGCTCCGATCGGGACCGACGACGACGTCATCGCCCGGACAGCGGCCGAGGGGCCGACTGGCACCGGGATCCCGGTCCGGTGCCAGTTCGCCCCTCGGCCGCTGTCCGGTCGCTCTCGGGGCGACAGCAGTGCGAGCAATGTTAGCCAGACCGTCACTTGGTACACTGCAATCACGGACCCAACATGGAATCTCACTGCCATTTGTAGTATTTACTCTTTCGAAAGCCTCAGCGATCCTCCATACTTATCCTCTGTGATCGAATCTCCGCGTTGCAAAATGTGGGCGGGGTTGGTGATGCGTGGAGCATTGTGGAGAGGTAGAGAGCGTTTTATGGGAAACTTGAGTCGCGTTACGGAAAACGAGTAGCCATCAATGCGAGGTGTGTGCCGCGTCATTGAAAATGGCCGACGACTCATGAGAAGCGTGCTACACGTTATTGAAAATGAGAAGCGCTTTACGAGAAGCGTACGCCACGACATGGAAAATGGGTCACGCATCATAAGAAGTTTACTCCGTGTCATGTAATATGAGTGGCACACCATGGAAAGCGTGCTCCGCGTCATGGAAAATGAGCAACGCCTTACGAGAAGCGTGCTCCGCGTCATGGGAAAATCAATAGCGCTTCATAGGCAGCGTGATGGCCATGCGGAGCGTTCTTTGCCCATCTCGATCAATCGCATGATTTGTGAGTCTTATTCACGCTCAAACGATTCTTGAGAAGGACACGTTTTTGATAAAAGCACGACACGCACAGCACACCGTAACCCATATTCTGCTATTTTACCCACTTCATACTCGCAAAGTCCGTTCTCAACATGTTTTAATCTAGCGTTGGCTTATCTTCTCATCTAGGGTCGTACGGTATAGGTATTTCGGTCTAATATTTGTAGCAACCCCAGTGTGCGTTAGGCATAAGGCTAACGATGGCATTGATACTATCAGTGACAGCCGCTAATGCTGCACTGCCCCGACCGGCAGTAGCGGCTGTCAGTAATATTATCAATAACATCGACCAGTGCCGTCCTCGGACACGTTGCAGGCGCCGGATTCCTTTCTACTCGCGTAATATTTTCTATCTAACACTAACTTCCACTAGTGTCAAAGTCTTTTCGTTTGCGAAATATATGCTGAGATTCAATGGTGGTCTTCAGGATGCAAAATTAGTTGGGGGGGGGAGGCACTCAAAAACGGATGTTTCAAAATAGACACCCCTGCAGAAATGTACAACCGTCGAGTAGAGAACACTGTCTGCTGGCAACGACGAAACGCGCGAATTTTTTCGAAAAATTTTTAATTGTTGCGGAGTGATGACCGTCGGTGTTTCTCACTTTCTTGCGTTTTCCTCGTTTTTCCTGTTTTCTATTCTATTTCTTTGTTTTTTCTGCTTAGTTACGAAGAAAAAGTTTTTAGGGAGTTTCAATGCTGGTTAGGGTGATAAAATCCTGAGTTTATGCCAGAGAATAATCGAAATATCAGTCAATAATTTTTCATGGAATCACTATTTCTTACCCTTATCATTTATTCCAAGCAGAAGATACAAGACTAAAGAAGAGTGGAAGGAACGGCGAAACACCAAAAATATGACATCGATCATGCCTTGAAGGCTAGAAGAATAGAAAATCTGGAGGGAGGGGAATCGTTATTACAAACTGCACCGTCCAATTTGGATTTCCCCTGATTCGCACCTCCCGGAATCGATATGGTAAAAGATTAGCCCACACCCGGGGTTTCCTCGCATGCCGCCGTCCAATTGTGATCTCCTCTGACCGATTCGGATTTCTCCTGATTCGCAGTCAACTTCGTGTTTCTACGATTGGCCCCATTGAAGAATGGTACTTCAATATATAAGAACATTCACCATAATGTTTTCAAGGTCTGGAAATTGGACTACATGGTTTGGTTCTGCTCCTTAAATTTTTCTATTGAACGCTTCAAGATGAAAAAAACTCTTTTTGCTTACTACAAGGTTAGATGTGTAATAATCTGATCACCTCCTCCCCAATACGTTGACACAAGGGTAATTCATAATGATTCATTGTGAAAAAACTCTTCTGTGCTAAAAAATCCTCGAAAACACTTCCTATATTCACTGACTTCGTTTTTGGAAAATGCGCGTATAGTATGGTGCACGTGGGCCGTAGCTGCGGACACATCAGAATTGACGGTTGTACATTTCTGCAGGGATGTCCAGCTGCCGACAGCCCTCAAGAACTACTCATAGAATTTAGGAAATTCATCCATGAAAATGATTTTTTTCGATTACTAGATATGTGATAACGTCATCACTCGTTATTTCCTAGAAATCCCATGAAACTAGATAGATTGATTTCTGAAAGAAGTATCATTCATTCCTCATTTGAATTGTGAGTGCCCCCCCTCAACTAGTTTTGCACCATCTTCAGTCCTGTGTATATGAGTGCATCTATTTACTTTAAGGAAAACCAGCAAGCCTGCCATAGTTGACGAAAAAGTACTATCGATTAGGAACTTGGCATGAGTCCTAACAATACTTCGCGTGCTCCATTGAAGGTTGGTGCAAACTCGGTGCACCTTTGTTGTAGCTTAGGGCATCTAGTTTGCGCCAACCATCAATAGTGATCGCAAAGTATCACTAGGATCCATGCCGATGTTATGCCGGCCAAGTTTCTAATCGATAGTCTTTTTTTTCGTCAATTATTAGTCGTTGTTTTTTGAAAATCGATGAAAACGGCGAGAATCGAATTTTTGAAAAAAAAAAGATCGATAATTGTTGGAAAATATTTTTAATCAAGGACTTAGTCATTATTCATAGCTTTGGAGCTTCGAGACTGAGACTTCTCGGATAAGTCAGTAGAGGCTGAAGCTGCAAAATCACAAAATCAGATAAAAATCAGTAATTACGCTCCGCCGAAAATTTTCGCAGACGCGTTCATCTAGTTCTAAGATTGCTCAGATATTTTGTCAACTATGGCAGGGTTGGTGGTTTACCTCAAAGTAAACAGAAGCACTCAAAGGTACACAGTACTGGAGATTACCACTGAATTTGTAGCATATATTTCACAAACGAGCAGGCTTTGGATCAAGTGGAAGGCAGCGTTAGATAGAAAAGAATTTGATTCTCGAGACTAAAGGAAAAAGTGGAGAAATTGAAGAAACAGGAGAAGAAGAAAAGGACTGAGAGAAGAGGGAAGAAGAAAGAGAGCGAATTAGAGAAGCAGAAACGAGTAAATAAGCGAAGAGAAGCCATCGGTTAAGCTAGGCTCGTTCGCCCGAAGAGCCACGGCAGTGCCAACTGGGACCGAAGATTGCTTCGAGCGGTACTGCTGCCGCCCGGAGAACGGTTGCTGTGCCTCGAGCAGATGGCCAATTTTCGCTTGGAGCGGAGAGACAGCGCCGCTCGGGTCGCTCTCCGGTTCCGCTCGGAGCGATGGTTTGCCTGACATGTTGTTGATGTTGAATACAGTTTAGCACGAGGTGCTAACCGACTTCATTCGACTGACGTTTCGGTGGTTTCGCCTTCTTCAGAGCCTGAAATAGCCAAATCCGATTATGAAAATGCACGATCAAACGCCGTGGCGGTGAACTTTTGAGGTGCAAGTGGAGACACTGGCGCGGGAGGTCACGACAAGTGCGCAAAAAGCTCTCGAAGCGTTTTGGATACATGCGAGAGATCCCAAGATCAACCGGAAAACTCCAGCCCTATATCAGACTTGCCTTCTGATTTGGGCCGAATTTCTGTCAAATCGGTGCCCCACCGTACTTCTATTGATCTACGATAGCTTGAGGACTTTATTAGGTACGATACTTCGCCTACTTTTTTCCTGTTTATCAGTTGGAAACATGGGGAAGCTGTAGAGAGTTTACCGCTACGGCGTCATAATTGAATTTGGCTCTTCCAGAAGATTTTAATCCCTTCAAATAAGCGAGAAATAAGCGACCACTACAGGCCCGACCCCCTACCAGATTGACAAACTCGATAGCGGCTGAATGGATGGATGAACTCTCAACATGCCGTTGTTCTTTAGTCCTTTCAGTCCATCTATTCATCCTGTTTTGCTCTCGTGCAGCGATTGCGAATGAAGAGAAATACAGGCCCGAGACAACTCGTCCACCAAGTTTTCGCCCTCGAAACGCAGGCATTTTCAAGGAGCCATACCTCCGTTCGTAGGCGGTCTTGGACGATTCCAGAGATACCATTGTGATCAGAGAGTGGCTCTCTCCAATATGAGCATGAAATCTGAAAAATATTTTCCCGGGTTTCCTGTGCCGTTAATAAGCCCTTGCCTTTTCACGTTGCTTGAAAAACACATATAACTTGCTCGGGGCGGGCAGTTTAACTATGGAGGCCCAAAAGATACTAGCGATACAATTCGTTCTTGCAGATTGTTTAGCCGCTCTCAACGCTTCCCCTGTAAGGACCCATTGTGTCTTCAAAGACCAGGTGTGTGCGTCGAGATATAGAAGAAGTTTGGGTACACGATCGTTCCACTGTAACTCAATCATTAAACTGTCTTCCCGATTCCCTTGTATTCCTTCCCGATTCGACAGGATCAGTTCTGCGTATACAAATGGCTACTATCATGATTTCGAGTGAAATAGAAAAGTCTTCCCTGATTATCGGATAGGACAACAAAAGCAAGGACTTCGCGAGTCTTTAGCTCAGAGGTTCTCATGAACTAGCATCACTGAAAATACTGACTCACATCGATTCCGAAGAGTATGTTTCTTCTCAATCTCATCTCCCTTTCTCTCTGTTGGAACTACTCGACATCGTCTTGTGTTGGCCGGAACTGTTTTTACGAAGAAGCTCGTACGCAACAAAAATGTGGACCATATATACTACGATGTTGAGACCATCGATCGAGGCAGAGACTTCAAATGTTTATTCCAGCAAGTCGGTAAGAATCTGCTATATGAATGCGTTTTACCACGAATTTCGTAGCAAAATTGTTTTTGCCCAACTTGTGTGTTTGTGCTAACGCTGCGTATTCTTCTAGCCCACTCTGTCACTGTCTTCTTTTATCGTCCGCGCATCTACGCAATGGATCGAAGTAGATTCTGCTCCAAAAAGGATTATATGTACCAGTGTCTCGTATTTTGCATTGTGCGTGGATTTCCATCTGGTTTCTTTCCACGGCTCATTCCAAAATCTTTGATCTTTTCGTAGTTGTCAAAGGCGAGGTTATCATTGATTGTGGCATCACTCGAAACATCTGTAATGAGTTTCTATTTGCTGGTGCTAGTCAAAATAAGCAAACAGGGTGTTTTCACAGATTTTCGGCCTTTTCCCAATATATTTAGTTGGAAGCGCAATCATCTGCAACAAAGTAGCTTCTGATAGGGACGTTACACGTTGACCGGAAAGCAGACGGCTAAATCAACCGAAAACCTGCCGTTTGATCAAGTTAATCAAGGCAACTTTCTCTCGAACCAGCTCCACCTAATGCGCTTTGAAGGCACTGTCATCTTCATGAGATTTGTCCTCATGATGTGAATTTGGTAGGTCTATTACACATAAAGCATAAAGGAAAAAGTTCTTGGTCTTATTCAAGCTCTCAAAGGGTGAGCCACAAATTTGGTTTCCATTCTGGATGGCAGAGACTTTCGATTGTGTTTTCGGCCTACACATTGACTTGCGAGACCAGCCGATTGTCAAGTAAATTGTTTTACTGTTTTTCTGTCCTATATGGTTAACAGATTTATTGGTGCGGCCTGAGCGCTTAGACAGAAATAGACGTCTTTTTAGGCCCGGAAAGCAGCAAAACAGCACACGTAACGCTGCTCCGTGGGTGGATAGATGTGTGAGTTGCTGGACCTATTTGATTGAGCTTTCGCGTTCCCCACTTGACATGGTGCCGGAAACCCTAGAGCTGTGGAAGTATTTGATGGTCTAGAGCCTAGAGAACAGATACCTTGTACTGCTTTCCAGGCCTCGGAATGCAACGAATCCCGTCGAAACGCTCAGGCCGAACGAGTAAATCTGTTGACCATATGCATGGACCTCGAAGGCAGAAAAAACGGTAAAACACTATACGACCATGTCGAGGTTACAAGACAGGGGAAGCTACAATACCGCCCGTATCTTTTGGTCATTGGGCGCGCTAGAGCGCCGGAGCGCGCCGTTTGGCGTCGTTTTTGAATAACTCGCTTCAAAGTGGTTCAATCGGAAAATGGAAGCCAAATTCGGAATCAGCATCAAAAATGCGATCTACTGAATGTATAAGATTTCAAAATGGAACTCAGTGGGAAGACTTTGGGTTACGGGTAGCTATCCAATGTCCCTCGTGTCCAAATGGGGCTGGTGTTTAAGTGTTGTTATAAGAGGATTTCTTGACGTTTTCTCGTATTTAGAACATTTATAGCAATTTGTGATCCTCTGTGTTTCTTCTGAAACATTTTGACAGCGAAAAGATTAATAAAAATTAATAAAAAAGTCATTTTTCCTAACAATTTTTGGATTCTAATGTGGAAAAACCACGAAGTTCCTCCATATTAGTGACTTATTTTGAGATAAATTGCAAAACTTTGAGGAGAATTCAGGTAATAAAAGTTAAACGGAAATCGCGCCTTGAAATTGGTTTAATTATTTGATTCCACGTTCGAAAAAGGTAGGTATCAGAGCGCATTTAAACAACCATGTAAGGAATTCGCTTTGCAATCTTTGTTTTTTCTCCTCACACAAAGAAATCATGTCCAGAATCAGCCAGTGTACGGAAATGCACCACAAATTAACAGTTCCAAAAAAATTATGCAAAAATTAAAATTTTTATAAAGTGACCAATTTCAATTTTCATGCTGAAATACTCCTCGAGTTCTATGTTCTTCGTGTATAGCGCATAAATTTGTTCAGAAATTGTTTCAAAAATATAGAATTCCTCACCCTTTCCGATTATTTAAAAAAAATTATCGAAAGTGAAAATTTTCACTGAGACCACAAATTTTGAATTTCTTTCCAGATTTCTCGTTGAATCCCATGTATGAATTCCTTTGAATTCCTTCATTATATGAATTTATTTCGAAAATGTGGGAATCGTGAAAATCTTCAATCTTTTTTTCCCGAAAAAAAAAACAAATGAAATTTGAAATTTGGATTTTCTCTTAATTTCCATTTTCAGTGTGAAAAGGTTCTAGGAATGTTTCACTGTTCATGTAGCGTGCATGAAATTAATCAGCATTCAATTTAAAAATGCTGAATTCAAAAAAAATATTCTTTCCGCAAAAAAAATCAAAGTTGAATTTTCATTATTAGAACATTTTTTTTAGTTTTGATACCAGAACCTTCTTTGAATCCCATGAATCTCGTCACAAGAGATTGTTTCAAGAACTTAATAATCTAGGAAACTTTCCATTTTTCTCCCAAAAAAAAGAAATGTAAAAACTGAATTTTCAATACAAATACCAGTTTTGAATTTCGTTCTTGAATACTTCTAGATTTTCTTACTATAGGAGCTCCAGTCGCGAGAAAAATTTTTCTAGCTTTGCTACGCAGAATTCAGTCCGCATTGTGGTAATTTTAAAGACTTATATTTCGGCCCTCCACCCCTCGCATGCCAGGCAATTGCCTACGCCAGGGCGCTCTACCAACCAACAGCCCATCCAGGCCGACTATCGATCACATTTGTCAGGGCTGGAACCCTAACCAGTATGAAACCTCATAAAATTCAGTATCATAATCAGTCAGTGCATCACTTTTCGAAAACATCTGTAGAATTGTTTGGGAAACATGGAGTTCATGAGAACTTTGGGTAAGTTTTCCGAAAAAAATAAAAAAATAAAGTCGAATTTTCATTAAGACCACTAATTCTAAATTTCTTTCCAGATTTCTATTCGAATTTAATGTATTTTCTGCTCCACTACATAGAACTGTACCAAAGATGTGGAAATCGTATGAATTTCTGGTTTCCTCCACAAAAATGGAAATTTAAAATTGAATTTCTGGTGAAAAAAAATTAAGGCCGAATTTTCATTAAGACCACAAATGCTGAATTTCTTTCCAGATTTCAATTCGATTTTCATACATTTTGTGCTCTACTATGGAGTTCTCCCAAAAATGTGGAAATCGTAAGAATTTTTTAGTTTCCTCCACTTAAAAATGAAATCGCAAAAATGAATTTCTGGTGAAAAGATCCACATCAGAACTCATTCCAGACACCTTCTGGAATTCCATAATATCTCAAATTCACTAATTATACTGAATAAATACAATTGTAGGAATTGGCGTATGAGCACCCCGTCGTTCGGCCCTCCACCCCTCGCGTGCCAGGCTATTACCTACGCCAGGTCGTCTACCAACCCACAGCTCATCCAGGCCGACTATCGATCACATTTGTCAGGGCTGGAACCCTAACCACTATGAAACCTCATAAAATTCAGTATCATATTCAGTGAGAGCATGCCTCTTAAAGAACATTTGTTCATTACAGTATTACACATTACACATTTTTGGTACAATTCCGTGTAGTGGAGCAGAAAATACATTGGATTCGAATAGAAATCTACAAAGAAATTTAGAATACGTGGTCTTAATGAAAATTCGACTTTCATTTTTTTCTTGGAAAACTTACCTAAAGTTCTCATGAATTCCATGCTTCCGAAACAATTCTACAGATGTTTTCGAAAAGTGATGCACTGACTGAATATGATACTGAACTTTATGAGTCATACAGGCTAGGGTTTCAGTCACTGACAAATGTGATCGATAATCGGCCTGGATGGGCTGTTGGTTGGTAGAGCGACCTGGCGTAGGTAATTGCCTGACATGCGAGGGGTTGAGGGCCGAACGACGGGGTGCTCATACACCAATTCCTGAAATTGTATTTATTCAGTATACTTAGTGAATTCGAGATATTATGGAGTTCTAGAAGGGTTCCTGAATGAGTTCTGATACCGGTCTTTTCACCAGAAATTCAATTTTAAAATTTCATTTTTTTTGTAGGAAAAATTCAAAGTTTTCAAAATTACCACAATGCGGATTGATTCTGGCGTAGCAGAGCTAGAAGAACTTTTTCTATGACTGGAACTCCACTAGTAGGAAAATCCAGAAGTGTTCTAGAAAGAAATTCAAAACTGGTAATTCTATTGAAAATTCAATTTTTACATTTCTTTTTTTTTGGGAGAAAAATGAAAAATTTCCTAGATTATCTTATTCTTGAAACAATCTCCTGTGACTAGATGGATGGGATTCAAAGAAGGTTCCGGTATCAAAATTTAAAAAATTGTTCTAATAATGAAAATTCAGCTTTGAAATTTTTTATTTTTTTTCGCGGAAAGATTTTTTTTAATTCAGCATTTTTAAAATCAATGCTGATAAAATTTATGCGCTCTACATGAACAGTGACACATTCCTAGAATGTTTTCACTCTGAAAATGGAAATTAAGAGAAAATTCAAATTCCAAATTTCATTTGTTTTTCGGGAAAAAATATTGAAGATTTTCACGATTCCCACATTTTCGAAAGAAATTCATATAATGAAGCTAGAAATACATGGAATACAAAGAGAAATTCGGAAAGAAATTCAGAATTTGTGGTCTCAGTAAAAATTCACTTACGATAATTTGTTTATTTTTTTGAAAAATAATTGGAAAAGGTTAGGAATTCTATATTTTTGAAACAATTTCGGAACAAATTCATGCGCTATACACGAAGAATATAGAACTCGAGGAGTATTTCAGCATGAAAATTGAAATTGGTCCCTTTATAAAAATTTTAATTTTTGAATAAAATTTGTTTGAACTGTTCATTTTTTGGTGCATTTCCGTACACCAGCTGATTCTGGACATGATTTCTCCGTGTGAGGAGAAAAAACAAAGATCGCAAAGCGAATCCCTTACATGGTTGTTGAAATGCGCTCTGATACCTACCTTTTTTGAATGTGAAATCAAATAATTAACCCAATTTGAAGGCGCGATTTCCGTTTAACTTTTAATACCTGAATTCTTCTCAAACTTTGCAATTTATCTCAAAATAAGTCACTAATATAGAAGAACTTCGTGATTCTGCCACATCCATATTCTGCCACATAAATTGTTAGGAAAAATGACTTTTTTTATGAATTTTTATTATTTTTTTCGCTGTCAAAATGTTTCAGAAGAAACGCAGAGGATAATAAATGGCATATGAATGTGTTAAATACGAGAAAACGTCAAGAAATCCACTTATAACAACACTTAAACGCCAGCCCCATTTGGACACGAGGGACATTGGATAGCTACCGTAACCCAAAATCTTGCCCTGAGTTCCATTTTGAAATTTTATACATTCAGTAGATCGCATTTTCGATGCTGATTCCGAATGTGGCTTCCATTTTCCGATTGGACCGTTTTGAAGCGAGTTATTCAAAAACGACGCCAAACGGCGCGCTCCGGCGCTCTAGCGCGCCCAATGACCAAAAGATACGGGCGGTATTGTAGAGGTTGTAAAGTAGGTGTTTCCATACTCTATTTCAAAGCCGGTATTGAATCACCAACACCGGAGGGAGAGAAGGCTTGGTTTGCCTTGTCAATTATCGAAAACTCGGCTGCGTGCTGCAACAGCGGAGCCTATTGCCACCTCCACATACTTAACGAGAATCACGAAGCGGCTTGTGTGTATGAAATTTATTACGTCTAGAAGACAATGCGTTGCAAAGGCTCTATAAAGTGTCGCTCAAAGTCCGAGGATACAGAGGATGGCATTCACAAGACCAAGCACGTTGATCTGAAACATGAAGTCACATTAGTCTTTTTTTTAGTTTAGCTTGCAGACTGAACTTACGCTAGCTATATCAACTGTTATCAGCGCGCTTTCATCGATGCATTTGAGGATAGCGAAAACATCCGCCCCATGCGGACGAGAACACTCAACCACCTGAAGGTTTTATCAAGTGTATTGATCAGTAAGTTTGTTGGCTAAGAGGAAATCTACAACGTTCAAGTTTGAAGATATTGATTACCGTCTGGATCTTATCGTATGGAAGTCCATCGATGTTGTATCTGTTGAGGCACTCCTCCATCTCACTCTGCGCATATGTGGCCACAGCCATGAAAAAAACCAGAAGGATCACTGGGCGCATCATATCTGTAAAGGATAGTTTTTCGTAGGACATCCGTCAAAAAACCTGCCCGTAGTCCAGGAAGAGCATCTCAATGTGCCTCCTCCCAATGTTTCAGAAGTGGTCACCCTTTCTCACAGGACCCCCCCCCTCAAAGGAAATAAAAGATGCGCCAGCTTTTAGAAAAAGGTCAATCTTTTAAGAGAAGATAAGAGAAGACAACTGAATGCGAGTTGGTGCGACTCATTTTTTTTTCATTTCTACTCCCCTCTCCCTTCTGCTAACCAGTCAACAAGCTATCATCTCTGTGCGTGCCCACATGTAGTCTACAGCAATGGAAGTAGGACCTGGTGAGGTTGCGGACTCTTGCTAACATACTGTAGTTTGATAGTGTTATCACTCATTTTTTCGAAGTAACTGAGATTGGTCGGTGAAGTTTTGTTTCCACTCTCACATTTTCACCTGTTTTCATTGCTTCCACAGATGTGGTCACATCGGTGAAAACACAGGCTCACCGGTTTATCACAGCTGTTACGGAAAAATGATTGATATCACTAACAAACTACCGTATGTTTGGACGAGTACGCAACTTCACCAGGTCCTACTTCCATTGCTGTAGACTATAAGTGGAATGTGAAATTTACGTGCAGGTAGCATTCAAATGATTTGGAAATGCTCAGAAGAAGCTCGAGCAATTTTGAGATACATTGCCGCGCCAACAACACTTGGGGCGTTGCGCGCAGCTCTTTTTTGGCATATTAAGTTGCAGATCAGCTCCGGTAATTCGCGTCCTACTGACCCTATCATCAACTATCAGATAACAGTTAGAAGCAAGGGGCCTCTGAGGGGTCGAAGCAAAATTCTCAAATTCAGAAATTCAGAACAGTTGCCAGATGGTAACAAAGGGCATTGTCTTCATGACCTAAATATATTGGCACATCAAGATAAGTGTGGATCAAGGTGGATTCTGCGCCTTAGCTTCTAATGTAAAGAGAATTTGAGGCGCCTTTGGATGCCCAGATGCGGTCGCTGCTACTGACAGGCTGCGTTTACGCATGAACATTGTATACTACACCATCGAACTCAACACTTGTCACAGTAGATATCCAACGCAGGGCGAGGATGAGCTGCTTTGAGGGTTTCCAACCATTTTTCACTCCTGCTTTTACCCATTTCACAGGGAAACAATCCGCGAAGACTTGCGGCCGATTTCGATAATAACCAACAGCTAGTGTTGCCTTTTGTCTTATTACTAGTTACATTTCACGATTCTGGTGGTATTCGGAATCAAGATCTCCTGAAAAATACTCCACATATTAAATCAGTCGGACCGAGTCCCCGACGCTTTCATGTGATACATTTTTTCCTCGAGTGATATAAGAAAATATTTGTCCCAAATTTGCCATCAGGTCATGGGACACAAAGGTATACCCTGTCAGTTGGCAGTGGTAATGCATGTGAGCAAGAAAGATATTGGAAAAGAGAACGGCATCAAGTAGAATTTGCAGTATCAAACACGGTGATGGAATGTTATCTTCCTGAGCTACTTTTATATTAAGCATGACTCGAACTTCGTGTTTTTTATTGAATTGTTTTTTTCATTGAACAAAGCGCGAATGGCGTCACCTTCCCTCAAAAAGGGTAAATCTTTCACCGACAGCCGAATCCACTTTATCTGGCTATTCAGACATCAACCAATAAAAGAGTGCAGTTCATTGTGAAGAAATGGATGAGTCTAGTGGTTTATGGTGATTTGGGGAAAATCACCAGAGATCATACAACCCTGGATTCTGCCCGTGATGCGTCTTTCAGCTCTGACGGACATCAATTACAATAGTGTATTCTATTGGAAATGGCTCCTCCAAACAAAAGTGGCTTGGTTCAGAGAGATACTTTGCAAGCCAAAGGGAACAATAGGAAAGTGGAGTGGCAAAAGTCTACAAAATGTACAGTATTTTCTGAAGGCAATTTTCATTTCTGAACAGAGAAAACAAATCGTTGAGATTATCTACACGGAAGTACATTGTGGTTCCAAATAAGACTAAAAAAATGTACTGTGCTTTTCTGGGCGTAATTCCGGTCCGCAATTGCGTCTCGACACGCTTTGAAGTCGCACGCGCTTAAGTCGGCCGAGTTGCCAGCGCCAAAGCCGACTCGCTGTAGCTTTTTTATACAGTTTTCTCCAATTTTTTTTCAGTTTCCAGTTTCCAAAACCCATCTAGAGTTAACAGATCGACGGCTGCGGCGCTGGAAACTCTTCCGACTCGGAAGCGTGCGGCCGCAAAGCGTGTCGAGACCCATTGCGGACCGGAATTAGGCCCGGAGAAGAACAGGATGTGTTTGTGCTAAACAGTTACCATTAGGAGAAAAGATGATGTTAAATTTACCTAGACGAACGATTAACTCTAATTGTTGAGAAAAGTGAAACGATAGAAGTACAGCATCAAATACTAGTAATAGCACATGAGTTCTTCTAACGAAAAGAAGTCTTTTCTTGAAAACCATTAAATTCTTGATCCTAAATTAACACAAATGTTCGACTTTGCTGTTTAAAAATGCCAACCCAGGATATAAGATTTGTGAAACATTGCTCATTTTTGTAGACTCTTGCCACTCCACTTTCCCACAGTTCCCTTTTTCTTGAAAAGTTTCTGTTTACAGCGAACCACTTTTGCTAGGAGTCCTTTTTCATAGAATATGCTATCAAGAGCTGACAGGCGCATCACAGGCATATTTCAGCATCGCATGATCTATGGTGATTTTGCCCAAACCACCACAAACCATCAGACTCCTCGGTATTTCCACAATAAATTGTTTTCAGTCATTGAATGATGTCTGAATAGCCCAAAAAGTGAACTCGACCTTTAATGAAATAAGTCCCTGCTTGTGGGTAGAAAGTGATGCCACCCTCGCTGTGTTCCATGCAAATATCCAGTTTCAAAAAACACAAAGTTCAAATCATACATGGTATAAAAGTAGCTCATGAAGATAACTTCCCATCACCGTGTTTGATATAATAGATTGTGCTTGATACCGTTTTCTTTTTCACCGCCTTTTTAGCTCACATGCTGAGCCACTACCAGCTGAGTAGGAATGCCTTCGCCTCCCATGTCCCGATGGCCTAATTGAGACGAATTTTCTTTGACATGGCTCTGAAAAATCAATCACAGGAGAGTGGTGGGGATTTGTTCTGAATGATTTTCGATCTGGAGTATTTCTCAGGAGCACTCTATTCTGAATATCACCAGAGGCAAAGCGTTCATCGTAAAATGCTACTGGTGATAAGATAAAAACACCTCTTGCTGTTGGTCATAATCCAAATCGAGAAAACGAGGAAAGGGGCTCTCTACACACAAAGGGAGGAGTTGTTCAGTTTCTTTATTCCGACACGTCACGCCACTCAATTCAGTCAAAGTGGTCCCAAATAGAAATAGAGAAGCCGAAACGGGATAACTCTTCCTTCGATGTAAAGAGAGCCCCTATCCCGATAGCATGTCTTCGCGGATCGTTTCAGTGCGGAGGGGTGAGAGGAATCGCGGAAAAAAAGGAAACATTCAAAGCAGCTCATCCTCGTCCCGGGTTAGATATCCACTAAGACAACTTTTAGTCTCGACGGTGTAGTTTATAATCTTCAAGCGTAAGAGCAGCTTGTCGCTAGCAGCGATCGTATGTGGGCTTCCGAAGCGCCCATTTCTTGTCACACTGGAAAACAAGGCGCAAAATTCACCGAGACCCGTCGTTGTCTTGCCCCGTTCCAATATATGTAGGCCAGACAGAGAATTCCGTTAGTTAGCAACTAGTCAATTTTCTAATTTAGAGAGTCCCGCCCCAACAGAGAACCCTTTTCCCTGACTGTTATCTGATGGTCGATGATGGGGGTCGAAGTAGGACCAATTACCGCAGCTTGCCTGCAACTAATGCCAAAAGTGAACTGCACGCAACGCACCAAATGTTGTTTGTTTGCAATGTGTCTCAGGATTGCACGAGCTTCTTCTGAACATTACCAAATCATCCGAGTGCTGTCTTTCACAGTCTTCATGTGTGCCCACGTACCTAGGTGACAGCTCGCTTCCTGGTGGAATGGGGGGGGGGCAGAATTCAAAAAAGCTGAGTCGCACCGACTCGCATTCATTAGTCTTCTCTGGGAAGACAGATTTCCATTCTATGCGCCTGCGCATCTTTTTTACCTTCAATGCTGTGGTGTGAGAGGATGACTACCTCTGAAACACTGCGAAAATTCACTTTGAAGAGCTCCTTCTTTTATACGGCAAGGTTTTTTGGCAGATGTCTCATTAAAAACTATGCTTTACAGAAATGATGCGCTCAGTGATCCTTCTGGCATTTTTCATTGCTGTGGCCACATTTGCGCAGAGTGAGATGGAGGAGTGCCTCAACAGATACAACATCGATGGACTCCCATACGATAAGATACAGACGGTAAACAATTTCTTCAAACGTAAACGTTGTGAATTACGTCTGAGCCAACTAATTTACCGATCAATTAATTTGATCAAACCTTCAGGTGGTGGAATGCTCTCGCCCGCATGGGGCGGATGTCTTCGCTATCCTCAAGTGCATCGATGAAAGCGCACTGATAACTGTTGACATAGCCAACGTAAGCTCAATCTGCCTGCTACACTAATAAAAGAGAATAATGTGACTTCATGTTTCAGATCAACGTGCTCGGTCTTGTGAATGCCATCCTCTGTATCCTCGGCCTCTAAGCTACACTTTGTAGCGCCTTTGTGATGTTTTGTCCTGTAGATGTGATTAAATTCATAAACACACATCGTTCCATATTTTTCGTGAAATAAGTAGAGTACATAGGCGCGTTGGCAAGAGGCTCCGTTGTTGCCGCACACTGTCGATTGCTTGATCGTTGACAACTAATCCTCCGATGTCGATACCTTGGCACCAGCTTTGTCCGGGAGAATGAGAACATTTACTTGAACATCGGCTGGCCCCCGCAAGTCAGCGTATAGCCCAATACACATTCGAAAGCCTCTACGATTCTGAATGACAGCCAGATTTCTGGCGGATCCTTGAAGGTATAGACTAACGTCAAGAGCTTCTTACTTTATCTTTTAGAGGAAATAGATAAATAGAATTCACATCCAGCAATTGGGATATAATTGCAGAAAAATAATTGCGTTCGAAGCGTTCAGAGCCATGGTTTTCTCTCCTTCTACAATGAAATCGACTCAGTACATTAACACTTAAAACGAGAGGGCTGCCAGCATCTCTTTAGAGGCGGCAGACATGCTCGAAATCGGTATCGATTTTATGACATAAATCGAATTATTGAAGCAGGTAGTATGGGTAACTAACGGAAAAATCAACGAAAACTGTATGTAAATGTAGGATAGATGGCTGCTTTTGTTATCCGGTGAAAATGGACGAGTTACACTGCGCGCGGTTGAAGCAGTGAATACTAGTGGCGAAACGGTTGGGGTGGCAAAGCCGGTAGATTCTTACAGCCTGTACTAGAACGCTAACTTCGTTGGAAGCGTCAAAAACCATCCGGAGTGACCGTTTTCGAAGAATCAATCAGGACGAGTTTGTATTTGAGGCCGGGCTTGTCGAAGCTCGTGGGCTGGGGTGATTTTTTCTACTTGCGTTGTTCAAATTTAGTAGTTTTGACTATACGACCCCAGTTGCGTAGTTAACAACTTTTTCGAGCGTGTCTGCTGGCTTTATTGTCTTTTCTTAAAGACAGTGGTCGCGATCAATATTCTCGTCGTCCTTTTCTCTCTACACACTTTCCTAGGTCACGAGTAGTAGGACCTATAAGAAAAAAATCGCGAAAAAACCACTGTTTTGGGCCAAATTTGAAGCCTGAATTTTCTTGTCTTTTGATGGTAGACGAGCCCACTCCACACCATCGGCATCGATGATCTCTGGTATCAAGAACATGAGCTGGCTTGAAATTGAATTTCAATCAATGAACCTTTGGATTTATTTACACATCTAGTCAAAAACATTGACTGAAGTGCTTTCTTTTATTGCTCAACTGTTTTTATTAGGTAAATTTGCATGTACTTCTTCCTCTAAATGTCGATGATTTTTGACTGCTCGGCATGGGACTGCGATCTTTTTGGTCGACGCTGTGCACGTGTGCACGAACTGGCTTCTTTGGACTTCAGAAACTCTGATTCTAGACGGTTTTTCACCGCGCTACCTTCATAGTTTTTCAGCTAATTTCGATCTATGCTGATTTTTGTAGTTTTTTCGACAACGTTCTTCACCGTGACCACTGCATTTAGGGCAATAGGACGTATACTAGGCTAGCTCGAACGTGAATTTAAAAGAATGCAAAATTTTCTCCCTAGTCTGTTGGCGAATGTCTTGGACGGACGTAGTGAAGAAGTATTTGATATAGCTCTGCACTGAAGGGTGATTGGATCTACTTTACAGTAAATGAACTAGCGACCGATGGTTACGTTATCGCTCCAGCCGCAAAGCAACTGGATATTTTATTGTGTTGTGGATCAAGTTAATTAGAAATGGCACGGCTGAGCGCAAAGACACAAGTCGGCGAAAATAGGGATTGACCGCGCTAGGCGAAGGCCAACCATCTGAATGATCGGAGCAAATACGACTCACTGCAACGGAAAAAAGGCGATGCTGCGGGTATGCATTTCCTTGCGCATAATGTAGCCAAGGTTGGCTCGGTTCCAAGTGTGCCATTAATCGGTATGCAACAGCTGATATTTTTACCTGTCATATGGTTTCTTTCTCCTCTGTTCACTTTTAGTGTTGATATATCTATAGTGAAGACTTAAAATATTCAAATTATGTGTTTGGGAAAATATGCCTTTCTTGAATGCTTCCTATGCTTTTTTCTCCAAAATTGTGAGAAAGCTCAAAAGCTTGGCTTCGATCATGGCGTTAGTTCCGCAAACGCACATAGCACCCCAGTGAATGGCGAAATTCTAAATTTTCCACTCAATTATGGAGAAAGACACCGCAAACGTTGAAAACGGTGGGTTCTCCTCTACACGCGCACACAGCATGAATTCGCTTAAATTGTGTACTATAAAAGCATGCAAGAAACATAAGAAACCGTGGCCCAGAAAAATGTTAGGAGCATTTTATAATATTATCGATGGATGGCAAACTTGAAACCGAGCTAGCAATGGCTGCAGTATGCTTGGTGAAAATACCACGTTGTTCAATAAGTTTTGTCGTTCGATAAGAGAGGGCATTGCTACTATTCCAATATTTTTTTGTTTTGTTGGTACACTCTTCATATGATTGTATGTGAAGTTTCATTTCAATCTGTCAATTCATTCTTTGTTTACAAGGCATCGCCAGAGAAAAAAACTGAACATCGTAAAAATATATTGATAAAATTGTTATTTTTGGAAGGTCTAGCACCAAAAAAATTTCACGAACGAAAGTTAAAAGTGTATAATGATTGTTCACCTAAAATTAGAACAGTAGAAAGATGGGTTGCTGGATTTAAACGTGGTCGTACAAGCCTTGAAGACGATCCACTTGAAGGACGTCCAAGAAGCGCATCACCATTAGAAATCATAGCCAAAATACAGGATATGCTTTTGGAAGATCGTCGATTGACTGAGAGAGATTTAATAGAGGCTCCACATTTCTCATTAGCCAGTGTGAGCAATATTTTAAGTGAAAGTTTGGGTTTTAGAAAGCTGTGTGTCCATTGGGTGCCGCGTTCGCCAAAAATGGAACAAAAACACATTCGAATGCGACTTTCTCAGCAACATTTGGAGCGTTTTGAAAAGGATAAAATCCGGAAATCGGCCAAGAAGGTTATGGCATCATTTTTCTGGGATGCGAAAGCGATTTGTTTGTGGATTACTTGCAAACTGGTAAAACAATTAATTCCGTATATTATTACAACATTTCGGACCAGTTGAAGAAAAAAATTCGTGAAAAAAAGACTCGGTTTGGAGAAGAAAAAAATCCTTTTTCATCAGGACAATGCACCGTGTCACAAGAGCATTTTCAAAATGGCTAAAATCCATGAATTAAAGTTCGAATTGTTGGAGCATCTACCGATTTCACAAGATTTGGCCCCCAGCGACTTCCATTTGTTTCCAGAACTCTAAAAATTTATGCGTGGCAAGCGTTTTTCATCGAATGAAGAGGTCATAACGGCTGTTAAAGCGTATTTTGCAGACCTTCCGGATTCTCACTTCAGGGATGAGATTGGACGATCGTTGGAGCAAGTGTATTAATGTTAAGGGAGATTATACTGAATAATAAAGTATATTTTGAACCATACAATTGTGTTTTTGTTATCGAACGACAAAACTTATTGAACAACCTGGTACGCAACTGCTCCACCACCTTTCTCCGCTGCCGTGGACTGTTTATAAAGCTGAAATATGTACATGCGGTTGGCATGGATCCTAGTGATACTTCGTGTTTCCTTTGAAGGTGGCGAAAACCCGGTGTCATATTCTACAACATAGGTGCACCAAGTTTGCGCCATCCTTCAATGGAGCAAAACAAAGTATCGCTAGTATTCATGCCGACTCAATTTTTGAAGCCCTGCTAAGCGCAAATGGTGCAGTTGTCAACTTGAAAATTGACAACCTATGAAACGAGAGGAGAAAGCTAGTTCATTACAAGATAGGGTTCTTCTTGGAAAGAAATTTCTCTGATGTGCG
The DNA here is from genome assembly GCA_029168955.1 of Aplectana chamaeleonis. Classification (NCBI taxonomy): domain Eukaryota; kingdom Metazoa; phylum Nematoda; class Chromadorea; order Rhabditida; family Cosmocercidae; genus Aplectana; species Aplectana chamaeleonis. The sequence continues at coordinate 66,775 of JAPDOI010001646.1, forward strand.
AGGCTCATTAAATAGCCTCTACCATTAAAGCACATAGGGATATTATGCTAAAGTAAAATGCAGGATTACATGTCTCGGTTACAAACTCAGAAGATATGTGTGAACGATGGAGACGCAAAACTTGGTACAAAATTCTATATGCACATCAGATACTTTTTCTTAGCTTCAGTTTTTGCATATTGCGTTGAGTCATATTTGTCCGAGGGGGCGAAGGGCGTTCAATGTAGTTTTGCACTGTTAAGACCCATGCATATGCTGTCCTTCATAAACTCTGTGGCAAAGCGTTGCTATCAGTCAAATTCCTTCGATTGGCTGACTAACCATCATGGCTTACTATGGAAATCAATATGGCCCGTATCCGCCCTACCCACCACAACCTATCTATGGTCCCCCTCCAGTAATTCCTGTTCAGCCGCCGGTAGTCGCCTTTGGTCAGCCTCCCATAATGCCTGTGCAACCTCCAGTTGTTGTCATGGAAGATCCATACCACCACCATCACCACCACCACGGTGGTCTTCTTCACGAACTTGCCCATCATCTCGGATTTCATGGTCACCATCACCACCACTGCTAGACGGAAAAAATCAATCATGTTGAAGCATATTCGATTTGGTGATCTTATAATTTACTGTTCTCTCTATGTGTATGCTTGCAGATCTTTGAAACTCATTACTGTTTGTATATACGATGCCAGAACTGCCTGCAGATCTAGTGCTGGCGTAAAACTCAATAAAACTTCAATTACAAAAATCTCTTTTGTGATACGCATATAGACATTCTCAGTCCTTCATACATATTCTGAACAAAGAACTAAAGCGAAGAATGTTTTCGAAATTTTACGACACATTTATAAGTGAGACTTGAAGATGCTGTAGTTGCTTGCCTCCAAACGACTCCTGCAGATGACTGTGGGGTATAGCGAGCGGTATCCTTGAGTGCGCACTACTCTGGAAGGTTGAGTGAGCGCATTATTAATGTTTGTCTGACGAATGTCAAGCAATGACTGGGGGAAAATAATTTCTAGCATGCTGAAAATATGTGGGGACGTAAAGAAGTACGCTTTCACAGAAGGCACTTTGGCGCTAATGAATTTTTGCCGTTGAATTTGATTAGAATCACACACTCCCTACTCGTCAATGTCCCGAAGGGCTATAGAAACACAAAGGACTATGAAAAGTTTTGCTGTGACCTGCTCGATACTACATATAAACTCGACTCCTTTTAAACAATGATTCATGGGAGCGGAAGTGGTGACGGACTCTCGAACACTTGAGCTCCTTTATAGTCGCTCTCTCCATCATCATGGGGCAGTTTAGTTTTCTTTTTTTTTTTGGGCATTTTAGCACGTTCCTAAGGCGCCTTTCATCACCGCAAGCGTCTTCACCGCAAGCGCGACACGCGCGTGACGCACGGGAAGCACGGTGCAATATGAAAGTTCTCACAGCGCGAGACGCGCGGGACGCCCGGGAAGAGCTTGTGGAGTTCACCAGCACCGCCACAGCGGCCCCGCCCAAAGCGCCGAAACTGTCTTACCGTTTCACGCAATACTTGCCTCTCGATTTGAGTCCACTCCAATATGAATAATTATGGGACTATCCTGCGCTACCGCATAGGCAAATGCAAGACTTGAATTTCTGTGCATGTCACAGTTAAGGCCCGACATTTACCCGTACCCTCATGGAAATGCCGCCGAGATTTCATGGTGAGCTCCGCTCGTTTCGGGCGATCGGCGCGGTGGACAGTTTCATAGTCCACCGCCCGTCCCGCACGTCAGGCGCGTGCCGCGCAGGCGGTTAGTACTATGAAAGATGCCTAACGCATTCATCCGCAACCCCACTCTTCAGTTCCTCGTATTATGGCTGACAAACACTTTTACTTAGCTTTAGATCATTGATGGGGAAAGTCGTCACGTGTGTCATTGTGAATCATACCTTGTTCTGGAATAGATTCATACCTCCCATCTTAAAGGCATCGTACGCGCAGAAAACCACATATTATTTTTCCATGTTTTTGTGTAGCTTGACCTCTCTAGCGAACGAAAATATCGAAGGAGCCGCAGAAAAACCTCCATCTGTAAAGAAAAGTCAATCGGGCTACATTGTAAACATGAATTTGAATTTCGCGCCAAAATGGTTTTCGGCGTTTTTCTGCGTTTGGAGGCCCCGTCACTGTCCTTTTCAAAGTTTTTCTGCATGTGGGGCTCGTGCCGTAACTGTTTTCATGTTGTTTGATGGTCAACATTCTATGAAAAAGTGCTAGATGACTGGTGAGAACTGGTGGCGGGTCCTCATCTTTGACTCCTTCCAATTTCATGACCCTACTTTTTTAACTCCCCGAAATTTACCACTGGGGTCTACCGGGTTCATTCATGAAATTGAGCCTGAAAAATGAGAATTGGTGTTCAGCGTGAACGATGCCTTTAATTAAACGTAGATCAGAAAAAAAACAAACAGCATACTTATTTTGTTTTGATCAAAGGTGTCAGTCTGACACCTAGACCTGACTGCCTACCATTGACAGGTCAGCTATTTCAATGTTTCAGTGGTAGTTGTTAAAACTCTTCCAGTCCTCCCGGTCATCTCCCTGTTCTTCCCTATATCCAGCCTGATTCCAGAAAAATGTTGCGGTGCTAAAGTGGGAACGTCCAATACATGGGAGGGAACGATGCTTTACAAACTGTATCCATACGCGATGAGTCATCATTAGCTCATCAGCATCCGTGATAAAGATCTTGAATTCCGTCTGCTTTCCCTCTCTCAAAATGAACACATGTGACGTAGCTGAGAATCCTTTGACTCATGAAAGTGCACTCACCTATTCGGAAGCATTCAACGTGCCCCTATATTTGTGTTTTCCTGAGTCATGTGCAGACGCGCTTGGTGATAAGAGACATCATTTGACCTTTTGCTCAGGGGAAAAAATAATGCTATCTGAGCTTTTGTTGTCCGCGATGCTTTTCCGAATAATGTACCTCTACGTAAGCTATAATAATATTACATTTTGAACCACACGCCTCAGCTCCAGTCCACAGTCAACCGATTTTCATTCCCGTACATACATCAACCTGTAGTTGTGCGTGTAAGACAACCAATACCAGAAGTGTGTTTTTCATCGAATTCATAGCATTTCTTGAACTCTCACACAGCAATCATGCACGAAAATGAACACCCAAGGCTCCGCTGACATAAGCTGTCTCACGACAAGTAGGTCGAAAGTGTCAGTTTTATTGGAAAAATTTTGTTTGACCTATCCCTTTGGATTCTGTACAGTCGGTACCGATCGCTCCGAATCTTTTAGATCGCCATTGACGGTTGGCGCAAACTCGATGCACATGTGTTATATAGCATTCTTGCGCTGAGATCACTCCAGCCGACAATAGGGAGCCCAAAGTATGAGTGCGACCCGTGCCGACTGTACGTGGTCTCTTCTCAAATTCTAATCTGGCCAAGGTCCTGCGCATGGGTGTCTCCGCCGCCGCTCGCAATTCCGCACTCATTGGCGACAATTGAGGCCACCTGTAATGCACCGACCGTGATGAGCTGGAATTCATAAGCATGTAATCCATAGACTAGAGCATGATCTCTGAGGCCTATATACATATGAGACACGACAAACAGTGTGCTTAGTGTTTAAGACCTTGGTACCAGACGGATTCCACAACGAAGTGTTTAAAAAGGACCAGATCGTAGATGGCTACTGGTCCTGAATCACATATAGCTTACGGAAAGCAAGGAGCATCGTATGTGTAAGTATGGCGTTCCTCAAATTGACAGTGAGAATTCCTCAAGCTCAGAGACCTACCAAACAGCTTTAACGGAAGTAATGATAGTCTCAGGGTGGAGCCGAGTGGTAGAGGACGCGCTGGAAGAGTACACCTAACAGCAAATCATGTTTCTTACAATCGCCTTTGGCTTTTCTATTCTTATTCAGACTGATTTATCTAGTGTTGAGTCCTTTAGCTTTTCAGTATCCAAAACAATAACGAAAAACTTGTCGGCATTGAACATTAGGATGTGGTAACTGAAATCTCCATGCAACTTTTCCTTGCGAGTGTTAGTACCAAGAATGTTTGTTTTGGTTCCCTCTTAGTTTTTGGATTTCAACCACATGTTATACATAATACTTTATTATGACGCTGCTTAGTAAAAAAGCTCCGTCAGCTTTGTGGTGAAGGCGGATTTCAGCGAGAACGCAAATTGCAGAAAGGAGAAGGCGAATAGAAATATGTACACAATAATCTGAAAGAATAAGGATTTACACAATAATGTGAACAGTGTTTGCAATATTCAAAGCGAATGTGAGAATAGGATTTGCTCACCTGAAGCGCAGCGATTTCCTTTCGGTTTCCTGCGGAAGCCAGTCTATGTATGGCTGGAGAAAATGGATCACTCTCAGACAGTACTCTTCGGTATTCGGCAGCCAATGACAGTGTCGTGTTAGTGACTGTGGCTCAGCGCTTCTGTGAGAATAGGATATACGCCATCCAAAAACTCATATCAGTATAGAATTCTTTTCCAGCGTAATTTGCATGCTTTTGAGCAATTTCGTTACTCCTTTCCCACCTGTTAGACCAGCAGTAAATTCCGAACACTGTTGCTGCAAACATTAAGAGGGCTAATGCGGCTCCAGTTACATTCATCATACGTGATATGGAGCCATGACATCTCGTTCGCCACGAGACAACGCCTGTAAAAAAAACCCTAACGCTTTCAAAAGGAAGAAAGTAAATCAACTCGGAAATGGGCGACACAACGAGGTTCAAGTTCATGGGAGAAAAAGGATTAAGGAAGAGTGGCTTACTGAAAAATGAAATTTGGCTAATTATATGTGGAAACTACCCTCTTTGTGGTATTCCACCGCTATGAGCACTATCGCGCCGGAAGTGAGAACTGGAACTATCTACCGCCACAGAAATAATCATGCGTATGCCCATCAGGACCCTTTAACAACGAATTCCATTCATAATTGTCCCTAAAACCTCTCGATTCTCCAACATAAACTCTGGTACCGCCGTAGTGACCTGTTGATTTCGATCAATACCAGCAGCGGAGCGGTGGGCCGGGGTGAAATATAACTAGCGATAAGGAGGTTTCGACGAAAAAGCCACCGCTCCGCGCTGTGAGAGCCGAAAACATGAGTGTCGGCGCGTTGTCAGACCGCTCGAGCGAACTGGCTGTTGCTCTGGAGCGTAGACGTATTGATCTCTGTGTGCAAGAGGCGAGATTGTCGGGTAGTAAGTCCAAGGCCAATGGTAGAGGCTTCAAGGTCCTGTATGAGGGTAGGCCTAGTTCCACGAACGGCGTTGGCGTCGTCGTGTCTGAACGCTTCCGTGACGCGATTGCAGAAGTGAATCGTTTTGACGAGTCATCGTGAGTGAGGAACAACGAGTTCATTTCTACTCTGTGTATGTATACTGCCTTTATTCGGGAGTGCACAAGCCCCCTTTTCACCCGCACACGCTGCTACAATAATGCACCACGGCGGCGCGGTCTATGGTGAGCCCGTTCTCCCCACTCCATGCGACAGGCATCGACTTTCGCATGACCACCGTCCAGTCGTCCGTATGACCGGCGATCATGCTCAAAGACGGTGAGTTTTTTCAATTTTTTCTTTGCCGTTTTGAGTTGTTTCAGTGATGATTCAAATGTCATCGTATTGGCAAAAGGTTAAGATGTACATGAAGCTTTACACAATCCTTCGCGCTACCAAAAAATTGAGAAAACATCTGTTCTGTGTTTTTTACTGACAAAAAATTTTTTTGAACATTTATCTACTGTTCTAAATCTATGGGTAATTACGACATTTAAATTATCATCGAAAGAACAGGCGGCAAAAAAATTAAAAACCTCCCTTTTCTGAGTATGATCGCCGGTCATGCGGACGAATGAACGGTGGTCATGCGAAGGTCGATGCCTGCTACATGGGGTAGGAGAGAACGGGCTCGTCACAGACCGCGCCGCAGTGAAGCGTTACTGTAGCAGCGTGTACCGGTGAAAAGGGGCTTGTACAATCCCGAATGAAGGCAGTGTACCGCAGACGTGTTGTTCTGAGCAAGTTAAAATCGATTTCTGAATGCTGCCGGATGAGAAGACCGCCGAGGTGTTAATCGTTTGGGGTATTCATATTCTGTTCTCTATCCCACGTTAGTCTCAAACAACGTAAATAAATAAATAAATAAATAAATAAATAAATTCTTTTAATAGCATTCTGTCGCCTACGCGCAAAATTGTTGAACTGTGCGGGCCGCCAGTAACGACTGTGTGCGAATCTAGGCAGAAGGCAGTCAAATCAATGATTGATTCGGCGCGGTCCGAACTTGGGGTAACGAAGCCCGGACGACGAAAGATTGATAAAGAAACGTGACTCTGGACAGATGAAGTTCGAATGACGGTCCATGAGAAGAAGAAAGTGTACCACACTTTCCTTGCTAATAAGACGGCGGTTAACTGGCAGAATAACTGAGAAATGTTCGCGAAGAATTGTGCCAAGAAGGCCGTTGCAAAAGCCACTACGGAGATCTGTATGAGAAGCTGGATACGTGTGACGGTGAATTTCTTGTGTACCGACTTACGAAATCCCATCAGCGTGGTACCGAAGACATCGAGAAGTTCCACGATGTCAATGACGATCATGGTCAGCTACTTATGGACCGTGATAAGGTGCTGAGGAGATGGCGCGACTTCTTTGAGAATATCTCGAAGGAAGAATTCCCCCATCCGCCTATCCCTGAACACCAACGGACAAGCGATCCTGTTCAGCCTATCACCACCGAAAAAGTGAAGATGGCGTTGGGAAGTATGAGCCCTGGAATGGTTACGGTGCCAGAAAATCTGGCGGGCGGCAGAGATGTGGAAGTCACGATGCCGGGTTTCCAGTGAATGGTTTGCGCAAATCTTGCACCCAAAGACTGGCAGCGAAGCGCGAGCATTCCAATTCGAAAAAAGAAAGGCAATCCAGCAAATTGTGCGAACTAACGCCCAAGACTTTGCCGTCCCACACCATGAAAGTATTTGAACGCATCATCGTTCGTTCCGTGAAGTCGTCGAAATCACGAACAATCAGTGTGACTTTGTTACCAACACGACGACGCACGACGGACGCCATCCACGCAACACGACTACTGGTTGAGAAGCACTGCGAGAAACAGAAGCCGATACATTTTGCTTTTCTCGATTTAGAGGAGGCGTTTGATAGAGTACAGCATAGAGTGATCTGATTTACATTGCGGCGGCACGCTGTTCCAGTGGAGCTCCTAGACTGGGTGAGGGTTTTCTACACTAACCCAAAAAGTCGGGTCAAAGCTGCTGTGGGAGCTTTGGCCGAATTTCCCATCTCACTTGGCATGCACCAGGGATCCACTTTGTCTCCCCTTCTATTTGTCATTGTGATGGATACGACCACAGGAGCCCTACAAAGACCGGCTTCATGGAAGCTTATGTATGCGGATGATGTGATGTTCATCTAAAGATAAATTGGATCCCGAACGAGAGGTGCAAGACTGGAGTGACCAATTTGTTCCTTTTCTTTTTTCAATGTCAAAAATACTGAGTGGCTGACTACGTATAGAAGTGAGCGTGACTGCATCAAGACTCATGGTATTGGGCTCCTGCGCACTGACGTCTTCAAAGGCACAGGACACCCAGAGAGTTATTTCTCAGATTTTGTGCTGATCCTGGAGAGGGTTACACGCTGATCACAATGGTATCTCGAAATCGTCCAAGGGCTTCTACAAATTGAGTTATTGCTCCTCCAAAATGCCCACACTTTGAGTGCAAAAATTTAGTGGGCGAGTTTCCTCGAGTCTGTATTTCTCTTCATTCACAGTCGCTACACGAAAGCGAACCAGAATGAGGAGACAAGCCGGCAATGGAGGGAAGAACGACGATTCGGTTGAAATTCATCCACCCATTAGGCCAGTATTGAGTTCGAAATTCAGGAGGGGGTTCGAGCATGAAGTGGTGAGCGAAGGACGTCGGGCCTGTGGTGGTCGCTTACATCTCGATTGTTTGGAAGAATTGAGATCTCGGACTTGGCACGTGTTATATGGGAGGGGTCTGCTACACATTCTAATAAACTCAAAAAATTCATATCTAAGGTGTCAGTGCCATTAAATACCTTTGGTTGGACCATCACATCTGACTGTAGCCTAGATAGCGAGGTCAACACTCGGGTCAGTGTTGCGTGGTTAAAATGGCGGTCAACGACTGCAGTGCTATGCGACAAGAAAATGCACGATCGTCTTAAGTCGAAGATTTACCGAAATGTTGTCCGGCCTACCGCGCTGTGTGCAGCAGAGTGCTGGACTTTCACCGAAAAGGCAGAGCGAAGGCTCGGTGTAATGAAGACCAAAATGCTAAGCTGAACAGCGGGTGTCACTCGCTCGGACCACGTCACTAACGACGACATCCGTAAGCGTTTTCTTGTTGCACCGATTGCCGAGAATCTGCGCAAATCTCGATTGCGATGGTATGGTGATGTTCTTCGCAATGGAAGTGATACTGTTTGCAAGGTTGGGCTCAACCTTGACGTGCCTGGTAGAAGACCCAAAGGAAGGCCAAGGCAGCGGTGGCTTGAAACGCTGCACAACGATTTGCATTTAGCCGGCATGCACCCTGACCAGGCGCATGACAGAGAAAAATGGCGCCAGCGCATAAGAAAAGCGCAGCGGGACAAACGCTGAAGAAGATAAAGATTTTATCGAACTATCGTACGCGTCGATCAAGCAGGAAGCCGCACTCAACAATCGCGTTTGGAATCATTCGACTAAAATCCTTCTTCTCTTTGTTTTCTATTTCGCGAATTTGCCTGCCAATTAGCATCGCGGTTTTCTACTGAAATAACACAGGCCCCAATAGAAGCTTATATCATGCAGCAAATTACGGCACGTCACATAGTGCTTCCTGGTTGTTTATTTCGGATAATATGGGATTTATATCAATTTCCTTGATAATTTTTCTTCTATCAAGCTATTCAAGGACCGCTTTAGTACTGGTACGGAAAATCCGGGGGTGCTTCTCGGGCATGTTCCAACTATCTATGGAGAAACTATTGTTTAAATAGGATTGTAGGCTTTCAGGGGCCATCCAGTGTTCACCCAGGCATTTGAATTAAGCCGCTTTCCAGAAGGAACACAGGAGAACGCTTAGCAACCTGTTATTGTACCCCCACCAAGGATGAGCGGAGTTCCGCGCTTCGCGTTCCGAAACCCGCAGTTCCGCGCATTTTCGGCACTCCGCGTTCCGCATTCCGAAAACCGCGAAAAATGCTGCGGAATGTAAAAATATCTTGTCGTCCGGGAAAAAGACAACATTAGATGATCTATAAATTTCTTCCCTTTCGCGATCCGAAAACCGCATTTCCGCGCATTTTCAGGCGTTTCGCGCCCGATTTCCGGAACCCGAAAACCGATTTCCAGAATTTCATATTTTTGTTCCGCTCATCCCTGACCCCCACCAGTCCCCCACCCCCACACCTTCTCGTTACAGTACTCCACCGGCCGTTAGGCAGCCTGCTAGAAAACAACATTTGTGGAGGATATTGAGATTGGCTCATAACACCCGAAACAGACTGTACGTGATGTGCTGCAACTCTTTGTATCGCTCCAGCCGCGAAGCGGCTGGAGAGGTTTGGCTTGCCTAGGCTTTGTGATCACTTAGAATTTTATAAAATACTTTATAGAATCTTTGAAACAAAACTTCTGAAGATTTTCTTCTGGATATAAGTGAAGTGGTCCAGAAGACACCTGCTGTCCAAATTTCAGCCAAATGGGTTCACAAACAACAAAGTTGTGAGCCCGAAAGCTTAAGAAATTTTCATGGTGTGCGCCGTAGGCCGTGAGCCGCAGGCCGTAGGTCAGGGCCGTAGGCCGTGGGCCGTCACGCTTTTCATTCCTCACTGCTAGTATCCACTGCCAATGGTCACAGGCGGTCAATTTCAGGCAGGTAAGTTGGTAGGGGACGCAGGCTGGTGAAAGTACATCTGGCTTCTGATGACGTCACCGGGACGTCGTGAAAAGTGCATCTGGCTTCTGATGACGTCACCGGGACGTCGTGAAAAGTGCATCTGGCTTCTGATGACGTCACCGGGACGTCGTGAAAAGTGCATCTGGCTTCTGATGACGTCACCGACGTCGTGAAAAGTGCATCTGGCTTCTGATGACGTCACCGGGACGTCGTGAAAAGTGCATCTGGCTTCCGATGACGTCACCGGGACGTCGTGAAAAGTACATCTGGCTTCTGATGACGTCACCGGGACGTCGTGAAAAGTGCATCTGGCTTCTGATGACGTCACCAGGACGTCGTGAAAAGTGCATCTGGCTTCTGATGACGTCACCGGACGTCGTGAAAAGTGTATCTGGCCTCCGATGACGTCACCAGGACGTCGTGAAAAGTACATCTGGCTTCTGATGACGTCACCGGGACGTCGTGAAAAGTGCATCTGGCTTCTGATGACGTCACCGGGACGTCGTGAAAAGTGCATCTGGCTTCTGATGACGTCACCGGGACGTCGTGAAAAGTGCATCTGGCTTCTGATGACGTCACCGGGACGTCGTGAAAAGTGCATCTGGCTTCTGATGACGTCACTGACGTCGTGAAAAGTGCATCTGGCTTGATGACGTCACCGGGACGTCGTGAAAGTGCATCTGGCTTCTGATGACGTCACCGGGATGTCGTGAAAAGTGCATCTGGCTTCTGATGACGTCACCGGGACGTCGTGAAAAGTGCATCTGGCTTCTGATGACGTCACCGGGACGTCATGAAAAGTACATCTGGCTTCTGGTGACGTCACCGGGACGTCGTGAAAAGTGCATCTGGCTTCCGATGACGTCACCGGGACGTCGTGAAAAGTACATCTGGCTTCTGATGACGTCACCGGGACGTCGTGAAAAGTGCATCTGGCTTCTGATGACGTCACCGGGACGTCGTGAAAAGTGCATCTGGCTTCTGATGACGTCACCGGGACGTCGTGAAAAGTGCATCTGGCTTCTGATGACGTCACCGGGACGTCGTGAAAAGTACATCTGGCTTCTGATGACGTTACCGGGACGTCGTGAAAAGTGCATCTGGCTTCTGATGACGTCACCGGGACGTCGTGAAAAGTGCATCTGGCTTCCGATGACGTCACCGGGACGTCGTGAAAAGTACATCTGGCTTCTGATGACGTCACCGGGACGTCGTGAAAAGTGCATCTGGCTTCTGATGACGTCACCAGGACGTCGTGAAAAGTGCATCTGGCTTCTGATGACGTCACCGGGACGCCGAAAAGGGTATCTGGTTCCGATGACGCCACCAGACGTCGAAAAAAGTATTCATTGGCTTCGATGACGTCACCGGACGTCGTGAAAAGTAGCATCTGGTTTCTGATGACGTCACCGGGACGTCGTGAAAAGTGCATCTGGCTTCTGATGTCGTCACCGGGACGTCGTGAAAAGTGCATCTGGCTTCTGATGACGTCACCGGGACGTCGTGAAAAGGGCATCTGGCTTCTGATGACGTCACCGGACGTCGAAAAAAGTGCATCTGGCTTCTGATGACGTCACTGGGACGTCGTGAAAAGTGCATCTGGCTTCTGATGACGTCACCGACGTCGTGAAAAGTGCATCTGGCTTCTGATGACGTCACCGGGATGTCGTGAAAAGTGCATCTGGCTTCTGATGACGTCACCGGGACGTCGTGAAAAGTGCATCTGGCTTCTGATGACGTCACCGGGACGTCATGAAAAGTACATCTGGCTTCTGGTGACGTCACCGGGACGTCGTGAAAAGTACATCTGGCTTCTGATGACGTCACCGGGACGTCGTGAAAAGTGCATCTGGCTTCTGATGACGTCACCGGGACGTCGTGAAAAGTGCATCTGGCTCCCGATGACGCCCCCGGGACGTCGTGAAAAGTGCATCTGGCTTCTGATGACGTCACCGGGACGTCGTGAAAAGTGCATCTGGCTTCTGATGACGTCACCGGGACGTCGTGAAAAGTGCATCTGGCTTCTGATGACGTCACCGGGACGTCGTGAAAAGTACATCTGGCTTCTGATGACGTCACCGGGACGTCGTGAAAAGTGCATCTGGCTTCTGATGACGTCACCGGGACGTCGTGAAAAGTGCATCTGGCTTCTGATGACGTCACCGGGACGTCGTGAAAGTGCATCTGGCTTCTGATGACGTCACCGGGTCGTCGTGAAAGTACATCTGGCTTCTGATGACGTCACCGGGACGTCGTGAAAAGTGCATCTGGCTTTGATGACGTCCCGGGACGTCGTGAAAAGTACATCTGGCTTCTGATGACGTCACCGGGACGTCGTGAAAAGTGCATCTGGCTTCTGATGACGTCACCGGACGTCGTGAAAAGTACATCTGGCTTTTGATGACGTCACCGGGACGTCGTGAAAAGTACATCTGGCTTCTGATGACGTCACCGGGACGTCGTGAAAAGTGCATCTGGCTTCTGATGACGTCACCGGGACGTCGTGAAAAGTGCATCTGGCTTCTGATGACGTCACCGGGACGTCGTGAAAAGTGCATCTGGCTTCTGATGACGTCACCGGGTCGTCGTGAAAAGTACATCTGGCTTCTGATGACGTCACCGGACGTCGTGAAAAGTGCATCTGGCTTTGATGACGTCCCTGACGTCGTGAAAAGTACATCTGGCTTCTGATGACGTCACCGGGACGTCGTGAAAAGTGCATCTGGCTTCTGATGACGTTACTGGGACGTCGTGAAAAGTACATCTGGCTTTTGATGACGTCACCGGGACGTCGTGAAAAGTACATCTGGCTTCTGATGACGTCACCGGGACGTCGTGAAAAGTGCATCTGGCTTCTGATGACGTCACCGGGACGTCGTGAAAAGTGCATCTGGCTTCCGATGACGTCACCGGGACGTCGTGAAAAGTGCATCCGGCTTCTGATGACGGCACCGGACGTCGTGAAAAGTGCATCTGGCTTCTGATGACGTCACCGGGACGTCGTGAAAGTGCATCTGGCTTTGATGACGTCACCGGGACGTCGTGAAAAGTGCATCTGGTTCTGATGACGTCACCGGGACGTCGTGAAAGTGCATCTGGCTTCTGATGACGTCACCGGGACGTCGTGAAAAGTGCATCTGGCTTCTGATGACGTCACCGGGACGTCGTGAAAAGTGCATCTGGCTTCTGATGGCGTCACCGGGACGTCGTGAAAGTGCATCTGGCTTCTGATGACGTCACCGGGATGTCGTGAAAAGTGCATCTGGCTTCTGATGACGTCACCGGGACGTCGTGAAAAGTACATCTGGCTTCTGATGACGTCACCGGGACGTCGTGAAAAGTGCATCTGGCTTCTGATGACGTCACCGGGACGTCGTGAAAAGTGCATCTGGCTTCTGATGACGTCATCGGGACGTCGGGAAAAGTGCGTCTGGCTTCTGATGACGTCACCGGGACGTCGTGAAAAGTGCATCTGGCTTCCGATGACGTCACCGGGACGTCGTGAAAAGTGCATCTGGCTTCTGATGACGTCACCGGGACGTCGTGAAAAGTGCATCTGGCTTCTGATGACGTCACCGGGACGTCGTGAAAAGTGCATCTGGCTTCTGATGACGTCACCGGGACGTCGTGAAAAGTACATCTGGCTTCTGATGACGTCACCGGGACGTCGTGAAAAGTGCATCTGGCTTCTGATGACGTCACCGGGACGTCGTGAAAAGTGCATCTGGCTTCTGATGACGTCACCGGGACGTCGTGAAAAGTGCATCTGGCTTCTGATGACGTCACCGGGTCGTCGAAAGTACATCTGGCTTCTGATGACGTCACCGGGACGTCGTGAAAGTGCATCTGGCTTCTGATGACGTCCCCGGGACGTCGTGAAAAGTACATCTGGCTTCTGATGACGTCACCGGGACGTCGTGAAAAGTGCATCTGGCTTCTGATGACGTTACTGGGACGTCGTGAAAAGTACAACTGGCTTTTGATGACGTCACCGGGACGTCGTGAAAAGTACATCTGGCTTTGATGACGTCACCGGACGTCGTGAAAAGTGCATCTGGCTTCTGATGACGTCACCGGGACGTCGTGAAAAGTGCATCTGGCTTCCGATGACGTCACCGGGACGTCGTGAAAGTGCATCTGGCTTCTGATGACGTCACCGGGATGTCGTGAAAAGTGCATCTGGCTTCTGATGACGTCACCGGGACGTCGTGAAAAGTGCATCTGGTTTCTGATGACGTCATCGGGACGTCGAGAAAAGTGCATCTGTCTTCTGATGACGTCATCGACGTCGTGAAAAGTGCATCTGGCTTCTGATGACGTCATCGGGACGTCGTGAAAAGTGCGTCTGGCTTCTGATGACGTCATCGGTACGTCGTGAAAAGTGCATCTGGCTTCTGATGACGTCATCGGGACGTCGTGAAAAGTGCTTCAGGCTTCTGATGACGTCATCGGGACGTCATGAAAAGTGCATCTGGCTTCTGATGACGTCATCGGAACGTCGTGAAAAGTGCATCTGGCTTCTGATGACGTCATCGGGACGTCGTGAAAAGTGCTTCGGGCTTCCGATGACGTCATCGGGACGTCGTGAAAAATGCTTTGGGCTTCTGATGACGTCATCGGGACGTCGTAAAAAGTGCTTCGGGCTTCTGATGACGTCATCGGGACGTCGTGAACAGTGCATCTGGCTTCTGATGACGTCATTGGGACGTCGTGAAAAGTGCTTCGGGCTTCTGATGACGTCATTAGGACGTCGTGAAAAGTGCCTCGATCTTCTAATGACGTCATCGGGACATCGTGAAAAGTGCTTCGGGCTTCTGAGGACGTCATCGGGACGTCGTGAAAGTGCTTCGGGCTTCTGATGACGTCATCGGAACGTCGTGGAATCCCGTAGAAAGGGCAGGTATTTGGGACCCGTTGCTGGTCATCCGAGAAGTTATGCAAACCACCCCGTAGAGTGATTAGGAGTCCCGGACCCGTCGCTGGTCATCCGTAAAAATGTGCAGGACACCCCGGAGAGTGAGCAAGAGCCCAGACTCGATGCTAGCTATCCGAGAAACCATACAGGGTACCCCAAAGAATGAGCAAGAGTCTTGAGCTTTGCGATAGTCGTCTGAGATAGGGTGCTGGATGCATCGGAATTAGCGCAGGAGTCTGAGAACATCTAGCAAAACTTCCGTAAATGTGTAGTGATGACAAGCATAGCGTGCAGAAAGCTTGAGATGTTATGTAGCGCATGTTGCCAGGCTGCTTTTCAGTTTCGTAAAGCGCTTAGGCCGTTCACACAACCCCATTTTGAGTGCTTCCTCATTCTTCTTCACCAGCCTACTGATTTTTCTGAAATAAATGGTACTTGTTTATCAGCATCCAAATTCGAAAACAAATTCGTTAGAACTATCTCCATTAGCAGCTCAGCAGAGCTTTTCCATATCAAATTCATGGAATCGAAGCGGCTGTTCTGCGAAGCAATGGGGCGGCGGAAACGAAATAATGAGCATAGGAAACCGCTTCGTTCCACTGATATGAAAGTGCCCAGACGGAATGAAAGGTAGTTTTTGACTATGCAGGTTTTGAGCTAAATTTATTCGAAAGCGTAGAACTGCGGGCAGAGTCTGCATCCGGCTGTAGGCCAGCTGGCTTTCATGATTATCGACCGGGCTGGCTACGTATGAGCGTGCAACTATAACTAGGGCCTAATGCTCCTATCAGGGTTGGTTGATAAAACCACCGTGGCCAACCCGTTCGATACGCATGAAAAACATGGCGGTTGCAAATAACACCCTGTGCAGCCAGCTGTGGCTGACGCGATCAATATGAATGAAATATGGGGAACGATAACATGGATATCATTCATTTCTTAGCTTATATCATCTGAACATCGGTCGTGTCAGCCACATCGGGTGATTTTTCTGAGATAGTTTTATAACAGGTTGGGTCATTGATTCTTGTGACCACAGAAAGAGGACTGATCTAGTGGGGAGATGGAGAGGTCTTTCTTCGAAATTCTTGCATAGGATATTACTGCGTAATATCAAGAAAAAGTGAACAATTCTGTAAAGAAGGGGTCTTCCAAGCAAAAGAGGTTTGGTTCGCGTTACAAATGTTTCAACAAAAAAGGAACAATATGAAAAGGGAATGAGGAGAGTCTACAAAAAATGAACAATATTCTCTAAAAACTCTTTTCTTTGTCAAAAATTCTCAACAGCGGAAACAAACCGTTGTGGTATTTTACGTGGAAGAATTGAATGGTTTCCTAAAACAATTTGGCATCATCTCCTTTTTTAATGATCGCTATTAGGTACACATGCATATATGCATATTTTATCGGCACTCACATAATCAAAGTTCTTCATGGAGCCGAACGCGCTTCCTCATAGAGAACCGCAACGGTTTGTTTCCGCTGTTGAGAAGTTTTGACAAAGAAAAGAGTTTTTAGAGAATATTGTTCATTTTTTGTAGACTCTCCTCATTCCCTTTTCATATTGTTCCTTTTGTTGAAACATTTGTAACGCGAACCAAACCTCTTTTGCTTGGAAGAACCCTTTTTTACAGAATTATTGATTAGCTTCTATTGACTACTTCACCTAGATAGAATGATATAAGTAACACTCACCAGAAAGTATTCAAAGGCAGAAGTGGCTACTTCACCTAGATAGAATGACATAAGGAAAACTCACCGAAAAGTTTCGAAAGGCAGAACTGGAGTAAGACTACGACTTTTGAGGCTATATGCCCATTTTAGGCAGGAAGTTAAAGCGAAGCGGTGAATCATCACTGCGTGTTGAACTTCCACGGGGTAATGTAGGTATTACAGGTCTGAAGTTGCTAGGAGCCAGAAGAACGGCTTAGGGAAGCCTCAAACTTTCGAAAACCTAAGTTTTCAAGTTTTCCATAGGTTTGAAACTGAATGAACATTTTGCAGCGTCTTGTACTGTGCATTTATTTCGAATGAACACTACATTTGATGAGAATGGCCCTTACATTCAGCATAACTGTGACGTGGTTTAGGATATGCGTCACAATGTTCTCAAGTATCTTCAAAGTTTACGAATAGGAATTATATGATATCGGAGATCTCTCCATCTAAATAGGTGAAACTTAAAGGCAGTGTTCACGATGAATTTTACTTCCGTTTTTTCCACGGCTTATGGAAGGTCTGATGCCCTATATAGCAAGGCATGCTTAAAGGCAGTGGTCGCGCTCAAGTATGCTCGTCTTATTTTCCTCTCTGAACCCTTCCCTGGGTATAGAGTAGTAGAACCTATGAAAAATCGCGAAAAAAACGCTGTTCTAGGTCAAATTTGAAGCCTGAACTTTCTGGCCTTTTAATGGTGGATGAGCCCACTCCACATCATCGGCATCGATGATCTCTAGTATCAAGAACATCAGCTGGCTTGAAATTGAATTTCAATCAATGAACCTTCGGATTTATGTGCACATCTAGTCAAAGACATTGACTGAAGTGCTTGCATTCATTGTTCAACTGTTTCAATAGGTAAATTTGCATTTATTTCTTTCTCTTAACGTCGATGATTTTCGACCGCTTGGCATGAGACTGTGATCTTTCTGTGCACGTGTGCACGAACTGGAAGTTTAGGGTCTTAATAACTCTAATTCTAGCCCGTTTTTCACCGCGCTACCTTCATAGTTTTCGAGCTGTTTTTGATCTGAGCTGATTTTTGTAGTTTTTTCAATGACGTTTTCCATCGTGACCACTGCCTTTAAAAAGGACACGAAAGACGCATTTTTAAGCGAAAATAGGCCCTTTCTTGTTTACGTTGATTTTTGAGCTTGGAGGAACTCACCGCTATAAGGATGGTACCTATCAGTGCAATGAAGCGATTAGCTCACTCATCAGTACTTCCTTGACTTGATCATTCCTGTAATCTGAGTCTTTATTTGTTCATTCCGAGCCGAGGGGACGGATCTGGGGCACCAGGCGTGTCTGGAGCACCGAAACGCTTGTTTGCAGCCGTTATTTTGCCGCTCCTGGCTCGTTTTCTACCGTTCTTTCGACACTGGGAGACTAGGATCCTTCTCGCCTATCATTTCACTGTGGAAAGTCAACGAGGATGATCATCGTGAACGCTGCCTTTAAGCATGAAACGAATTTTTGATAAAGTTAACCGGTCAGGATGAAGCCGGAAAACACGTTCTAGAATAACATTCTATTAATTAGCATAGTTAAGAATCAGTTGTTCGCAGTCAACACTAATAGGCTCGTTTGGTCCTTAAAAAGCTAGCAACAGGACACAAGCGATCTTTGTGACCTATTTGAAGATGTTTTTGTAAGAGCCGTGTTCTGGACGAGAACGTTTTTTTTGGTTAGAACTAAGTCTTTGATCTGCTCGTATGAAAGCTGGAGGAGAGCTGACATAAAACATCAAAAAGCAGCCAAAATGAGAGCCTATTTTTTTGTACGAGGAGTTTTAGATGGACGGCCCGTGCACAGAAAAATGAATCTGGACGAGTTTTCGCGCTACCTGCACCAGATGCCTGTCTCCATGCAGCGCGTTTCATTTCGCATTTGGAGCTCGCTTGAGGTTAGTAATAATTTCGTCAACCGAGATTTGGATCGAAACGACTGCGTTGATTGAAGAGCGTGGCATTTTCGCCATCGAATCGCCCACTGTGTCACAAAATCGTCATAAAGGCCGGGATCATACTTCCCGGGACCAGCGACGGTGTCTAACAGCAATATCGATTGTCGGTCGATTTCGATGGCAAAATTACATCGCGTTGCGGAAATATGATCTCCGCCATAGAGCGAGGTTTGCGTATCAAGTGTGCCGGGGTTACCACATTTCTGGCTCGTTGTCACTTCAGTGAGAGAAAATAGAGTAAATAGTAGTTTAGACAAGCCCACCCTGAATTATTGAGTAAACTCCCACAGCAAATGGCAGACCGAGGAAGAAGAACGTGCAGCAGAACCTTAAATCATTTTTTCCAACATTCAGAAGAAAAACGGAGAAGAGGTAAAATAGGTAAAGGTCAGGTAAAATACAATAGCTTGGGAATCATACCTAAAGTGAAAAATACCCGAAAAAGTGACCAGTATACCAAGGACCAATTGATAGTGATATGAGTAGAGACGAATTCTGGAATGTGAAAAGCTTATGCACCGACTACACATATATATAATGCGCAAATATTGTTCGCGACTCACAGAAAGAGTGTACTACACATTACAAGACGCGAGTATATAATTTACAAAATTATCCCTTTACTTAGTCTCCGTTGCACTGTAAAAAGTGAGCGCTGTGGTGCAGCAGAGGTGAACTCCAGACAGGATCGATAATGATGTTGTGACGAAAAATTGGATTGAGTCACGGTCCTGAAAAGTCAGTTTGCTGAACTGACACGCCGAGGAAAATTAGAAAATAGAAAATTATTTATATTCTCACATACCTTGGGCTCCCAGCCGATTTTTGAGAGGAGCGACAATTGAACAGAGCTGAGAAAGTCCATACAAGAAACACCTAATCCTTTCGTTCTATATTTCAAACCATGACAGACTCCTTCGTTGGCTTCTCCGTTTTGCGGTTCTAAACGAGACGCTAAAGTATTTTGACTTCGCAATGACTCATTTTACAGTTAAGGGTCTATTCATACTTTCAACCACTCGCTCTGCAAGAGCGGCCCGCGCATAAAAAGTGGTGAGTATGAATAAAAGCACGACCTCCCGCGCCTCTCGCCTATCCCGCGCCTCCTGCCCCGCCACAGTGGTGTCTCTGGAGCATTCATACTCCCCTCTCGCACCGCCGAGGGATTTGTAAGAAGCATTATTTGTTGCACTAAATTACGTCATATAAATGTAGCGGGGCCTCAGTGAAAGCGAGCAATACGCCTTAGAAAGTGTGGGGGAACCGAGTGGGAGTGCGCCGAGCGCCGGGGATAGTGTGCGGGACTCAAGTGGGAGTGCGCTAGACGCCGTAGAAAGTACACAGAAATAAAATGGGAGTGCGCGTGCGCAGATGATCGGGAATGTGGCAATTAGGTTTGAATGTTCAATACAAGGGTCAAAATGCACTCGCCCACGCGAAAGGTACGCAAGAAACCGACAAGGCTGTCGTGCGCTTATAAATCTTGGCTCAAATCTAGTTGGAGGGGGTCTTCCAAGATTCAATCCTAAAAATGAAAGTTGTCGCGAGAGGAGTGGGAGGATGTGTTTTCATTCCTACTCACCTCTTTTGCCGAGCGGACCCTTCTGGCACAGTTGGAAGTATGAATAGGCCCTAAGGTGTAAGCGAGTTTTGTCTCCGAGCAGAATGCTCAAGCATTTTAGTCATCATTTCAACTCAAGGGTAAGAAGGTTGGTATTACCCCAAGCCTTTGAATGCTTAAGGCGTTCTCTGTTCTATCGATTATTAGTGCAAAGCAAGTATTCGCTTACTCAACCAAAAAAACCATCCCTGATGTAGCCCATAAACTTTTTGCAACATGAGCGAATGTTTACATTAAAAATCACCTTGAAAGTCGCCAACACAAAATGTTTCGAGCAGTGATGAGAAAAAGTACCAGAAGGAAGTGAACGTGCACAAAAATTGCATATAGAAGTCACACCTGCAACAACATATAAAATCGCATCGGTTTCAATTGCTTTTGGCCTGCCGTAACCGTTCAGATGCGTGCGAAACATGCACAGCGTTCGAGCAGGTGCAACTGAGGTCTTGTTCGAAGAATTTTAGATCAAGTGTATCCTTCTTCAGAGTCAGACTTCTATTTTCCAAACTAAATTAATTGCAAAGAGGCTTATGGACAATAGCAGGCATATTTGGATGCCAGAAACGAGGTACCAAAATTTCAAATTAGATGCACAGTCTAACTTTCGTGATAATATTTTTAATGATAGTCTGCCTGATATTTTTCATGTACACTCGATCCGAGGCAAAAATTTCCGGATAATTGGATTTCGGGCTGATAAAAAAACGAATTTTCGGTGATTCGAATTTCAGTTCGATTCGGATTTAGCGTTCTTTCAGTGATTCGACTTTCGGTTCGATACGGATTTGGCGTTATATGATATCGGAGATGATTCGGATACGGAATCGCCAAAATTTTAAAGCACTCGGACGGATATCCGAAATTATCCGAACCGGATCCAATGTATACTGATGTGTACAGTAACCCATCCGAGCACGAAATCTCAATTCGCTAAAACAAGTGAGCTCCAACAGGGAAAAGTCGGCCCGTCCCAAATGCTTTAAAAGAAAAACAAGCGTTTCGCCCCGCAGAGAGAACCGAGATATTCGCGAAAGGGAAATTGTTATTTGTGGTAGTGCTCCATGGCAACATGAAAAATAGCAAGGTTCATGGTTTTCTTTGCTGGACGAAGTAAGTGATTTAGCTTTTGGGGAATTGGGAGCGGAGCCAACTTTTTCCCTCTAGTTTTCAAACGAACTGCATAGAATGCCTTGTTTGGCAGTGTTGTTACAGACTGTGCCTGTGTGGGATATCAAGAATTACCCATAACTAGGGCTTGTCATACATTTCCGGTCGGCTTTTACAAAACCGTGTTTCGATAGTTGTTGGTATGGGATACAGCATCAAAAATCCGTTCTCCAAATTCCTAAGTGCCTCAGAGCTTTGCAGGAGATTTCCAAAAGGGGGCATTTTCATAGCTTTGCGTAGTGAAAAGGAGTACACGAACGAAAATTTTCAGTGTGATCAAAAGTTTGTCTCCGATTGAGCTGAAAACTTTTACCGGGGGTTATTTTGGGTGTTGATTACGATTTTGAGGTCCATTTGTCAATATGTCAAAAAAATGCGTCTAATTCGGTCCGAAGCTTCAAAGTGGGGAAAATTTTGCTAGCCAAACGCGACTTTTGACGATTTCGAGAACGCTACGATGAAATAGTTTTGAAACTTCTACAAGAGAGCTATTCGTGCTGCCTAGCACAATTCTGCCACCCGTTTGTCCATTATCGATAGACTGTGGTAGGTTACGGTGGGTACACGGTAGTTCGGCTCAAGCCCCAGATTTGACTCAAAAATTCTCTGTGGCTGTTATTTAGGTCGCTGAACACAAAATTGATGCTATTTTTTGATTTTGGAAACTTTAAGGGTAGTAACGTCAGTTGAAAGGCATTATGCCTACCGTAACCTACAGTAACCCTAAGTATGACGAGGAATATATTCTTCACTTCCGCACTGCCGTTCAGTCCGCAAAGTGCACCCTGATTGCGAAATCTTGCTGCGGCGCGGTTGCGAACATCCTCAGACAAGGATGTGGGATCACCCGGGCGGTGGGATCACCCGGGCGCCAAAGGCCAAAAGCGCTCGGGTGATCCCACATCCTTGTCTGAGGATGTTCGCAACCGCGCCGCAGCAAGATTTCGCAATCAGGGTGCACTTTGCGGACTGAACGGCAGTGCGGAGGTGAACTGTACACCAGATTCGGGTTCATCGCCCTAAGTAACCCCCAGTAGAAAGTTTTGAGCTGAATCCGAGATTCTTTCTCTGAACTTTCCAAAAATTCCCTGATGGGTGCAAACCAACGCTTTACCGCACACACTCTCCACAAATTTCACATGTCCTCTGGTTCCAAGCCAAATTTTTTCTGTTTCCTCGCGCGCTTGTGCGGAGCGATTCTACTGCATCTCTTCCTCTATCAATTCTTGCCCTATGGGATCGACACGAAACGGATTAGAGTGAGACAACGGGGGCACGCTATCAGGGTGGTCGCGCCTGCGTCTCTGCCGCTATTGTATCGTTTTTAAGAACACGAACGAGAAGTGGGCTAGAAGGAGGCATTGGACGCAATGTTCGAGTTTGATGAATAGAATGTTAATCGGGATTACGTGAGATTTTGCCCAAGCCGCACGCGTACATTTCAACGGGAGATTTCGCCCGCGAGAGAGGAGAAAATGCCCACTTGGAAGGGAGAATTTACCCGCGAGCAGGGGAGAAATTAACCGCAAGGAGGGCAGAAAAATTTCCGTCATAAGGGCGAGATTTCGCTTGCTCTAGAAAACATCATGCTAGCAATAAGAGGTGTTCCGTTTACTTTCCGTTCACTTCTCTGCTGTTGTTTCTCCATTTCTGCTCCTTTTTGCTGTTTCCCCATTTTTTTACTCCTTGTATGTATTGTGTTACTTTGCATGATATATGATTATTTCACATCTCCGAATCGTAGTACTTCGAGGGGAGCCGATCGCAGTTTGCCACAGTGTTTTTCGAGGTTTTCGCTCAAGCGAAATTACCTAATCTGTACATTGTATGAACTTCGTTTTTTTTTCTATTGCCTCTTTCTTCATGCTCTTCAGCAAACAACTTCAGGGCTTCATCTAAAAAAAACCACTTGAGTATTTTTCAGAACGTTACCCTACAATGAGAGAACTGCTGGGATTTTGTGCAGCGGAGCTGACAATGGCGAAGAGCCTACCTCCATCAATTTTGGATGGATCTGCGCCAGACTGCTACATAAGTCAGTTCTCTGCGATCCCTGACCCTGAGATCACGCCGAGAAGGTGCAAAAGATATTTGGACCCTCTAGCCATGCTTATTGCTCTGCCTGGGTATCACCCAGTTACTTTTGAATGAGTTTCTTACCTCAGGGATTACCTCAGTGTGACACCATTTTTCTAACTTCAGAGAAGTTGAATGGACGGTTATGCTAGGGGTTAGAATGCATTCTACTATCTACCACATTTTAATTCTCCGAATGAAGTTTAAGCATCTTTCCTATTTCATAGTTTTGTTCTTTGTTCAGTTTTTCGCACAATAAAATTACCTACAAAACTGCGCAGTTTGGTGAGGTTTCGATACACTTATACCGCGGGTACGCGTGTGCAAGCGTTGAATGTTTTATTCTAATAGGTTGCTATAGGCAGTTAATCATAAGGCAAGGTCATAGAAGAACTGTATTTCTGATGTGGGCATTTCCTCTTCTCGCGGCGGACATTTCCTCATCTCGTGGCGTACATTTTCTCCCCCTCGCGGACATATTTTACAGGCGCTACACATCGGGCTGATTCTCCGTAAGCCGTTAATCGGTGGTTAGCATAAGTTTCGCTTTTTCAGAGCGATGAGATTAGATGAATTAGAAAATGATATTAGAAAAATTCCAAGCCAAAATTTTTTGGACCCAGTTTTTTTTCGAAACTGTCGAATAAATGGATGATTGTGGATACGAACTTCTGAATGGAAATTCGATTTTGAATGTTCCCTTGTATTTTTCGAATGGATGAAAAATTGAGAACCTGCTCTCTAGTCGATTTGAATGAATCTTCACGACTTTGTTCAAAATGCAAATGATTAGGTTTTTCAAACAGTTCTTAAATCATACGAAAAATTTAATGGACAATTGTTCTGGTATCTAGATGTTTGAATGTCAAGACCAGAAGATCGGCAGAGCGAAGTCGACTAGCCTGATTTGGCCGGCCGGAAGTGGGCTGTGTCTAACAGAGAACACAGAGCTCAACGCGAACAAGGGTAATAAAACAAAGGCATTTGAAAAAATGTTCAAGTCTCAGCCATCAGCGGTATAGCTAAACACGGCGGAAGACATGCTGAGATCAGTATATATTGAATTCATTTCAATTCAGTTTATTGCACGGCGAACCCGTATTCATAAAACAAAAGAAAAAAAGAAACAAAACAAAACCCAAAAGCATCCAACCATAGCTAAGAACCATTCCCAGATCTCAGATGATCCTCCCCCCCCCCTGAATAGGACGCGGTCATGTGATGTGGGTCCTACCAGAATGGCCAGGAACAGACTCCCAACACTCGCTGGTGAGAAGTAAGGCTCCACACAAGATTTCTCAACTTCCTGCCCTGTATAGCAAAGAATTCTTAAAAAGAAAGAGGAGAGGTGTTTTTTTTTGCTGAAAAGGGCAACCCTTGCCTTTGTTGAATTCTGAGAGAGGCAGTGTTGTCCACTTTGAAGAAATGATACATATCAATGCAGTCAAGCGTTATAGCTCTCTTAACAGTAATATCTTGATAGAATATTTATTGTTATCACAATCTCGTGTTTTGATTTCTTCACGTTGAAGGGAGGCGTTCCGGAGACTACAGAGCGCTTCTTTGCAGCCATTTTTTGCCATTCCTAGGGTGGCATGCACGGACGCGGCGGCAAGGATCAGGGAACGCAAGGCCACGTATTGGCATCACGATTTCAATTTCAATTATTGCGTGAACGTGCGACATTTCACGTCCCTACCCTAGACGCCGCGATGATACGTGCCACTCCTGGCTCGTTTTCTACCTTTCTTTTGACACAGGGTGCCGAGGTTCCTTTTCACCTCTCATTTTACTGTGGACAGTCAGCGATATTGATATTCGTGAACGATGCCTCAAAATCGAGTTCAGACAATTCGGCTAGGTACAGATGGAAATTTTATGAGATCGGTTCAGTTTATCTACGATAAACCCAAGGGTTATAGATAAGACCAGTGGGTTGACATGAATGCTGAACCGCATTTCACTCACTTCCCGGTTGTCCATCGCTTTTCTGTAAAGTTCAGTTTTTGTATCGCATTCTATGTGCATGTCTTCTAGTTTTTCCCGAATACGCCGAATTCTCACCTATTGGGATATCGAAGAAAGATCGCATGGAATGAAGCAAGTAGTCCAAGAATACCATTGAGCACTGGAAAGCACAAGAAGTACAGTGGTAGGCAGAACAACAAGTGCGCAATCCCACATGAGAACTCGCACTGAAAGTTGACATGGAAGCTGGTCGATAACTGATATATTTCATGGAATTTAAGACTCACCAGCGATATGATGGCAAGCAGTGGATATAGACTCCACTGCGGACCAGACTGGCCCATTTTATATAGGAGGCGTTTGCGTCTCCCAGCCTGGAAAATAAAGGAAAGCTCAGGATCTGAAAGCTTCACTATGTGATGATTGCAGAGACAAAAAAAACTATCTCAGGCGAAAGATCATAAACAAAGGTGGGAGTGTGGAAGTTAAAAAGGAAGAATGTTTGCTCAAGTTCGACGAGAGGGCTAAAATGTATTATGTACTTCAGCCAATGATCTCCTCGAAGGGTGAAAAACTCCGAAAAGGCCGGAGTACAAAGTAGAGTAGAGCTAGCCTCTAGACGGATTGAGTCATGTACAGACGAAGAATAGGAAATCCCCTCTGCGGGACGCTGCAAGCGAGTTGTCAACTAACGAGCTGCCATGAGCAGAAAAAGGAAGTCGTCCACCGCCAAAAAACGCTGCCGTTCCGTTCTTGTGAGTTTCCTCCGAGGCAAGTGTTTAGAATGAAATTCTTTTTCACAAAGAAGAGTCTAGTTAAAGAGCAAGCAATTGCAGATAGTTTTGCCTTTCTACGCAGGAGTGATTTCGATTGACATTCTTCAATATTGTTTCAGTCTATGATTTACCGTCCCACTCATCATGGAAATCTCGTACTAGAAATATAGCTTCTGCGGTGGCCACTTTTTTCAGATTTTTTGAGGAAACTACACCAAAACGGACAGAGCCGTGCTCCGTTCATAAAACTCGTATAGGATGACGAAGCCGTTTTCAAGGCATCAACGCATGCATGCATCAAATATGTCCGAGTAAGACTGTCCGCCCACGCGCTCGGCATGCTTGTCAGGCGGCCGTGATGGCATTTTGCGGACGAGACTGGGATATTATTTTTTATTCGTCTGACATTTCTGATAATCTATTCACAGGTCTGAAAAAAACCTTCGCGGCGGCCGGTCACCACAATCGCAGACCGCGTGGGCGGACGGTTTCATTTGGACAGACTTCAAACCAGGCGAGCGGCATGGTACATAATAAATCAGGCTGCTCGAGTGGGGATACCGGTGGTGCAAGAAAGATCTGTCATATGAAGTTACTGTTCTAATCGGTGGAGCATGATCGAAAACCTACTATCCCAAGGTCTGCGGTGTCCTAAATCCTGGGCTCGGAGCAAGGCGCAAAACAAAAGTCTGA
Organism: Aplectana chamaeleonis; assembly: GCA_029168955.1. Lineage (NCBI taxonomy): Eukaryota > Metazoa > Nematoda > Chromadorea > Rhabditida > Cosmocercidae > Aplectana > Aplectana chamaeleonis. Next base: position 93,638 of record JAPDOI010001646.1, read on the forward strand.
AAAATCTGAGTTATAAAAACGGTGCGGCACCCTCCCTCCAAGAATTCACAAAGAAGTCGAGCATGTTCAACATCTTCTCCACCATTTTCTTTTATAAGAGCCTACTGGAGAGTTTTTGTGGTTATGTTGATCATTGCAGCCGAGGGAATTGGACAGAATGTGGCGCGATGAACATTCCGGTTCTTTCAAAATTGAAAGCAGAGCACTTGAAGGCGGGTTGTGTTAGGGAGACGTTTTAGGCCGAGATCATACTTTTGTCGCGGCGATGCATTAAAAAAGTGTTATCGATCAATCGCTGCAATATTGCGCTTCGGAGGGAACCGAATATTATTGTAAGCACAAAGGCAGTTCGTGGATCTGAATGGGATAAGATATTCATCCGAGAATAGTCAACATCTTTGTTTCATTGCGGAAAATTGCACCAAATATTCATATCGCAGCGGTCCTATCACAACGTTGCGCAATGGAGAGTGGCGCCAATGTCATCGCTAGAGTATGCATATTTGATCAATATTTCCGAGATATGGGTGGAAACGTGTAGATTTCAATAAATCTCGATTGTTTACGCCATTTCATTTCACTCAACGAGATGCTGTTTTGGCCGTCAAAACAATCGATTCCCTTAGAAAAAAATCGGGTCGTCTGTGAGGGAAAAAACATAAGATGATTTCTGAATTTTTCCGCATCTCGCGAGCCGAAAACCTCATTTCCGCGCATTTTCAGGCGTTTCGCGCCCGATTTCCAAAACCCGAGAAAAAAATTTGTTCCGAAACCCGAAAACCGATTTCCGAATTTTCATATTTTTCCGCTCATCCGTGATCCCGGCCTTAGTTGCCCACTTTGGCCATTTCGTCAAGTTTTCCCTTCGGATAGCAGCGGTATTGTACTTCGCTCAAGTTTTGTTCTGAACAGCGATTATTTCAGTGATGTGCAACATGATAGCCATGAAGACTCATACTGATCCAGTAGTGAATATCGATGATGTTTGAGCCGCTGGATTTGGGAATTGGTTGCAGTTTGCTTCAACTGAAAATTGTCTTTGAACTGAAAATTACAAATTTCAAAGTCATGGATGTGAGTTTAGGTTTGAGAAGGAGTTTGAAAATAAGATATTTGCTCTGAAAGTACCGTAATTGTTCTACTTATCAAACCATTTTGAAAGATTTTCGGATAAGTGAAGGTGTTATAAAATTTAGTAATTCTTAAATCAATTATAGATATTTTGGTAAAAAAATAAACGCAGTAGTAATTTTTCAGCAATAAAATGTGAAAAACTACTTAAAAATTCATGTATATATAGCATGTTTTTGGTATATGTATAACAAGTTTTTCCAGGGAAATTCCAAATTCGCCATAGCTAAATAAACTGACCTTATATTCGATATGAAAAGCGGCTCCTTTGTTCCTTGGAGCACCCAAATTTTCCAAGTTCGTGTTTATGTTTGATCGCGAGGGGTTGAGTCTAGCAAACTTGTAAAAAATGTTCTGAGCGATGAGATTGCTTTGTTTCAGAGCCCACAATGTTGTCGCAGAGGTTGATAAAGTAGAGAATGTTATTTGCCGAGAAGCTTAGCGAATATTCGTTGTTAGTCGTCGATCCCGACACCATGTCACTGAATCTTCTCGGGTAAAGTCTCGATTTTTAAGCTCCATGATAGGTCTGGGCGACTACAGACGTTGACCGATCCAAGATCCAGCAGAAACTTGGATCTACATCCAGCTGGTCGTCCTAGCTGGCTGGAAATTCATCGAAATCCAATATGGAAGCAGTGAACTTGGGCTTTCCCGTCAGAAGCCTAGTGAAGTTCACCGGGAAAGTGAACAATTAGCATCACCTCAAATCAGTTCCATAGAAATACACATGAAAGAGACTCATTCTGGCGATCCTCGTGAGGCATTTCCATGTTGCTCAAGTGTCGCTATGCTTGAGCGTCGCGCGAAATGCAGACTTTTCCCTATAATTTTATATATTTTTTTATTTAACTGCACTTAAGGTGCTCATAGTCAAATCGGCCACAACAAAAATTTAAATAAAACAAACATATTGAAATAGATAGAAATTCAAACAAAACCAGAAACGGCGATCAGAAATAGAAAGATAGAAAACTTCTCAAGAAGTAAATGCCTCAAAATTCATATATGTCAAGGCAAGTGAAAGCTTCAACGTCTGTGCAATTAAAGTTACATCCAAAGCAACAGTAGCTGGAAAACAAGTTGAAAACATCTTACACGCACGCGTTGGAGTTAATACGCGAAACGAGAGAAATAAGAGCAAACTCGTTCACGCACAATTCAACCAAATGCTTAGTATGCAGTGCTTCTGAACACATTCTGGTAAGATTATGAAATTAGCATTAGGTATTGTGCTTCTCTGAGCCCAATTCCGGTCCGCAATTGCGTCTCGACACGCTTCGCGGCCGCGCGCTTTAGAGTAGGAAGAGTTTCCAGCGCCGCAGCCGCCGATCTTTTGACTCCAGGTGGGTACTAGAAACTGGAAAGTAGACGAATTTGTAGAAAACTGTATAAAAAAAGGCGTATCGAGTTGACTTTAGCGTTGGAAACTCGACTGACTCGAGCGCGTGCGACCGCAAAGCGTGTTGAGGCGCGATTGCGAACCGGAATTTGAGTCAGAGAAGCACAGTAAAAAGTGCACGGCGGATGGCGTTATGGATAACGCCACTCTGAAGAGTACCAGGGCATGCGTCACAAATCTCAGATAGGAATTACGGATGTTAGGTATTTTCTACCCCTAGCAATCTCATACCAGACCCATCAGGAAAGTGATTACCGATGAAATGGACAACTTCAGCTTAAAGGCAGTGTTCACGATAATCTTCAATTTTGAGATTATTCACTATATTGACTAAGTGGCCCTAGGGTAGAACTAAAATGACGAAGAAATTGAGAAAAACGCACCGGAAGTACTCAAAATCCTTAAAGGCAGCGTACGCGCAAAAAACCGTGTTTATTTTTATCACAATTTTGAGCAGGTATGCTTACCAGGTTGTCATATATCATGAGGAGACCACCCAAAACACTCAAGTTTCAGAGAAAAACTCGTTTGAAAATCTCGCAGCATTCAGCCTCATTTTTCTCACGTCTGTCCGGTGTGTCTTGTGTATTACACAAATATCAGGAAATTTGAACGGCTGAATTGGTTTAGCCCCCTAATTTTTCTGGGTTCCGCAATTCTTTTCGCTTTTCTGCTGTCAATGATCATCTAAAATAGGAGGCTTTCAATACCCACGTCTGAAGTTGAAATTCTTCGGAATAAAGAATTTAGAAGAAATAGGACATTTTTCGCTGCCGGCCGAAGGCTGTCGTGGGGTTTCTGTTCCTCGTGTTAGATGATCGACCGGGGAACGAACCTTTTCAGACCATGCCTGGGCGATTTTCACGAGTCTATAGCATTATGAACACGCAACATTGAGATCTCAAGCTTCGCCAACTATCTCCACTTGGTTCCATACATTGGATTGAGAAGAAAAACACAGATTTGGTTTTTCTGCGCGGACGCTGCCTTTAAGATTTCAGCCCTGCCTTTTGAGGTATTATCACAGGGAGTGTTTGTTGTGACAACGAAATCTTTTGCGGACCGTCGCTTTGCCAATTCTCTACTCTCTATTGCTCCGTGCTTTCCTTTGGACCCTAAAACTAACACTGTTTTGCCTAAAATATTCCTCCATTTCTGATTAGCCCCATTTTATACCTGTGACAACCACCATGAACATGTTCTATTAAGCAGACCAACTAGTCCATGTTATAGAATCATTTCACTGAAGTACGACGTTTTTAATGCGTTTTTCTCGCCGTTTTTTCGAAATTTGGGTAACACCTGGAGGCCAACTCATTGTTTTATGTGGAAAACTCGGGAACGAGAATTCATCGTTAACACACTGCCTTCAAATTCCTTTTTCCATTGTTTTTCGCCATAGGAGAAGAAACGAAGAGGTCAACTCACAAAAATTCAAAACCTTAATCTAACATATGAGTACGCCTATTTCGCAGATGCGTCGTAGCAAGAAATTTCAAGTGTTTCGGCGTTGAGGGGTGTGTATACTTTGTTGCTGTAATGAGGACAGGCACGCAATCTAACACACATCGCGGCTGGACCCGCATCGAAGGCAACGGCAACGGCAAATCGTGTAAACAGATGTCGCGAGGAGCCGTTTTTGGTAACGCTTAAAGATGCGTAGACGATTGCGTTAGTGAGCCATACCATTCAAATTCGGTAGTTATCTCAATCACGTTTGCGAGCGTGTAGGCTGCCTTTTAAAGGCATCGTTCATATGATGGATTTCATTTTTAAGTTTTCCATTTAAAATGAGAGCTCTAGTGACCCCTATATAACAGCGACGTTGGGAAAACCGCGAAAAAAAAATCACCGAAAACCCCTTTTCCAGACCGAAAATATCTCAATCCGAAGGAAAAAGTCGTTTGTTTAGAGATCAGCTGTTTTGACCAACGATCTACCGATGAAATGAACTTAATCTTTCTTTCAAAGTAATTTGTGGTGAAGAAAAAGGTTAATCGATGTGTAGTATGAATAGTCATTATTCACGTAATCGTATAATAATATCATCAATTTTCCCTCAGCTGTACTGTATCAATTGTTGATAATTTACATATACGATGGCTGAAAGCAAATTGTACCAGAAGACTGATGGAGGGCCGGCCTCTTTTGACTGGAATTGGAGACGTTCGACCTCATTTATCTTCACAATAACGTATTTTTAACCGAGCAGAATTCTCCCTACCTCTTAGGTGGAGGCCCAAAAAATCATCCCAACCGAAAAAAAAAAAACGGTGAGTGGTTCACAGCGCGTTACGATGCCTTTAAAAAGGCACTGTTCGCGAAAATCTTCAGTTTCAAGATTATCTGCTAGATCTGATTGTTTGCCCCAAGTAGAGCAGAAATGGCGGGAAAAAAAGAGAAAACGCAGAAGAAGTATGTACACTAAAGTACACGAAATCTTTTGCCCTTTCACTCTGCTCCCAAAACTCTCAGTAGAGTGGCAGTTTGTTGTGACGATGAAATCTTTTGTGAACCCGTGCTTCGAAACTCTTACTCTTTGTTGCTCCACGTCCTTTCGCTTGGGACCCTAACTAATACTGTTTTACACATTAACCTTTCCACATCGAAATGATCCTATTTTCAATGGTTAGGTTGGGGCAGGGCAGGCGTTTTCAAGTTTAAGAAAGCTGGAAAACCAATTTTGCTGGCCGTTTCACTCCAATTCCTGCCAATGTTTTCGCACTTCTGTTCGATCCCTCCAGCGTCTTTCAGAGTGTTTCCACACCGAAAACTTAGAAACGAATTTCATCATTAACACTTCCTTCAAAACAAGTATGCCTAGATGTCTCAACGATCCGAAAGCGTTCCGGGATACATACTTGTGTAAAGGCTAAGAAAAGTACCCAAAGAGACAGGTTTGTTTTATTTGGAGAGTCTCTCGTGGAAAATAGAATGGGAGTTTTGATAAATCATCCACAGGAACTCAAGCAAATGGAGAAAGACAGAGATGAAGATAAAGAAGCTTAAGATCCTATTAGGCTCATATAATGGCTCTCCCTTTTGCGCGCTGAATCAGTCCTTAGGTGTCACAAAGTGTAGGAGTTGTGCTGCGCTGCCTGTTCTATATTCTTAAGGTGAGTTTTGTATCATTAAAAATATGAAAGATGATTCACTTATCCACAATGTGGAGCGCGGAGGCTGACCGACCACCAACGCTTCATAGAACCCTGATGCAGATTTCAAAACAAATGACCTCACTCGAATGCTAAAAACGAAAGCGAAAAGCTGTGCAGCAGAAAACCACCTTTCCAAAAAGAAAAAATCTCACCTTAAGAGAAGCCTGTCGTTGAGAGAATGTGGAGCGAAGCGTCGAGCGGCGCCTGGTTGCGCTGGAAAGCGACGAGTGTGGGGTGACTTCGGCAGCGATTATGCTAGTAGGAGGCTCGTGAAGCAGCGGAGATTGGAGAAGGTGTGCTGGTGTGAGCGTCTAGAGGAGCGCATGATGACTCCACTGGACTCATCGTCGTGGGCTGCCAGTGTCATCAAATGTGCATTCACGAACACCGAGCCTCCAGGGATTGTATCAATCCCATACGATGACGATTTCATCGAGACGACCAGTGCCGTCTCGACGCTCTAACAAAACTCTATTAAAAACGCTCTAACAAACGCAATCTGTAGACATGTTTCACATCATTAGGCTGGTATTCACACCCAGCTGAAAATCGGGAAGCTAATTTAAACAAAGAAAAAACGTGTGCTGTCAGATCCTGACTTTTGTGTGACAGGATTTGAGGAATAGTGCATAGAGGAAACGACTGAGAAGGTCATTTCCTCAATAGGGCACTGGAACAGCCTGTGTTTCGCTGACAGAGGAAATGCCTACATAGCTTAATGCATTTGCGAAAACGAATTGCATTCTTGATAATTATTGGCCCTCTATAGAAACATTCTGTACGAGCTCGGCCCGAACTGCTGGTTCCAGAGATTTATAAACGTTTTCGAGGCAACGTGAAAGGGAAGGTCACACTAACTAAGGAAACCATTTCAGAAATGCGCGAGTTGAGCAATGTGATGGAGCAGAGAGAAAGCCCATGCGTCGAGTGGTAAAAACTGCAACTGACTCCGGCCTTACCTTATAATTAGAAAACTTATAGTCCGGTTGCATATTTCGCGCGAAGTGAGATCCGACGCAATGTTCATCATCCAGATTGATCGACAATCGATACTCCCGATGTCCACTGTCGTGGTCGCGCGTCACTGGGAGTATAAACCCGACCATAGACTCGAACCGATTGGTCGCAGTACTCAAATGGCATTCTGCAATGTAACCAACCATGGACGGTAGTAATCCATGCGAAACTGCGAGTTCTATGTTGCGAGCCCGTGCTCGAAACTTGCAGAACGAACTAATTTAAACCGGGACCATACACGCATCATCATGCAAGATGTTGGGTTTCCTTGCAAAACTTCGAAACTAATGAATTGAATCGGAAAGGCTACAACTGTAGCGGCGATCACTGGCATTGCACCAAGATTGCACTAGCAAATGGGTATGCTATCCTTGTAGGTAGCTCTCATAGAAAACACGGAATTGTGGATTTGACCACCGCAGAGATTCTGACACGTTTTTGATAGAAAAGAGTCCCGAGTCTCCACCATCTCTGCGTTGGTTCATCTTGCTCTGCCCACCTCTCAAGAATGCAGTGCATGCTGCCAGTTTCAGCGAGCTCGCAAGCATGCCCGAAACCATGAGGTATTCCAGCTGCCATCTCCAAAGAAGGGAGCACTGCATAGGAAGCACGGAACCATTTCGCACCAGATTTGGAGGGTGGGTTATTCCAACCAAAGATACGGATTCGAACCCAATCATCTTTACATCGGCTGAATATCGCCTTTTCCATGAGAAGTTGAAACTCGCATAAATACAGGCGAATTTTAACCATTTCAAAACTCATCAGTTTGGATAGATTACTACCACCCCATAAATGTCAGACCACTTGAAACAGATATTCGTGTTCATAATCGCGTTCAGCGCCCCAAATCACCCCCCATGGGGGCAGTATAAGCAATAAAAAATCTTGACCTTCGGACAACAAAAAATGAGACTTTTTCACCGCCCCCACCCCACTCGTGGTCCTCCGGAGATCCAAGGAATTTTTACTAAAAACTTTGCCCATGGGGTTTTCGAGTGGTTGAAGGTAAAAATGAAGTCCATTTCAACGATTAAGCTGAGCTAAGTTGATAATGGTACAATTATAGCCGCCATTAGACGCTGCAATCGACCGAAAAATTGGAATGTGTCCTCGTTATCGTGTTTAGTGCCTGAAAGAACCCATATGAGATACAATACCGCTCGTAGGATTTGGTCAGACGGCGCGCGAGGTCGGGTTTTAGCGTCTTTTTCGTCTTTTCCTTATAACTCACACTTCAAAATCATGTCTGAGCAGAAACTATGGTGATATTCGTGATCCTGGTGTCAAGGGCTAAAAAATGGTATAGCCCTTGTTGGGGTTTCGTTTTGAACTAACGAAGTTTGACAGGCAGGGTATACTGTATATTACCATTTGATGGAAGAGGGGGGCTCGGCGTCCTGTGTCTGCGTCCTCGTGGCTCCCACCACACCGTCTGCAACTCGCTGGCCGTCTGTGGCCTCGCCGACTCGCGTGCTGCCTCTCCGCGTCGAGATTTTCGGCGGTTCCCCCACCATCATTCCATTTGATGTGAACCGTTGGGAAATCTCGAGGGAAAGCGGCAGGGATGGTGCCGCGCGCGGCGAAGGAACAGTTCGACGTTCCCCCCTCACAAAATTATCAGCTGTGATCGTGGTAACAATATGACACATTGCATTGTGCCAAATTGGTCAAGTTCCCACGCGAATCCTTCAGCGTCACCCACCCCTATTCTCGAAAAATCTGAGGAGAAGACTCGTTTTCTGTTGAAACTGATGTTATATTTTGACTGTTTAATCACCTGATGTTCCATCTATTTAGGATTCGATAATTAGACTTATTTCCTGTAAGTTTATGACAGTTTTATGTCGCTCGAGCATTTTTGCTTTTATTTGGAGATTCTGTGCTTAATTATAGATTTTTATTGAGGAAAACCTCATTTAAATTTTCTTCGGATTCATTCTCTCGAAGTGGTCCTCTATGAGACCATGAATGCGCTCTTCAGTTTAAATATTCTCACAAGGCAAAAAGCAGCTGACTGCAGTTGTTTCACTTGCTGTATTCACCTTTTTTCTGCATTATAAAGCAGTAGAAGGAAAAATGCCTAAGCGACATCGAATAGTTATAAACCCATATAAAAAATACCGGCGCTATACAAGGGAAAAATTGGGCAAAGTGGGCAACTAAAGCGTCTTTCGACCACAACACGCCTCAAAGTGCTCCGTTTTCAATTTCGAAAGGACCGAAATGTTCACCGTGCCACAATCTATCTAACTATGTGAGATAAAATTGGAATTCACTAATGAGAACGCTTTTTTCAAGATGGAGCTAGTTATGGATTTGATAATGTTATCACAAGATAACGAGCGCATTCAGGCAAAGACAACGGACGCGAACTCTAGCATGGTCAAAATGGAAATGTATTCCGCCTTGAAAAATTAAGTTGCTATCAAATTTCGCAAAATATTTTCACACGATCGACTAGGCCACGACATGCTGTACATTTCGGCGTTTTTGAATTCGAAAAAGGAGCACTTTGAGGCGAGTTGTGGACGAAAGAATTTAGTTGCCCAGTTTGCCCATTTCGCCCATTTTTCCCTTGAATGGCAGCGGTATTGTACTTCAAATGCTAAATACCACAATAAATGACAACATCTAGATATTTGGCAGTCAAAATATAAAAGAGAAAATAAAGATGACCAATCCACCTTGCATGCTTCAAGGGTACAGCATCGATGACTATTAGATTCTGCTTTTTTTGGAGAAATTTCACCATCTGCCAGGAAATGATAGGTGATCCATGGCGTGAGTCAGCGTAGAGCCGCAGATCTCAGCATTGTGCATGATCATTGAATCTCAAAAGCAGGTCTATGATTCCCTGCTGAAACAGCGATGATGTGAATTTATCCCGCTTCCTACACAGCTGAAGGCAGTGGTCACCATGGATAATGGCTGTGTCCGTGGTGGGTTCTTAGCGATTCTGGAGACACCATTGTGATCAGCCCGAAATCCTCACAAAGCTAAGCAAGAAAAACGGAAAACGATTTTTGAGGTTGGGCTGTGCGAGTGTTTTATTTTATTTGCTTTTGTTGTTTGCCTGCGTACGCAGGTTACCGTATTTAACCTTTCTTCACATACATTCCGTATGTTTCTTTATTACAAAATAAAGCTATTGAATTGAATTGAATTGAATTGCCTTGAAGGTATCGTAGAATGTGTGTATTGTTTACATTTATCTAGCTCAATATGTATTCAACCCTATAAGGACAATATGTAGATTTAAAGACGTGGAAGCCGAAAAGAAGTGGATACTGCACGAATTTTACAGCTCCTGCTCAAAGTTTCTAGCTCGCACGATACAGTTACTGCACGACTGACTCTGCAGGGTTTCTCAGCATTTGTGAACTCAGGTTAGTATTTTTCGCGAGAATCGCGTTTTTGAGCGACGTATCCTCCATACTGTAGTTATCAATAGTTATCAACGCTGTACAGAGGCCTCTGTAGTCCTCACATACACTAAATATCGCAAGTCACCTAGCTTGAATTGTGTATGGGTGTGGCACTGCACTGTGTTGTGAGAAAGAGCGCACCAATGCAAAGCCGCGACGCGAGCGCGCGCGCCACCGACGGAGGCGAGGTATGTTTACGTAACATACGTCGATTAGTGCCGGGAGCATTGGATAGTGAACGCACCTACGCCGATTGAGTTGCTGGTTGAGGGACCGGCGAAAATCAGCGCTGCTGACCTTGGTGGGAGAGAAAGCATGAATGAGGGTGTGCAAGGCCGAACATCTGCAGGGAAGGCAGCACGCGAGTCAGCGAGGGCCACAGACGGCCAGCGCGTTGCAAACGGTGTGGTGGGAGCCACGAGGACGCATACACAGGACGCCAGGCCCCCTCTTCCATCAAATGGTAATATACAGTATACCGTGCCTGTCAAACTTCGTTAGTTCAGAACGAAACCCCAACAAGGGCTATACCATTTGGTAGCCCTTGACACGAGATCACGAATATGACCATAGTTTCGCTCAGACATGATTTTGAAGTGAGCTATAAAGGAAAGACGAAAAAGACGCTAAACCCGACCTCGCTCGCCTTCTGGCCAAATCCGTAATCAAAATTTGTCAAAAATATTGTAATCAAAAGCTTTTTAATTCCCGGAGTTCGAGAGATCAAGCGAAAATGCGCGATTATGGGCCAGGGCTATACGATAATGACTTCGCCAGACTGCGGCCGCACCAGGTCGAACGCATCGATTTTCGATCGATAGCTGCGCGTTGCTGATTGCGAAGCTCGGTGTGGGCTATCATTAGCCACGAATATCCACCAATCCACCAATCTAGTAGTCCATCTTCTTACACTACCTTGCAGTACCGGCCTGCAAGACTCATCGGAGCTGGGGAGGACGGGTAAGGGGTTGGCGCACTGGGTGCCAGCCGGCTGGCAGCAGTGACAGATCTCCGCCGAGTTGCTTTAACAGTGAGATCGATGGCTCCTTCGCTCGTTGATTGGCGATCGACGCAGATCACGCAATCAAGATCAGAGACTGTGGGAGGAGGCAATCGTTTCTTCAAACAAATGGTTTATGATTTCCCATACGAAAGCAAATGGACCATCGTGAATAATATGAGTGTATACAATACTGGTATTAGGGCTCCAGTAGTCGGCAAAAGCGTAAAATATTCGCACTCATGTCAGAATCTCGCCCATCCGGAGTTCCAGCCCATTGAAAAAATCGGAGAAAACTTCGCGCTCATGTCAGAATCTCGCTCACCCGGGGTTCCAACCCCTTGAGAAAATCGGAAATAATGTCCTCCATCAAAAGTGCTCTAACCCCTCAAAAAAACTAGGGGGCTGCTTGCTTTAATATAGGAAATCGTCACCCTTTTGTTTGAAAAAATCTATTGAGTTCCACGCACAGTCCCTGATCTCGCGCGTGTGATCTCCTCCGATCGCCAATCCACGAGTGAGAGGCTCCGTCCATACGTGACGAGAGCGTGCGATTACGCAAAATCGATGATCATCGTGGGCACACGATTCGCTAGCCGCTCATATGCGCTCCTTCTCGCGCGCCCTCGCCCGCTCGCTCTCGCACGCTTACGCCGGCACCACGAAGCAAGCAGCAAGTTTCAAGCTCACTACTCCATCACTAAAGCAGGTGGCACTAAATCTGTAGAGAAACTACTGCCCTTGCTTTCCATAATCCCACCACGGAAGTCAAAAACCGTGGGAAATCATCAGGCGTTGCGCAGGCTCGGGCGATTGATCACCCGATCAAACGTTTCAATCCAATCAACACGAGGTCGGGGGTGTTTGCCTGCATTCATTTGCGGGCGGCGTTGAGGAGCGATCGAGGCGCACAACAGCGGGAGCGCCCGCTCCTCGCGACGTATGGACGCTGCCAGAGAGCCATCTATCTGGCTGTCGGGGCGACTCGGCCGGGAGCGGTCACTGGTGCCAGCCGGCTGGCGCCGACACCGCCTCGTACAGGGTTCGGCACGAGAGTGTGGATAAGGCTAAATTCTCTCAGCCCCCTCTAAAAGCAAACTTTTGGCGATTTTCTCAGATCCCCTCGCAGAAGAGTTTATAGGTCAAATTTTTGACAGTTTTCTCGGACCTCCTTCCAGGAATGTTAATTGTTTGTTTTGTAGTAAAATTGAAATAGAAGGAACAACTTATTACAAAGATGCATAATTTGAAGAAGAACAACCATTTCAAAAAACAAGACATTAACATTGAAATAGAATACGGACAAGGATTTTCTTGACGGATTACATGAATTTGCCTGCGTTTTTGAAAAACTTAGCTAAAGTAAGGGTTTTGATCGTACAAAAAGGCTCTCCTAGTGTTGAATATAAGACACATAGGTTTGACCGTGTATCCAGAAATTATGAATGATTCCGGGTAGAAAGCTAAGGTATATATGCGGTGAAAAAGAAGCGTGGAGAAGATGAAGTGATTGGCTAAGGTGAAGAATACGGAATATCTCGAAGACATAAATGTGTTTTCAAATTAATATGAGTTTGGGAATTCATTTCGCAAGTCCAAGAAGAACATGTCACTCCAGATGTATAGACCTCTGGTTCGACAGAGCGTCATCCGATCTGGTTACGTAGCGAATTTTATTCTCCGAAACCCACTCATACACGGAACACACGACACGGGTTCGATCCCGCAAGGTGCTTAATTTTCGGAAACCATTAGATCCATTTTTTTGCAAAGTAAGGGTCACGAAATTAGGATATTCGAGTCGAGAGTGGTAGATTTACCCTATATACAAATTTTCAGCCTCTAAGATGGACGCTGAAAGGCACTTCTCTTTGTTGCCTCACACTTTTCTCAGGTGTGGTCCCGCTGAAAAGGGGCATTTTTGGGAGTTAGGTGTCATGAGAATAAGATATTTGAGTCCAACGTGGTCGATTTACCCGATATACAATCTTTTACCGTCTCAGTGTAACGCCGAAAACCGCTACATAGGAAGCGGAACAAGGAAAAAAACGTAAAAAAACGTCAATGTCCAAAAACCTGGAATAGGGTTTTAAAACACCTGTAACTTAGCTTCGAGAAGAGAAACCCCGGTTTTGAGCAAAGCTAAGAAACTCGGTTTGTAACCCTACCGAATGAAATTTTACTCGCTCCCAGAGGACGCCTTACAAAAACATTTACTAGGTGTGGTCATTTGCTGTTTTGAGCATAAATGTGCACACCTAGCCAGAAACATTAGGTCTGGACATTTATGCTCAAAACATCAAATGTCCACACCTAGTAAATTTTTTGTAAGGCGTCCTCTGGGAGCAATTAAAGTTTCATTCGGTGAATCTACCACTCTACTCGAATATCTTATTTTCGTGACCCTTACTTTGCAAAAAATGTGAGGTCTAATGTTTTCCGAAAACTAAGCATATTGCGAGATCGAATCCGCGTAGTGTGTTTCGTGTATGAATGGTTTTTCGGAGAATGAAATTCGAAACGTTACCAGATTAGATGACGCTCTTTCCAATTAGCAAGTGTTTGTGCCATGTCTGGTCTGGTTAATGTTGAGGCACCTATTTTCGTATCTAACCACTTATTAGAACGTGTTTTCCAAAGATTTTAAGTGACCTGTCCTCTGAAAACATATTGATTTCCTTAGTACATCTCGTCGTCTTCGCCTTTGCCAACACTTCATTCATCGCATCCAGTGTTTTCTTCCGCCCCATTCCGTAGCTTCCAATCTGCTCTCATTTGCAATTCAGAACACTACTATCCAGGATACACGCCCAGAACCTATGTGCCTTATATTCAACCGTAGGAAAACCTTTACTAGAATTTTAACATTACGTAAATTTTATTACAACAAGGTTTCATGTTTATTGGACGGTTTTACCGAATTATTCGCAAAAATTTTCTGGACAGTGTACCTACTACCCACGGTCAGAATGGTTCATGTGGTCTCTCGGTGGAGCTCAGACCCCCTCCCTCCACCATTGCGCAGCTCAGACCCCCCTGTGTGGATATCATCCACACGCCGCATGAACCCTGGCCCCCGTACTCCATCTTCCCTGTACCAACTCATCTTGGCAGGGGGCTACAATCTTCAACTCCGTGTTTCTATCGATGCTCCTAATTACAAGGTTCTACTTCGCTGTGGAGCGTTCAAACAAACAAGAGTCACAATGTGATTTTAAAGTAAAATATTAACCTTTCACAGAATCCAAGAATTTCGTCGTGAAGCGGATTTGAACACTACTACATATAATCACGCCTGTGAGGTCAACCCCTACATCGTAACACCACGGAAGCTCGTGGCCTATTGCAAGTGCTGCGGATAGAAGATACAGGGCCCGCTAGCCACCGAGGGCTCACAGCTTTCTTACTTTTCGCCTTTAACGTCTGCTAGGACTAATTAAAGCTTTGTTGGGGGTAGTTAGGGACGGTGAGCACGAAAATAAGGGTAGTTCTCGGTGTTTCGTACATTTATGGTTGGATACATTAGGTAGAAAGTCAATTCAGCACAGCAATCGATCGTTTCGAGCATATAACGTTCTCAGATATAGAATTGGGCCTTTCTCACAAACAGCATCTAGGTTTCTACATACTACTCGTAGCATGGACATCCTCGTTAAAGGCACTTTCCAACCTCAGAGGTAATTTTTGATATTATGGTCCGGTCGCCGCCTATAGCAACCCTGCCAAGCGCGAAATCTCAATTCGCTCAAATAAACGAGAAAAAGCTAGGAAAAAGTCGGCCACGCCCCTTTAAAGAAAAAATGGGTAACGCCCCCTGTCGGGTTTCCGACCTCAATAGGGAAGAGACGCGCGAATGATTTTAATCAACACCTATGTTCTTAGATTTATTTTCGGTCTGGCTTTATATTGTGGCCTGCTTCAGAACGATGGCTGCGAATAACGAGAAAATACAGGCTCGCGACAACTCGTCCGCGAACTTCTAGCCGTTCAAAAACGAAATTTTTGAGGAGCGTAATTCCTTTCGTAATGAGTTCTGAGCGATTCTGCAGACACCGTTATGATCAGCTTGGAATTTTCTCCAAGATAGGCAGAAAAATGAAAAATCGATTCTCAGGTTGGACTGTGTCTTTAAGGCTTCGGTCATGGTCAGCCGATCGGCGTAGCCAGCGAGGTGGGGTGGGAAAACACTCAATGTGGCTGACCCGACCGATGTTCGCATGATAAAAGGTATGAAATGAATGATATCAATGATATCGTTTACATATTCCATACATATTGACCACAGCTGGCCACACCGGGTGTTTTTTGCCACTTCCATCGTCCATGTTTTTCATACGTATCGACCGGGTTGGCCACGGCGTTTTTTCAACCAAGTCTGACAGGGTCGCAAGTACATGCTTCACTTTTCTCATCTCGCACAACGCCAAAATGGCTCCCTAGTAAGGCAAATTTAGGGTCTTCTCGAGAATTTTCTCGAATTTGGCTAAAAAAAAACGTATCGATAAGTTGTTCGGAGTGCTGAACACGATTATGAGGTCCATTTCTTGAAATCTTGAGGAAAGGCAATTTAAGGTGGAATTGACAGCCTCAACTCTGCATGCTTTTTCAAGATGGACGAGCTACCTCCGCATGATCGGCATCGGTAATTTCCAGTGTTGAGGTCATTAGCTGACTCGAAATAATGGCTGAATCAGTGACTAAACACGGTCGGACCGGCCCGTTGGAATATTCTTGTTCTCTCGAGTTAAACAATATACTCTCGTGCTAGTTTTCCCCCTTGCACTATTTTACTATTTAATGCCGTCTCCATTTCTGTCGATACAGTTTGACTGTACATATTCGCATGTTTGGGGCGGAGATGTGCACCTGTGCATGAATTAAGGTTCTAGCAACTTTTATTCTGTCGCGATTTTCGACGCGGAAGCTTTATGATTTCCAGCTGTTTTTGAGTCAAACTGCTTATTGTAGTTTTCCAGCTATTTTTCCATTGCGAACACTCCTCTGCCTTTAAGGCCAATCATATTCGAATTTAGCGTTAAAACTTGAAGTATGTTCCCAGCATTGAGCACATATTCAATTTCAACCTTTTTCAGTTAGATTGATTCACCGAAAAATTCCCAAAATTGAACAAAAAGATGTTTAAGGATTCATTCAGGAGTGTGGTCTTCGCTCACTCGTAGAACCTGGGTGGCGGTCGTTCTATCCCAAGGAAGCGGAGCCTAGGCGAGGTGCGAGCGAGGTGTGAATTACGGGGAGTCGACAGCTCAGACTAGTTACGGCACTTTGCTCTTCGCTAGGGTCTGACATTGTTAGATGAGACAGTATCCAACGAATCAAACACCGTTTTTGAGCACAACCTTTGTTATATCATATTATGGCAGGAATTTCGGCCTTTTCAGATTTTTTCAAGTATTCGATTCACAGAGGAATCGAACCTTATTCGGTTTAAACGAGTATTGAACGGAATCCGCGTATTATTGGAGCGATATTGGACAACTTGTATGTTCAGCCAAATATTCGGAGGAAGATTCCGAATCCCTATTCGCGTTTTCGGGAAGAACAGTTTTTTTTTTGAAAACATTCATTCGAAAAAGTATGAGAAGCCCAAGTCGAATTGGGGTGCGCGCACCAGATTTGGCTTTCAACCGGCACCGCGCGCAGCCGCTTTTTCGAAATCCAAGTTCTGAGTGAACGCAGAAATTAGCCCTAAATCGCATTGAAAGGAGCGCAAAAAGTTGGTACTAACTTGCAAAAACGGTTTGGAATGGTCTCCTGATATTTGAAAATGCGAAAAACCGCTCGTTTTTTGTTGTTAATCTCCATATTTTGTTGGACGGCGTTGACGATTTTGTTGGAGCACTTAAGTTGAGATAGGATGCTCGTTTCTTGATAGGAGGCTCGAAATGGTTGCACCTAGCTCCTATTCTAATTTTAACTTGGTATCGCAACTTTGAAGGGAACCTCAAAATCGCGGGTTTACATACTAAATTAGCCGTGGAGCGCTAAAACCGCTTGGATATGCTACAGCTGTGGAGGCCAGGTTTGTGGGTAGAACTGCGGCCAATTAACACAGGTCGTTGGGGTAAGTACTTAACTTGTAAGATTTCGTACTCACGACACGTCATCTATAATCAATATTATCTATTTTTATCTGATGCACGAAATGCGGCAATGAGTGGTGTTTTTTATGGTTGTGAGCCACAAAATTCAAAAATTATACTCATACGACAACTTCGTCTGTGGGAGGTTTTATCTTTCCAAAGTCTGTGGAAATTTAACTTCCTGGCAAACGTAAAGATTTGGCAATGCTATTTAAAAGTTAAAAAAACGTTTCAGAAATATCCTATATATAAATAATGGAAAGGGGCAATTCGAAAAAGTGGGATTTTAACACAAAACGAGAATTTCGCGCCATCCATTGCAAGAACTCCGAAACCTGCACATCATTTCGGTGCGCAGGTTTCGGGGTTACTGTAAGCTAAGCACAGGCGGCGCGGCGCATGTTTCCGAAAGCGCCCTGCGCCTGTTTTGCATCAAGTGATTTTGAAAACGCATCTTCCCTTTGAAAGGTCCACCTTATTCAAGTATGTGACCTTCATCACATATGGCCTTAAGCTTTCGATCACCGACTTCTTTTTCCTATAACAGTGTTTCCCTCCTTGGCTTCCACTGAATTGTGTTTTTTGAAGTGTTGATTCTTAAAATTTTGTTCTCATCCCACGTATGTACTTCGCAAACTTCTTCAAATGCTGCTCAGGACAGTGATTTAAAATGCCATATTTCTGGCTTATTAACAATGAGATTCGATGTCCTAGCAACCAAAGACAGTTCTTAAACCGAAATGCAGCCATTTTGTTTGTGTTGACTCCATGCTTCATTGATGAATCTAAGGTGGTACGCCGCGACGCAGCACGCGTCGCTTGGCTTCGCCGCGGGCGGCGTACCACCCTTCCGCGCCCATTACGGACTTCCCCGAACCCACACTGGGATTTCGAGAAACGGTTTATTGGGACTGTTTCCTTCCTTGGCTTCCACTGAATTGTGTTTTTTGAAGTGTTGATTCTTAAAATTTTGTTTTCATCCCACGTATGTACTTCGAAAACTTCTTGAAGTGCTGCTCAGGACAGTGCTATTTTGAAGCCAAACTTTAAGCCCCACATTCGATGTAGAAACACCTCATCACTGAAATTCTGGGGTGTTTCCATATCGAATGAGGTTCGGGTCATACGCACAGCCCTGTTGGACGCTTCTCTGTTAGGTACGCTCGTCTCTCCACGTCTTGTTTGCCCGCTCCTCCCGACCATGGTCAAGCAATGTTGGAATTTTTCCAAAGCGTGGAGTCGCCACTGAACTTCAAAAATTGGAAGGAGGTTCGCACCGCCGAATTTTTTCGACTCGATTTTTTGGTTTCGACTCAGCTCCACCACAGAATGTTTCTAACACAACCGTTTCGATTGAAGTTGCTACTTTATTGTTCAATACATCCCATAACCAGATATTCAACACAAACAAAATGGCTGCATTTCGGTTTAAGAACTGTCTTTGGTTGCTAGGACATCGAATCTCATTGTTAATAACCCAGAAATATGGCATTTTAAATCATGCGCAAAAGAAGTCCTTCTTAATTTATCGATGGACACTCGGGCACAGGGGGAGATGGGAGTACGGGGCGGGGTTTACCCCTCCGTCGACCAATCACCCACGTCTTTAGGGGTGGAGAGACGTCTGTCGATTGACCGACGGAGCAATAAACCCCGCCCCGTACTCCGATATCCCCCTGTACCGACACTCGATTCTATCAACCTCATTATGTCAACTTCTTGCACTGAACCCATCATATGAGTGTTTCCAAACATTTCGTTGAAGGGAAATGACTCAATCAACGCCTGCTGGTACGCCGCGACGCGACACGCAACGCAAGCTCCCAGCCGCGTGCGTCATCCCACCTGGCCGCCAACCGTCCGTAATGAGTTCCAAATAGTTTGAAATAGTGGTTTCGAATGACAGAGCACTTTTTGCAATCAAATGAATTCGAATTTCTCAGGAGAGAAGGAACCCAGTAAAATCTGGGCATCAGCATGTGATCGAGATTTGGGTGGTTTCTCGTTGTGTCCCAGCATATAAGCTGGCCAAGAATCGCGTCTCGGAGGGGTCCGCAAAAATTTGTATTCCAATTGATGGTGGGGGGGGGTCGCCCCGATATCGAAAAATTCCGCAACGCCACGCTTGACCCTGGGTCCAGAGAGGGGTTCGAATTGCAAATGACAAATTAGCTCCTCCATCTTCTGTACTAGGTGTACTGTGCTTATCTGGGCCAAATTCCGGTCCGCAATTGCGTGCCCTACAGGGTGCAGTCTCCATCTCATTCGTGAGTGCTCTTATATGTTGGCCGGCAGGGACCGGCAGGCGGCACAGTAAAATGGGCGTGGCCAAGTCCATCGCGCCATAGTGGCCCCCCCTTCCCACATAGCACCCAAATTTTTTACATATGATGACAGAATGAACTTTTGAAATTGTTTTGATCTACCCAGAGGCATTTGAAGACATTTTGAGTCTTCAAACTGTTTCTTTTTGTCTCTCCCACAAGTCCCAATAAACCGTTTCTCGAAATCCCAGTGTGGGTTCGGGGAAGTCCGTAATGGGCGCGGGAAGGGTGGTACGCCGCCCGCGGCGAAGACAAGCGACGCGTGTTGCGTCGCGGCCTACCACCTTAGATTCGTCAATGAACCATGGAGTCAACACAAACAAAATGGCTGCATTTCGGTTTAAGAACTGTCTTTGGTTGCTAGGACATCGAATCTCATTGTTAATAACCCAGAAATATGGCATTTTAAATCATGCGCAAAAGAAGTCACTCTTAATTTATCGATGGACACTCGGGCACAGGGGGAGATGGGAGTACGGGGCGGGGTTTACCCCTCCGTCGACCAATCACCCACGTCTTAAGGGGTGGAGAGACGTCTGTCGATTGACCGACGGAGCAATAAACTCCCGCCCCGTACTCCGATATCCCCTGTACCGACACTCGATTCTATCAACCTCATTTATGTCAACTTCTTGCACTGAACCCATCATATGAGTGTTTCCAAACATTTCGTTGAAGGAAATGACTCAATCAACGCCTGCTGGTACGCCGCGACGCGACACGCAACGCAAGCCTCTTGCACTGAACCCATCATATGAGTGCTTCCAAACATAACCTTACTCTGACCAGAATAGTGAAAATGGTGCTATCGCAGCAGGGGTGCTATTGACCACCACACTAGGCCACCCGGGGTGTGTATACAAGTCTGTTGGTACCTGCTCGTTGGTGCCCTGCTTCCTACTGAACCCAGCAGACGTTTGAGTGTACACAGGGAACGTTCGAGCGATATAGCGTGCACAACTATATCGCGAAAGTATCCCGCACATTGCATAAAGGTGTCGCCGTCCGGCACACTAAGGCCTCTGGTCCATAACACCTTAGGATCCGGACCTAGGGAGTCATGGAGTCTTTGGCCACAAGCCAGAATTTCGCCACCCTGAACTGTCGATCGCTGACGGGTGAAATCCAAAAACTGCGCTATCCAGACTTCTGAGCTATTTCCATGCACCGTTTGCTGCTTTGCAGGAAACCCGCCTCAGGATAGACCCGTCATCAGCGTCGGAGAGTACACCATCTACTGCAGTAACGCTGACGATAGGAGAGTGGGAGGCTGTGCAATAGCTGTAAGGAAGGATTTCAATGGTATGGTCAAGGAGTTTGGCTCAACGTCGTGCCGGAATGCATTCGTACGACTGCGGGATCTGACAGAGGATTCAATCTGTGGATAGTGAGTGCTCATGCGCCCACTGAAACCGCCGAAGACAATTCGAAGGATGCGTTTTATGAGGAACTCAATACGTTGCTGGCCAGGATACCTTGTCAACATGCTGTTGTCGTGGGGATTGACGCAAATGCGAAGATGGGACTTGATCAGGAATCCGGAAGTACTCGGTAAATGATTCTACTCAGTGGAGCAAACATCGGACAATGGCTACCGCCTTGTCGACTTTTGTGAACGCAGTGGTCTGATTATTGCATCGACATTCAAGAGGAATCATCGCCGCCATCAGCTTACGTGGCAGGGACCAACCCGGCTATCTCCGGAAGATGACAACTTTGAAACTACAGCTTGACTATGTCCTGACGAGGAATATTCCAGTATCGGACATTCGAAGATCTAGAGCTGTGTGGGATGTCGCATTCGATTCGGATCACCGTCCTGTTCTGTTGAACTTCACTGCGAGAATTCATAAGAGGAAGCGAGGGGCTCAGCCTCTCCAGAGGATTGACATGACAAGTCTCAGAGATGAAGAGTGCAGAAGGAATTTCCGACAACGCGTTTCTATTCACATCGGAGTACGGACTAAGAAGAAACTTTGCGACGCGGATTCTTTGTCAAGTGCATCCAGGACGCTTCGAAAGAGGCCCTCCCGGTTGTACAGCCTAAGAAGAAGTTCGCCTACGTCTCCAGAAGAAACAACATCTACCTACAACAGAGTATGTGCTCTCGAACTGCAGGAAACTTCGTGGAGGAGAAGCGTCTGAGGAGGAAGTTGCGTCAGCAGCTTCAAAGTGACCGCGAACGAGTGGACGTGTAGAGCTAAGGAGTTCGAGAAGGCTTGGGAGGAGAAGAATCCGAAGAAAGCCTACACGTTGCTGCGACAGTATAGCGGGAAGATGAAGAGATGTTCTCCTGTCCTGAACACTACCAATGGAGTTGCAGTTGGTGATGCGACGCTGCCAATATGGAAGGATTACTTCAGTTCACTGAATCGTCCAGCGCCATCAGTACCTGAGCTCCCGCATGTTCAGAGAGCACATTACGATGTCAGTGAGGAACCGCCGACTGAGTCTGAAGTTTTGGATTGTGTCCGGAAAATGAAGAATGGAAAGGCGGAGTGGAGATGACAACATCACTGCTGAAATGCTGAAAGCTCTTCCTCCGTCTGGGATTCGTGAAATGACCAACACCACCCGTGCCATATGGATGAGCGAAAGGATACCCGATTCGTGGAGACATGCGATCATCGTACCTCTTCACAAGAAGCTATCCGTCACGGATCTAAGAACTACAGAGGAATCTCCCTCCTTCGTGTCATGTACAAGGTTTTAGAACGTATCATTCTCGAGCGACTTATCAAACATCGTGAAGGAACGACCAGAGATGAGCAAGCCGGTTTTCGACCTGGAAGATCGACCATCGACCAAGTGTTCGTCGTGAGAAGAGTAATTGAATCGTGGCAGCGGTTTTCGAAGCCATTACAGCTTGCTTTTTGGACTTTGAAGCCGCGTTCGACTCTCCTCATCGTGATCGATTGCTCAATGCTCTGCGAGCAGATGGAGTCCCGGAAAAGTATGTTCCGGTTAATCGAGGACATGAACAAAGGAACAACAGCAGCAGTTCGTACACCTGTCGGATTTTACGTCAGCTTTCGAGGTGAAAACAGGAGTAAGGCAAGGAGCCGTTGCAGGACCTTTTCTTTTCAACTTCGCCGTTGATGACATCATGCGTAGAGTTGCAGAACAGTTTCCTGCGGATGTGATCCTAACACCATCAGGACGCTCCCCTTGTCGACCTGGAGTACGCCGACGACATTGTGTTATTCGCTGAAAACAACGTAAAACTGCAAAGGATTGTGAACCTCGTTTCGAAGTATGCCGCAGCCTATGGACTTCGTCTTCGTCCCGACAAATGCAAGCAGATGTGGGTCTCTCAGAGGCCTTCAACTGGAGTTTGTGTGGACGGACAACGTATCGAACTGGTGGACGATTTCTGTTATTTGGGCTGTTTGCTGAAGAACGATGGTAGTTATGCAGCGGATATTCGACAACGATGTGCGAAAGCTACGTCTGCATTCAATTCTCTAACCAAGTGTTTGTGGTCTACCACCATCGCGAAGGAAGTCAAGTTGCGCGTCTACCTATCCGCTATTCGCCCTATCATGATGTACGGATCGGAGACGTGGGCAGCACCGAAAACGCAGATGGAAAGGTTGGATTGCACGGAGAGGAAGCTTTTAGGCGTTTGCTTGGATATTTCTGGCCCGCGTGTATGCCCTAACGAAGACCTTTACAAGGAAATCGACGCAGTACATCAACGCTTGACACGAGGGAGGTGCCAGCATCTCCTAACGCCATCTCAAGCAGCAATGGAAAGTCGACTTCGACTGCTCGGGCACATACTAAGAAGAACGCCGGATCGTCTCGTACAACACGCTTTAAAAATGCTTCCAAATCCTGTCTGGAAACGGCCACCTGGGCGTAGGCGAAAGTTCTGGACGGATGTGGTTAAAGAAGGATTTAAAGTCACTCGGCATCGAAAGACAGTTCAGGCGCGATGTTTCGTTTCGCAGGAAATGGAATAGTGACAGCTGGATGGAATGTGTTCAAATTGTGGCTGAAGACCGTGAAAAATGGACACGGCTGACTACTAGGACGGCACACCTCGGTGAAGATGCGGAATGACCGCGTCAGGCGAAAGCCAACCGATTAAGTCAAGTAAGTCACTAGGCCACCAGAGGACCGCGCGGGGTGTGGATATCCAGAGGAGTTGCCTGAGCTGCGAAGAGGTGGAGGGGGGGGGTCTGAGCTCCGCCGGGAGATCAACATTCTGAAAGTTTTTGAAGGTTCCTCTTTTTCAAACTTTACATCTTCTTAAGTGAATTGTTCATCTTCTTTAAATTTCCAACAGAAAACAGACCGAGTAGTGCTCGGCGGTGTCCTAATTGAGCAGCGGCACTGAAGGTTGGGCGTGCCTACAGGGTACGGCACGAGCTGTGGAAAAGGCTAATTTTACTCAGACCCCCCTCAGGAGCAAATTTTTTGAGCCGCGAAACCGCTCCCTGGATGTTGTCGCGGAGCACCTTGCGATGGCGCTTAGCACCTCCCTTGCCGAGTCCTTTGCCTCCTTTTCCACGTCCAGACATGATGAGATTGAAGTCGAGTCGAGAACTCACGAATGAGATGGAGACTGCGGCGTAGGGCGCAGTCTCCATCTCATTCGTGAGTGCTCTTATATGTTGGCCGGCAGGGACCGGCAGGCGGCACAGTAAAATGGGCGTGGCCAAGTCCATCGCGCCATAGTGGCCCCCCCCCCTTCCCACATAGCACCCAAATTTTTTACATGTGATGACAGAATGAACTTTTGAATTTGTTTTGATCTACCCAGAGGCATTTGAAGACATTTTGAGTCTTCAAACTGTTTCTTTTTGTCTCTCCCACAAGTCCCAATAAACCGTTTCTCGAAATCCCAGTGTGGGTTCGGGGAAGTCCGTAATGGGCGCGGGAAGGGTGGTACGCCGCCCGCGGCGAAGACAAGCGACGCGTGTTGCGTCGCGGCGTACCACCTTAGATTCGTCGATGAACCATGGAGTCAACACAAACAAAATGGCTGCATTTCGGTTTAAGAACTGTCTTTGGTTACTAGGACATCGAATCTCATTGTTAGTAACCCAGAAATATGGCATTCTAAATCATGCGCAAAAGAAGTCATTCTTAATTTATCGATGGACACTCAGGCACAGGGGGAGATGGGAGTACGGGGCGGGGTTTACCCCTCCGTCGACCAATCACCCACGTCTTAAGGGGTGGAGAGACGTCTGTCGATTGGCCGACGGAGCAATAAACCCCGCCCCGTACTCCGATATCCCCCTGTACCGACACTCGATTCTATCAACCTCATTTATGTCAACTTCTTGCACTGAACCCATCATATGATTGTTTCCAAACATATCGTTGAAGGGAAATGACTCAATCAACGCCTGCTGGTACGCCGCGACGCGACACGCAACGCAAGCCTCTTGCACTGAACCCATCATATGAGTGCTTCCAAACATAACCTTACTCCTGACCAGAATAGTGGAAATGGTGCTATCGCAGCGGGTATTGACCACCACACTAGGCCACCAGAGTACCGCGCGGGGTGTGGATATCCAGAGGAGTTGCCTGAGCTGCGAAGAGGTGGAGGGGGGGGGTCTGAGCTCCGCCGGGAGATCAACATTCTGAAAGTTTTTGAAGGTTCCTCTTTTTCAAACTTTACATCTTCTTAAGTGAATTGTTCATCTTCTTTAAATTTCCAACAGAAAACAGACCGAGTAGTGCTCCCGGCGGTGTCCTAATTGAGCGGCGGCACTGAAGGTTGGGCGTGCCCTACAGGGTACGGCACGAGCTGTGGAAAAGGCTAATTTTAGTCAGACCCCCCTCAGGAGCAAATTTTTTGAGCCGCGAAACCGCTCCCTGGATGTTGTCGCGGAGCACCTTGCGATGGCGCTTAGCACCTCCCTTGCCGAGTCCTTTGCCTCCTTTTCCACGTCCAGACATGATGAGATTGAAGTCGAGTCGAGAACTCACGAACGAGATGGAGACTGCGGCGTAGGGCGCAGTCTCCATCTCATTCGTGAGTGCTCTTATATGTTGGCCGGCAGGGACCGGAAGGCGGCACAGTAAAATGGGCGTGGCCAAGTCCATCGCGCCATAGTGGCCCCCCCCCTTCCCACATAGCACCCAAATTTTTTACATGTGATGACAGAATGAACTTTTGAATTTGTTTTGATCTACCCAGAGGCATTTGAAGACATTTTGAGTCTTCAAACTCTTTCATTTTGTCTCTCCCACAAGTCCCAATAAGCCGTTTCTCGAAATCCCAGTGTGGGTTCGGGGAAGTCCGTAATGGGCGCGGGAAGGGTGGTACGCCGCCCGCGGCGAAGACAAGCGACGCGTGTTGCGTCGCGGCGTACCGCAACAGATTCGTCGATGAACATGGAGTCAACACAAACAAAATGGCTGCATTTCGGTTTAAGAACTGTCTTTGTTTGCTAGGACATCGAATCTCTTTTGTTAATAACCCAGAAATATGGCATTTTAAATCATGCGCAAAAGAAGTCATTCTTAATTTATCGATGGACACTCGCGCACAGGGAGATGGGAGTACGGGGCGGGGTTTACCCTCCGTCGACCAATCACCCACGTCTTAAGGGGTGGAGAGACGTCTGTCGATTGACCGACGGAGCAATAAACCCCGCCCCGTACTCCGATATCCCCTGTACCGACACTCGATTCTATCAACCTCATTTATGTCAACTTCTTGCACTGAACCCATCATATGAGTGTTTCCAAATATTTCGTTGAAGGAAATGACTCAATCAACGCCTGCTGGTACGCCGCGACGCGACACGCAACGCAAGCTCCCAGCCGCGTGCGTCATCCCACCTGGCCGCCACCCGTCCGTAATGAGTTCCAAATAGTTTGTAATAGTGGTGTCGAATGACAGAGCACTTTTTGCAATCAAATGAATTCGAATTTCTCAGGAGAGAAGGAACCCAGTAAAATCTGGGCATCAGCATGTGATCGAGATTTGGGTGGTTTCTCGTTGTGTCCCAACGTTCTAAGAGTGATTAATTGCCACTTCGATTTGGTCGAAAACTCGATTATTCGTTTTTCAAATGTTCAATTTAACGTCCATTTGTCTGTTTTCCGAATACTAAGGTGGGTTTTTAATGGTTTGGTACCAACCGTAACCTACGCCTGAGCTGCGAAGAGGTGGAGGGGGGGGGGTCTGAGCTCCGCCGGGAGATCAACATTCTGAAAGTTTTTGAAGGTTCCTCTTTTTCAAACTTTACATCTTCTTAAGTGAATTGTTCATCTTCTTTAAAATTCCAACGAAAAACAGACCGAGTAGTGCTCCCGGCGGTGTCCTAATTGAGCGGCGGCACTGAAGGTTGGGCGTGCCCTACAGGGTACGGCACGAGCTGTGGAAAAGGCTAATTTTACTCAGACCCCCCTCAGGAGCAAATTTTTTGAGCCGCGAAACCGCTCCCTGGATGTTGTCGCGGAGCACCTTGCGATGGCGCTTAGCACCTCCCTTGCCGAGTCCTTTGCCTCCTTTTCCACGTTCAGACATGATGAGATTGAAGTCGAGTCGAGCACTCACGAATGAGATGGAGACTGCGGCGTAGGGCGCAGTCTCCATCTCATTCGTGAGTGCTCTTATATGTTGGCCGGCAGGGGCACCACGCTGGGCCCCCGATTTTGTCGGCGCGGGCAAGACCCGCCCCTTCTAGCTTTTCGGCCCATTCCACAGTTCCTACATACTCTCTCGAGAGTTTTTGCCGAGCAGCTTAGGGAAACGTGCGGCAGGCAGACGAGCGTCTTCCCAATTCACAACGGGTCACTGGAGAAAACTGATACAGATGATTTAGCGGCAGAGACGGTGAGCATCATATCATCGAGAAAGCTCTTCAAAACGATGAGGTAGCTATTGATCCTGCGTGCAGCTATATTAATGTCTCTGTCTCGGCACAGGATGGTGGAACTCGATGTTTTAGCTCACGAAGGGGGAGGATCGGAGCACTAATCAGGTTTTATACGCTCGAGCCCGACTGCTGCACGAACTTTCGTAGTCTGGCAGTTTTAAGAATCAAATATAAGCTGGCCAAGAATCGCGTCTCGGGGGGTCCGTAAAAATTTCGGATTCCAATTGATGGTGGGGGGGTCGCCCCGATATCGAAAAATTCCGCAACGCCACGCTTGACCCTGGGTCCGGAGAGGGTTCCGAATTGCAAATGACAAATTAGCTCCTCCATCTTCTGTACTGGGTGTACTGTGCTTATCTGGGCTAAATTCCGGTCCGCAATTGCGTCTTGACACGCTTTGCGGCCGCACGCGCTCGAGTCATTCGAGTTTCCGGACTCGATGTGGCTTTTTTATAAAGTTTACTCTTATTTTGTTCAATTCCACTTTCTAAAACTCACCTAGAGTCAACAGATCGGCGGCTGCGGAGCTGAAAACTCTTCCTACTCGAAAGCGAGCGGCCGCAAAGCGTGTCGAAACGCAATCGCGGACCGGAATTGGGCCCAGAGAAGAACAGTAAGAGGGCGTGCGGACTTAGATGAAAACTCTCGGATCGATCTTTCTTGAATGGGATTCCATGTTCATTGGCCTTGAATATTCTCCCTAATAATTCTTGGCCATGCGATTCGTACTCAGGCCCAATTTTCTGAAATCGGAACTTCCCCACCATATTTTTTTCCAAAGTCCTCCCCCCCCGAGGCGTAATTTCTGGGCAGTTTATATTTGATTACTAATACTGTCAGAAGCCGAAACATCGTTCAGTAATCAGGCTCAAGCGTCTAAGATCTGAGGAATGCTAAAAATCATTCCCTTTGGTGACCAAAAACATCGAGCAATTTTGGGACAAAGGGCGCAATCAGTTATCCATGCGATATTTGGTGCACGGCTCCATGACATTGCTGACCTGTGTGCGTACGCGTTGCGGTACGGTAAATGTCGCACGCGCGGCGACCAGGGAAATTCCATCATCATTTACCGCAACTGCTATATCAGTTCATATCTCTGATCTACAGCCGTTGGAAAAAAAAACTGTTGGCTTTTAGATTGCCAGATCGGTTCACATTTTCGATCTACACTCACTGAAGATGATCCTGGTTCTTCTTCTTCTTCTTGTCAGCCATGAACAGAGCATGGCATCAAAGGCGTAGGAAGCTAGCCACTTCACACGGTTTGTACCATAGATCTCGAGCAGATAACTTTGTAGGTCTGGCCGGACATAAAAACAGATGCAATGAATCATGTCCAGCACATTCACAATCAGGGCATCTATTAGGGACTGACTGATCAATCCGATGGGCGTAGGCCTTTAGATATGTGGAGTGACCGCATCGCAGACCAGCGAGGATTGTTCGGGTGCGTCTCGAAAGATCGGCTTCGCTGTCGTCGACTCGTGGGGTACGCCGCCATAAATTGAATTGGGCTGGGCATCAGAAAGGTACTCTGCCACAAAGCGCGTATGCTCAGCCATCTGGAGTCCTCTGCGAGAGAGCTCGGATGTAGCCCAGCGTTGTTGATCGACAGCAGACAGGGAAGCATTGAGCGGCGTGCGTAGGTTCCTTGATTGGGGCCGGACGACAGGAGATGGTAGTTTGGACGGGTCGGGCTCTTGACAATACTTATGAAAAACTGCTGAGATTGGAGTAAGCATTGCTGTTTTACAGGAGTAGGTCGGTTTCTTAATGAAGATGCGGGATAGGCGTCGACTTGTGACATCCAGTAATAAGCCTGTGGGCAGTATTCTGTGCTTCCTCTGCAACTTGCTCCAAGAGGATTCAGAGAGATGTCGGGTCCAAATAGGGGCGTCATATTCTAAAACCGGCTGGACCATAGCTCTATAAGTCGTACGTAGTACTTCTTTCGTGCTGCCCCCACGAAGTACCAGCTAAGGCGCGTAGAATATTGTTGCGCGAGCTGGCAGTGGCAGCCCGTATACGCGTGTTCTCATGGAATCGTATAGAGGGGTCCAGGAAAACTCCTAATAGTCGAGGATGCTGACAGTGGCAGCTCGTGGCTATCCCAGATGACCTTGGGATGAAGCCGATGCTCGATAGTAGCTGTTGTACATAGTGTAGCACTTGATTTGGAGGCAGAGACAGTCAGCGACTTTGATTTAAGATACACTGCCAGGGTCCGTAAGTAGCCATTCATGGCAGCAGTGGCTCGATCGATAACTGAGTCCGTGCAAACGATTGTGATGTCATCGGCGTACAGGCACAGATGAATACCAGTTGGTGGCTCAGGAATATCAGACAGAAACAGCGAAAACAGGCTCGGGGATAACACCCCGCCTTGCGAGACACCGGCTTTCAAAGAGACCGAAGACGACAGATGTCCGTCGAACTTTACACGAATGGGGTTCTTGACAAAGCTATTAATCCATCTTTTAGACCAACTGGGCATATCCGATTCCAGTATGGATTTCGAGAGAAGCGGGATACTGACGCTATCAAACGCAGCCGTGAGATCAATGGCAACGACGAGGCTTCTACCAGCCGGAGTCTTGCGATTAAATCCAGCAATGATATGCTCGGTGCTTGATGTCAGGGCAGTGATGGCCGATTGCTCCTTCTTGAAAGCATGCTGATGAGTGTTGTGGTGCAACGCGTTTTGGAGGAGCGGATTGACGACTTTTTCCGCAAGCTTGGCAAGGGGGGAGAGAAGGGAAATGGGGCGGTGGGAGGCAGCCTTATCCGGCGGTTTGCCTGGCTTGGCAATGGGGATGACGACAGCTTGTTTCCAGCGGGCCGGAATAACACCAGAACTGAATGACGAATGAATAAGATCAGAGAGCAGTTCGTAATAGGGATCAGGAATATGTTTGAGATGAACAGCTGAAATCCCGTCGGGTCCCTCAGCCCGCGAATTTTTCATCGATTTGATGACCTTGTCGATGGCGGAAGGAGAGATAATAGGGACATCCAGTCGACTGAGTTTTCTGATTGCTCGCATTGTTCGTCTGTGTTGCTTATCCCGAGGCGATGACGCAGATGCAAATAGTTTGCCGAGCTGACTAGCAGCCTTGTAACCGTGCTCGAATCTTCCAGCAGAAACTCGAGCGTGTTGCGATCAGTACTCATCCTTTTGCCTGAAAGCCGCTTCAAGGTGGTCCAGGCTTTTTTGGCATCCACGGCAAAATCGATCGACTCGGTGAGCTCTTTCCAGCGTTGCTGCTTGTGCTCATTTAGCAGTGCGGTGATGTTTACCGACAGCTGTTGTATCGTTGGATCATTGGGGTCCGATCTTCGCTTGTCATCTTTCATAGTGATCAGTTCAAGCCCTTCACTGGGCACGTTTGGGTGAAAAGTCTTTACACGTCCAGTAGGAATAGCAGCTTTGGGAAGCACGTCCTATGGCATCGACAATGAACTTCTCCTTGTCGTAGACTGAGCCGTTCCACGGGTAGCTGGCCACCTGGCTGAGCAACACCTCTTTGTATAGGTCCCAGTTAGCCTTACGATAATTAGAATAGACTTACAACGAGAGCCAGAGAACGGAGCAAGCAAACTATTAAGTGACAGATCCAATGACGTAATAATGGGAAGATGATCACTGGCCAGCGCCACATCAGTAGACCAGTTACAGGATATAGATAGCGACGATGATACAAACGTGATATCGGGTGAGGAGGGTCTGCCCACCGCTGGAAGTCGAGTGGGAGAATCTTCATTGATGGGAACAAGATCACAATCATCAGCGAAAAGCTCAATGAGTTCGCCTCTATTGATGATCCTGGTTCCGTAGTTATAAGATCAGTTCGAGCGAGGTTTTGATCTACAAGCGTCATGTTTTCGATTTGTCAGATCAGGCTCCATTAGTTCAGTTCATATTTTGATCTATAGGCATATACTCAAAAATAATACTGTTTCCGTAATCATTGAATCAGTTTATGTCTTTGATCTACAAGTTCTTCTCCAATTTCGGTTCTAGAATTGTGCGATTCAAGTTGAAAGTATTGTAAAAATTACATATTTCAGTTACCTACAAGCTGAAAAGGCCGTTCAAATAGCGGTTCCGCGTCTGCTGTCCATGGGTGTAAAAGTCATTCGACCTTCCGATTATTATGCGGAGATGGCAAAGAGCGATGGGCATATGCAAGAGGTTATCCGCTTTTTTTCCATCTTGATCTTGAAATGTCAGGAGTTTTGTGATTCATTCTGACTTGGTCCATGTTGATTACCTTCATCGCAATTTATGTTTGGGATTTTCCTTTAAATTCTGTTTCTGCCACACCGTCAGCCAATTTTCCTGGTCTGTAAGGCTTCTATTTATCGACTGTAGGTGTGCTCTCCATCGGTTGTGTTTAAAGATATGCTGTAGATATGCTGATATGCTTTTTTCTATGCTGACCCATTCAGGAAAAATTTCCCTAAAACCATTTGCTGAAATGATTCCATCAAAAACGTATCATGACATGAAGAAGATCCGTAACATTGTACACGTTCGTGCATCAGAGATGACTGTGACCTCGACGGAAATTCACGTTCTCTTCAAGATTGCGGGGACCATAGATTTGTAGCATTCTTCACCTAAATTACACTTCCAAAATCAATAATTAATAGCAAGCAGCGATTGAATCAAGTAGAGATCACTTACTAATGAGTTTCCCATAGTACCAGCTCTTCAATATCTTCAACTCCTCATCCGCGGGCTTGGACATTGAAGTTGATAGCTTTGGTAGAGCTATGTCTTCAAAAGGAGATAAAAATCAACTCTTTGTCCATCAACTAAAGGCCGTGTTTCATAAGAGACTCACCAATCGTGAAAGTTGGGTGGCATATGGGCTTGATTCTTCAGCAATCTTAAAGAAACGAATAAATTGAATCGAAGATAACTTAGCATTGGCTCGAAGTTGGTACTATACTCACACTTTATTTATCAGCGCTAGCCGAAATGATTCCAAGACAGTGATTTTGTGATGAATTGATATGAAGTCGATCACCAGTCCCTTGCAGACGACCTCCGCTCTTTAAAAAAACTCGCGCTCCGCCGAAATTTGTTAATTTCAAGCAGTGCAGTAAGTTCACTGCCTTCAGTGAGTCTTCTGAGGAGTTCACTTTTGTATCCCTTACATTTCGGAAGAGTACTGAATAAAATACCTACCGGAATCCACCCACTGGCCCTCGCAGATATCCTTGAAGAAAATTGTAGTGGTAAACGCAGCGGCATTCAGGTCGTCCACCTGTTTGAGAATCACGTCACATGGTTTTTTCTGGAAAGATGGGACAATGGATCCAGAATTTTTGAACGAAGAAGCACCTCATTCGCAATCTTTGGCAGCTCTTTCGATATTGCCGATTGTAGCTTTTCCACCTCTCGCTTTAGTGCCGCGTTGGTCCCGATTAGTTTCTCCTTCTCCGTTCTGACTTCTGCCAGCCAATCAATCTCTTGTTTTTTTTTTCAATAGTCTTCGTTGGATCCAGGGTGGACCTCGCGATTTTCTTCGGAATATCCTGAAGTCGCTCATATGATCACACGAGTTTGGAGGACTTCGCGAGGCAATCAAAATTGATGCTCAAAATTGATGCTGTGTGATTACAGCAACTCAGAAAAATAAAACAAGTTACTTGTAACATAACTGGCCGAAAACATGTTATTTGTAACATATGGCCATTAGACGTGTTTCGGTGATTATTTCGGTGTGCTGACCGCATCGCGTTCCTCTAACGCCTCCTAATTTTCTTTGTCCAATGCCTGAAGCAGGGTGTTCACGAACAACAAACAATATTTCAAAACCGACCAAATACAGCAAGCAGTCGGTTCAATCACCAGATTTTGAGATATTTGGATCGCCCATCCGCTGACGGCGCTCGATGAGACAGGTCTCATTGTGTGTCCTTGTGCCTCACACAACACATGTTCGTGCGCCGACCGCGCTGCGAGTCGGCGCACGTCAGATCTGATGGCATGGAAAGTTGCTCGCAAAGTTATGTAAATAACGTGTGGTATTGTGCCTTACATACATATTACATGTCCGCGTGCCCGTGCGATGAAGGGGTGGGTTGGTTACTCGATTTGAATGCATTTTGACACGCACTGAATTTTGAAGCCAATTTGCTTAGTGCATCACATTTTATATAGGGATATAGTTGATTTTTACGCATACACAAGACCAGCTTCTTCACGAATGTCAACTCAGGAGGGCGATGATGTTTCGACATACTCAGAAAAATGAAAACATGTTACATGTAATATAAAGTGATCCTGTAGAATGAATTCCCATCTATTGTGATCCTGTAGAATGATGCTGTATTTTTATGATAACGGAGTTGTATTAGGATAACCCAGACGATCTGCTTAGGGTTGCATACCAGGTGAGCGCTGCGCTTTATTAATGTTTTGAATACATGTTTTTTGGAGTTATTGGAAGTTTTATTCGTTCCTCTCATTTGTGCTCTACTGAGGAACTTTTGAGCAGGTTTCTTGTGAAATAAGGCAAGTTGCATGAAAGATTCACGCAAATTTTTTTCATTTCGCATGTAACTGAAACGATGTTTCATGTAACTAGGGTTGAGTGCCGGTCAAAGTCGTATGTAAGGCACAATATCACACGTTATTTACATAACTTTGCGAGCAACTTTCCATGCCATCAGATATAACGTGCGCCGACTCGCAGCGCGGTCGGTGCACGAACATGCGTTGTGTGAGGCACAAGGACACACAATGAGACCTGTCTCATCGAGCGCCGTCAGCGGATGGGCGATTCAAATATCTCAAAATCTGGTGTTTGAACCGACTGCTTGCTGTATTTGGTCGGTTTTGAAATTTTTTTTGTTGTTCGTGAACACCCTGCTTCAGGCATTGGACAAAGAAAATTAGGAGGCGTTAGAGGAACGCTATGCGGTCAGCACACCGAAATAATCACCGAAACACGTCACATGGCCATATGTTACAAATAACTTGTTTTCGGCCAGTCATGTTACAAGTAACTTGTTTTATTTTTCTGCGTTGCTGTAATCATACACCGTACGGGCACCTTTGAGCATCAATTTTGATTGCTTCGCGAAGTCCTCCAACCTTGTCTGATCATATGAGCGACTTCAGGATATTCCGAAGAAAATCGCGAGGTCCACCCTGGATCCAACGAAGTCTCTATTGGAAAAAGCAAGAGATTGGCTGGCAGAAGTCAGAACGGAGAAGAAGAAACTAATCGGGACCCAAGCGGCACTAAAGCGAAAGGTGGAAAAGCTGCGATAGGCACAATCGAAAGAGCTGCCGAAGATTGCGAAGGAAGTGCTTCTTCATTCAATAAATCCGGATTCATTGTCCAATGGTGGTGCAACTTTTCAGAAAAACCATGTGACGTGATTCTCAAACAGGTGAACGACCTGAATGCCGCTGCGTTTAGCACTACGATTTTCTTTAAGGATATCTGCCAAGGCCAGTGGGTGGATTCCGGCAGGTATTTAGTTCAGTACTCTTCGATCTTCCGAAGTGTGAGTGATACAAAAGTGAACGTTTCAGAAGACTCACTGAAGGCAGTGAAATTACTGCATCGCTTGAAATTAACAAACTTCTGGGGAGCGCGAACAATTCCGGAGAGCGGAGGTCGTCGACAAAGGACTGGTGGTCGACTTCATATCAATCCATCACAGAAACACTGTCTTTGAGTCATTCCGTCAAGCGCTGGTAAATGGAGTGTGATTATAGTACCGATTCCGAGCCAATACCAAGTTATCTTCGATTCAATTTATTCATTTCTTTAAGATTGCTGAAGAAGTCAAAACCATCTGCCATCCAATTCTCATTGTTGGTGAGTCTCTTATGAACCATGGCTTGTAGTTGATGGACAAAGAGTTGATTTTTAGCTCCTTTTGAAGACATAGCTCTACCAAAGCTATCAACTTCAATGTCCAAGCCCGCGGATGAGGAGTTGAAGATATTGAAGAGCTGGTACTATGGGAAACTCATTAGTAAGTGATCTCTACTTGATTCGATCGCTGCTTGCTATTAATTATTGATTTTGGAAGTGTAATTTAGGTGAAGACTGCTACAAAGATGTGGTCGCCGAAATCCTGTAGAGAACATGAATTTTGGTCGAGGTCACAGTCATCTCTGATGCACGAACGTGTACAATGTTACGGATCTTCTTCATGTCTAATACATGTTTTTGATGGAATCATTTCAGCAAATGGTTTTATGGAATTTTTTCCTGAATGGGTCAGCATAGGTGTGTCTTGTTGGTAATTGAACTATATATAATCGGTTCCCAGTGCTCCCGTATCGTGTCAGTTGGCTGTATGACCTAGCAAAGTGAACCCACCCCCAAATGTTGCCCACGATGACGTCGCCGCGTTTATAGGAAATACACGGACTTAATCGTGCTGTAAGTGTCGTGAATTAGTGATAGCGGTGTTTTATTGTTGGATGTGATACCGTTTTTATTTTACCGAACAATTTCATATAAATTCTCAACAATGAATTTCCATAACCTTCTCTATGTTTTTACGTAGCTGTATGAATCTAAATTTGTATATCTCTATTTATTCCACATCAATCATGCATATCACGTTTTATACAGAGCTTGTTCAAGAATGTCAACTCAGGAGGGCGATGACGTATCGACATATGAGTTTGAGGTGGGTCGCACATCATTTTCTCATCTATTGGGATCAGGGGTGTGCGGGAATTTCTGTTTTCTGATTTCTCTTTTCTGGCCGTTTTGGCCATTCTATTTCTGTTTTCGGGAAAATTTGCAAAAATCAGAAAAATCAACGAAAACCAGTTCTGTTGGACAGTGCAGCTTGTTTAGTCGTTTACGAGGGTTTGCTCTTATTTGTGTTCGATTGTGCGATTGCTGCTGAAGGTAGGGTTTGCCATAAGAGACGGTTGTTATGGAATCTTATGAGAAGGTATACATGATCATCACAAAAGTGAAAGTAGGTGAAAACTCAAAGGAAAAACGCTCAGGAGCAAAATACTGCTGGTTGTCACCTTGCCCACAATCAACAAAATTCCTATGTATGTTTGTTTTGCCGTCTTCCGTCTTGCTGCTACACCCTATTCTTACTTTTGCGAAGCGACAAATGCCGCGGATTACCAATGGAAAAATGAGAAATCAGATGCTCGGTAACGGTATCAAGCATCTGATTTCTCATTTTTCTACCGATAATGCGCGTCATTTGCCGCTTCCGCAAAAGCATGAATAGGTTGCTAAACGAAAACACCAGCACTGATATGAATCGTGTTGGTTGGTGTGTGCGCACACCCACCAATTAGCTGTTCTGAGTTGCTTTTGTGCGTTTCTCCGACAACTTCTTACTTTTCTCACTTTCGTGATGGTGAAACCTGCATTCTCATGAAGAGAACCCTGCAACTGATTCTACCGCGAACCCTGCTCACCTACTTAGTACTTCGGCACAATGGGGGTGCATCCCGTGGCAAAAATCGAGTGCGAACCTTCGCTGTCAGCAGCAGCTGCTGCTGACAGCGGTATATGATTCCAACACTTGCTGGGGTTGAACCCCTCGATATCAATAGCAACTGCTGATGTTAGCTGTCAGCAGCAGCTGTTGACAACGAGGGATTCAACTCCTACTGTGCTGACGCACTGGCGTTTTCTGAGAAATTCACCAGATCAATAGCCAATAAATTGCCAAGAAATGCCTGCTTTCTGCGCGATAGCCGGAAGATGGTCGGAAAGTAGCTGGTTGCCGCGTAATAGTCTAGAAATAACCGCCGAAAAATGTTCGGCGCGAACTGGACGCCAAATAATGCTCTCCAAGGGATGTACAGTTCAACTTTGCACTGCCGTTCAGACCGCAAAGTGCACGCTGATTGCGAAATCTTGGTGCGGCGCGGTTGCGAGTATCCTCAGACAGGGTAGTGGGGTCACTGGGGCACTAAAGGCAAAAGCCGCCCGGGTGACCCTACGTCCCTGTCTGAGGATACTCGCAACCGCACCGCAGCACGCTTCCGCAGTCGGCGTGCACTTTGCGGACTCAACGGCAATGCGGAGTTGAACTGTACACGACGCATTGCTCAGGTATGATTTGGATATCAACACCACGGTCAGTTCAGCTACCCAAGTTTGCGGTACTTGGACCCGCCTAGCACCAGGAGGCCCCGCCGAACTGCAGGAGGCCAAGGCGGCTGCTCGGCGAGCCGGGAAAGGGCGCGTCGTGTGTTGGTGTGTCTGTGACGTTTTGGTTATTTCTCGGCTATTGCTTGGCTACTTCTAGGCTATTTCGTGGATAAAATGATCTTAGCCGCCTAATAAACGAGGAACAATCTAGAAATATTCGAGAAATATTGTGCTTCTCTGGGCCGAATTCCGGTCCGCAATTGCGTCTCAACACGCTTTGCGACCGTGCGCATTCGAGTCGAAAGAGTCTCCAGCGCCGCAGCCGCCGATCTGTTCACTTTAGGTGGGTTTTAGAAACTGGAAAGTAAGCAAAATTGGAGAAAACTATTAAAAAAACCATATTGTGTTGGCTTTGCCGCTGTAAACTCGACTGACTCGAGCGCGTGCGGCCGCAAAACGCGTCGATACGCGATTGCGGACCGGAATTTGGCCCAGGTAAGCACAGTAGCACATCAAGAACCGCTGTGGAGCCCATGTAGTGGGCTATTTCTTGGCTAGAACTCTCAGAGTGAGTGCCTTCAATGATGATCTACCTGTCATTGGCGTGCCATCGCTACTATCATTGTCTTATTAGTTCTTTGTCCAGACTCTTAGATATTGTATAACAGGTATAGCGAAGATGTTCAGAATTACACTCTCTAACCTCTTGAAAAAAGTTAAAATGCAATGAGTATTTTTTCTATAAAAATTTTCTGATTTCTGTTTTCTGGCCGTTTGGGCCTTTCTGGTTTCTGACAAACTCGAATTTCTGTTTCTGAAATTCAAAAAATTTCCGCACACCCCTGATTGTGATCCTGTGGAATGATACTATCTTTATGATAACGGAGGTGTTTCAGGATAGCTCAGACGATCTGTGTAGGGTTGCATCCCAGGTGAGCTTTGCGCTGTATTAATTATTTAAATACAAGTTTTTTTGTGGGGCTATTGGAGATTTTACTCGTTCCTTTTATTTGTACTCTACTGAGGAACTTTTGAGCAGGTTTCCTGTGATTTAAAGACAGCGTTCACGATGATCGTTGAATTTCCACAGTGAAATGATAGGCGTGAAGGATCCTAGGTTCCCAGTGTCGAGCGAACTGTAGAAAACCAGCCAGGAGCGGCAAAATAACGGCTGCAAACAAGCGTTTTGGTGCCCCAGACACGCCTGGTGCCCCAGATCCGCCCCCTCGGAATGAACAAATGAAGACACAGATTACAGGAATAATCAAGTCATGGAAGTGCTGATAAGTGAGCTGATCGCTTCATTGCACTGATAGGTATAATCCTTCTGGCGGTCAATTCCTCCACGCTCAAGAATCAACGTAAACAAGAGAGGGCCTATTTTTGCTCGAAAACGCGTCTTTCGTGTCCTTTTTAAGCATGCCTTGCTATATAGGGCACCAGACCTTCCGTAACCCGTGAAGATATCGAAAGTGAAATTTATCGTGACCACTGCCTTTAAGGCAAGTTGCATGAAGGATTCACGCAACTTTTTCTCATTTCGCATGTAACTGAAACGATATTTCATGTAACTAGGGATGAAAACCGATCAAAGTCTCACGTAAGGCACAATATCATACGTAATTTACATAACTTTGCGAGCAACTTGCCATGCCATCAGATATAACGTTGATCGAAAATCTCGTCAAGTTACGCGTAATATCGCTTCAAGTTTTATTAAGTGAACTTGAAAAAGCTGCGTGAAGGCATTACGCTTCTTTGTAGTCTCGCTCAGAAAACCGCTGCATTCAAAGCGTGTCGAATATGCATTCAACTCGAGTGACCACACCCATCGAAAGGCTTCATCACAGGGTCACGTGCTCCAAACAGCACGTGCTGCAAAATTTCATAGTAGGAGCATGTGCCGCCAAATTCAATCGCAGGAGTACGTGCTGCAAAGGTAGTCCAGAGCTATCGTAGCGGCACGCAGACGCGACGCGGCTGGCACACCACCGACGTGCGACGCGGCCAGCTCGCCGAGCACCATCTGGGGCCGCCAGCGATTGGGCGAGGCTTCCAGCGGCCGGGCGGGTAAAGTACCGCAAACTTGGGTAATTGAACCGGCGAAGCTGCCGACCTCTCAGTTCCGTCTCATTAGTGCATCGTATACTTTTTTGGATAATCGTTTTGTCATCGAGTTTAATGTGTATGATGCATGCACTGGACGGCTTATTTGTTGAGGCACGTGCTTAAATCCGAAATGAAATAGGAGCACGCTGTTCCCCTAGCAGCACGTTCCCTGACTGTGCTCGAAACCACCTCGCCTTCGAGTTGAATGCATATTCGACACGCATAGAATTGCGGCGATTGCCTGAGCGGGTACTTTATTCAGAAAGTTCCCAGTTGCTTGCTGTATTTGGTCGGTTTTGAAAAATTATTTGTTGTTCGTGAACACCCTGCTTCAGGCATTGGACAAAGAAAATGAGGAGGCGTTCGAGGTGAAGAGCAGAAAATCGAGGAACAGATCATCTCCTATCAAGCACGCTAGTACCAATTTCATTTCCTCGAGGGGCATCGAGACGCTTTCACAGGATGACGTGCTCCAAAGCGTATTCATGAAACCACGGGCGCAGGAACGGACGGGACTCTCCCGTGCCCGGCGTATGGCAACCAATATTGTGCCCTCCCTACCCAAATCGCTCCAGCCGCGAAGCGGCTGGAGAGGTTTGGTTTTGCCCGGGACTTGTGATCACTTAGAATTTTGTAAAGTAGTTAATAAAACCTGTTAAACGAATTCCCTAGAGATTTCCATCGGTATATGGGTGAGAGGGTCCAGAAGACACATGCTGGCAAAATTTGAGCCCAATCGGTTCAAAACTAACAGAGTTAGATCGGCGATACCTTAGCAAAAGTTCTTGTTGTGCGTGTAACTCGTTGCTGCTTCGAGCTTCCTGCTTAGTGCTTCGCTCCTCCTCGTGCGTTACGCACCCTTAGTAGTGGCCACTGGCAATGGTCGCAGGCGATCAGTTGGGCAGGCAGTTAAGTTGGTATGTGGACAGATAAGCGGGCTGGTGAGTAGGTAGACAATGAGTACTTACTGTTAACATTAACTAACGTCGGCGTGGATCCGGAAGAGACTTCGCGTTCACTGTTGAAGGTTGGCTCAAATTCGGTGCCATATGCTATAACATAGGCGCACCGAGTTTGCGCCAACCTCCAATGGGGAACGCAAAGTCTCTTCAGGATCCATGCTGACCATACTTCACCTTTTACTACTTATCATATCAAGTGATATTATCAGTTGGTAGGCCAAATCGCTAAAACACGTCGTAGGCTGTATTTTTCGATGGGAAGGGACAGGGGAAGTGACTAACAAGTTCGTTACCTACTGTTTCACATTAACTGCTTTACTTCTTACTGCTTATCATATCAAGTGATATTATCAGTTGGTAGGCCAAATCGCTAAAACACGTCGTAGGCTGTATTTTTCGATGGGAAGGGACAGGGGAAGTGACTAACAAGTTTGTTACCTACTGTTTCACATTAACTGCTTTACTTCTTACTGCTTATCATATCAAGTGATATTATCAGTTGGTAGGCCAAATCGCTAAAACACGTCGTAGGCTGTATTTTTCGATGGGAAGGGACAGGGGAAGTGACTAACAAGTTCGTTACCTACTGTTTCACATTAACTGCTTTACTTCTTACTGCTTATCATATCAAGTGATATTATCAGTTGGTAGGCCAAATCGCTAAAACACGTCGTAGGCTGTATTTTTCGATGGGAAGGGACAGGGGAAGTGACTAACAAGTTCGTTACCTACTGTTTCACATTAACTGCTTTACTTCTTACTGCTTATCATATCAAGTGATATTATCAGTTGGTAGGCCGAATCGCTAAAACACGTCGTAGGCTGTCTTTTTCGATGGGAAGGGACAGGGGAAGTGACTAACAAGTTCGTTACCTACTGTTTCACATTAACTGCTTTACTTCTTACTGCTTATCATATCAAGTGATATTATCAGTTGGTAGGCCAAATCGCTAAAACACGTCGTAGGCTGTCTTTTTCGATGGGAAGGGACAGGGGAAGTGACTAACAAGTTCGTTACCTACTGTTTCACATTAACTGCTTTACTTCTTACTGCTTTATCATATCAAGTGATATTATCAGTTGGTAGGCCAAATCGCTAAAACACGTCGTAGGCTGTATTTTTCGATGGGAAGGGACAGGGGAAGTGACTAACAAGTTCGTTACCTACTGTTTCAGATTAACTGCTTTACTTCTTACTGCTTATCGTATCAAGTGATATTATCAGTTGGTAGATCAAATCGCTAAAACACGTCGTAGGCTGTACTTTTCGATGGGAAGGGGTAGGGGAAGTGACTAACAAGTTTGTTACCTACTGTTTCACATTAACTGCTTTACTTCTTGCTGCTTATCATATCAAGTGATATTATCAGTTGGTAGATCAAATCGCTGAAACACGTCGTAGGCTGTATTTTTCGATGGGAAGGGACAGGGGAAGTGACTAACAAGTTTGTTACCTACTGTTTCACATTAACTGCTTTACGTCGTAGGCTGTACTTTTCGATGGGAAGGGGCAGGGGAAGTGACTAACAAGTTTGTTACCTACTGTTTCGCATTAACTGCTTTACTTCTTACTGCTTATCATATCAAGTGATATTATCAGTTGGTAGATCAAATCGCTGAAACACGTCGTAGGCTGTATTTTTCGATGGGAAGGGACAGGGGAAGTGACTAACAAGTTTGTTACCTACTGTTTCACATTAACTGCTTTACTTCTTACTGCTTATCATATCAAGTGATATTATCAGTTGGTAGATCAAATCGCTGAAACACGTCGTAGGCTGTACTTTCCGATGGGAAGGGACAGGGGAAGTGACTAACAAGTTTGTTACCTACTGTTTCACATTAACTGCTTTACTTCTTACTGCTTATCATATCAAGTGATATTATCAGTTGGTAGATCAAATCGCTAAAACACGTCGTAAGCTGTACTTTTCGATGGGAAGGGGCAGGGGAAGTGACTAACAAGTTTGTTACCTACTGTTTCACATTAACTGCTATACTTCTTACTGCTTATCATATCAAGTGATATTATCAGTTGGCAGATCAAATCGCTGAAACACGTCGTAGGCTGTATTTTTCGATGGGAAGGGACAGGGGAAGTGACTAACAAGTTTGTTACCTACTGTTTCACATTAACTGCTATACTTCTTACTGCTTATCATATCAAGTGATATTATCAGTTGGTAGATCAAATCGCTAAAACACGTCGTAGGCTGTATTTTTCGATGGGAAGGGACAGGGGAAGTGACTAACAAGTTTGTTACCTACTGTTTCACATTAACTGCTATACTTCTCACTGCTTATCATATCAAGTGATATTATCAGTTGGTAGATCAAATAGCTAAAACACGTCGTGGGCTGTATTTTTCGATGGGAAGGGACAGGGAAGTGACTAACAAGTTTGTTACCTACTGTTTCACATTAACTGCTTTACTTCTTACCTTATCATATCAAGTGATAGTATCAGTTGGTAGATCAAATCGCTAAAACACGTCGTAGGCTGTACTTTTCGATGGGAAGGGGCAGGGAAGTGACTAACAAGTTTGTTACCTACTGTTTCACATTAACTGCTTTACTTCTTGCTGCTTATCATATCAAGTGATATTATCAGTTGGTAGATCAAATCGCTGAAACACGTCGTAGGCTGTAATTTTCGATGGGAAGGGACAGGGGAAGTGAATAACAAGTTTGTTACCTACTGTTTCACATTAACTGCTTTACTTCTTACTGCTAATCATATCAAGTGATATTATCAGTTGGTAGATCAAATCGCTAAAACACGTCGTAGGCTGTACTTTTCGATGGGAAGGGACAGGGGAAGTGACTAACAAGTTTGTTACCTACTGTTTCGCATTAACTGCTTTACTTCTTACTGCTTATCATATCAAGTGATATTATCAGTTGGTAGATCAAATCGCTGAAACACGTCGTAGGCTGTACTTTTCGATGGGAAGGGACAGGGGAAGTGACTAACAAGTTTGTTACCTACTGTTTCACATTAACTGCTTTACTTCTTACTGCTTATCATATCAAGTGATATTATCAGTTGGTAGATCAAATCGCTAAAACACGTCGTAGGCTGTACTTTTCGATGGGAAGGGGCAGGGGAAGTGACTAACAAGTTTGCTACCTACTGTTTCACTTTGACTGCTTTACTTCTTACTGCTTATCATATCAAGTGATATTATCAGTTGGTAGATCAAATCGCTAAAACACGTCGTAGGCTGTATTTTTCGATGGAAGGGACAGGGGAAGTGACTAACAAGTTTGTTACCTACTGTTTCACATTAACTGCTTTACGTCGTAGGCTGTACTTTTTCGATGGGAAGGGGCAGGAAGTGACTAACAAGTTTGTTACCTACTGTTTGACATTAACTGCTTTACTTCTTACTGCTTATCATATCAAGTGATATTATCAGTTGGTAGATCAAATCGCTGAAACACGTCGTAGGCTGTATTTTTCCGATGGGAAGGGACAGGGAAGTGACTAACAAGTTTGTTACCTACTGTTTGACATTAACTGCTTTACTTCTTACTGCTTATCATATCAAGTGATATTATCAGTTGGTAGATCAAATCGCTGAAACACGACGCAGGCTGTACTTTCCGATGGGAAGGGACAGGGGAAGTGACTAACAAGATTGATACCTACTGTTTCACATTAACTGCTTTACTTCTTACCCTTTATCATATCAAGTGATATTATCAGTTGGTAGATCAAATCGCTAAAACACGTCGTAAGCTGTACTTTTCAATGGGAAGGGGCAGGGGAAGTGACTAACAAGTTTGTCACCTACTGTTTCGCATTAACTGCTTTACTTCTTACTGCTTATCATATCAAGTGATATTATCAGTTGGTAGATCAAATCGCTGAAACACGTCGTAGGCTGTATTTTTCGATGGGAAGGGACAGGGGAAGTGACTAACAAGTTTGTTACCTACTGTTTCACATTAACTGCTATACTTCTTACTGCTTATCATATCAAGTGATATTATCAGTTGGCAGATCAAATCGCTGAAACACGTCGTAGGCTGTATTTTTCGATGGGAAGGGACAGGGGAAGTGACTAACAAGTTTGTTACCTACTGTTTCACATTAACTGCTTTACTTCTTACTGCTTATCATATCAAGTGATAATATCAGTTGGTAGATCAAATCGCTAAAACACGTCGTAGG
The DNA here is from genome assembly GCA_029168955.1 of Aplectana chamaeleonis. Taxonomy (NCBI): domain Eukaryota; kingdom Metazoa; phylum Nematoda; class Chromadorea; order Rhabditida; family Cosmocercidae; genus Aplectana; species Aplectana chamaeleonis. The sequence continues at coordinate 138,415 of JAPDOI010001646.1, forward strand.
CTGTATTTTCGATGGGAAGGACAGGGGTAGTGACTAACAAGTTTGTTACCTACTGTTTCACATTAACTGCTATACTTCTTACTGCTTATCATATCAAGTGATATTATCAGTTGGCAGATCAAATAAGCTAAAACACGTCGTAGGCTGTATTTTCGATGGGAAGGGACAGAAGTGACTAACAAGTTTGTTACCTACTGTTTCACATTAACTGCTTTACTTCTTACTGCTTATCATATCAAGTGATATTATCAGTTGGTAGATCAAATCGCTAAAACACGTCGTATGCTGTACTTTTCGATGGGAAGGGACAGGGGAAGTGACTAACAAGTTTGTTACCTACTGTTTCACATTAACTGCTTTACTTCTTACTGCTTATCATATCAAGTGATATTATCAGTTGGTAGATCAAATCGCTAAAACACGTCGAATGCTGTATTTTCGATGGGAAGGGACAGGGAAGTGACTAACAAGTTTGTTACCTACTGTTTCACATTAACTGCTATACTTCTTACTGCTTATCATATCAAGTGATATTATCAGTTGGTAGATCAAATAGCTAAAACACGTCGTAGGCTGTATTTTCGATGGGAAGGGACAGGGAAGCGACTAACAAGTTTGTTACCTACTGTTTCACATTAACTGCTATACTTCTTACTGCTTATCATATCAAGTGATATTATCAGTTGGTAGATCAAATCGCTAAAATACGTCGTAGGCTGTATTTTTCGATGGGAAGGGACAGGAAGTGACTAACAAGTTTGTTACTTTCCGAAGACATCATCAAAGTGCATAGGGCATCTGATGACGTCATCAGGACGTCGTGCCAAGTACATAGGGCATCTGCCGACGTCATCAGGACGTCGAGCCAAGTACATAAGACATCTGCTGACGTCATCAGGACGTCGTGCCCAGGTCGTGCCAAGTACATAGGGCATCTGCTGACGTCATCTTCTCAGAAAGCATCAATTTTGATCAGTTTGCGAGGCACGTGATTCCTTCAACCTTGTGTTATCACATGAGCGACTTCAGGAGATCCTGAAAAAATCACGAAGAACAACCTGGATCCCATGAAGTCTCTAATGGCAAAGCTGGAAGAAGCCAGAAAAGACAAGGGAGAAACTCATCGGGACGAACGCGGCACTAAAAGAGAAGTAGAGAAGCTACGATCGGCGAAATCGAAAGAGCTGCCGAAGGATGCGCATGACGTGCTTAATTCGAAAATTCCGGATCCATTTTCTAATGGCGGTGCAACTTTTCAGACAAAACCACGCGGCGCGATTCTCAAACAAGTCAACGACCTGAATGCCGCTGCACTTAGCGCTACCAGTTTTTTTAAGGACATCTCCGAAGGACAATGGGTAGAATGGGGTTGGTATTTAATTCAGTGCTTATCCTATCTTCCGAAGTGTGAGCGCTACAAAAGTGCACGTTTCATAAGACACGCTAAAGGCAGTCAACTTACTGCACCGCATGAAGTTAACAAATTTCGGAGGAGCGCGAATACTTCGGAGGGCGGAGGTCGTCGGCAGCGGACTGGTTGTGGACTTCATTTCAATTTATCACAGAAACACTGTGTTAGAGTCCTTCCGTGAAGCGCTGATAAATGGATTGTGAGTATAGTACCAACTCCGAGCCAATGCTAAGTTATCTTCGATTTAATTTATTCATTTTTTTAGATTGCCGAGAAGAGCAGTAGCCACCTGCCACCCAACTTTCACGATTGGTGAGTCTTTTATGAAGCGCGGCCTGTAGTTGATGTACAAAGAGTTGATCTTTAGCTCCCTTTGAAGACGTTGCTCTACCCCCACCATCAACTTCAATGAAGCCCGCGGATGAAGAGGAGTTAAAGAAATTGAAGGGCTGGCATGATCTGAATCTCATTAGTAAGTGATCTCTTTTCGATTGTTGCTTGTTATTATTTATTGATTTTGGAAGTGTAATTTAGGCGAAGAGTGCTACAAAAATGTGGTCGCGGAAATCCTGAAGAGAAAATGAATTCTGGTCGAGGTCGCAGTCGTCTTTGGAGTACAAACGTGTACAATGGATCTTCCTTATTTCGTGATACTGGTTTTTGTTGTCTCTTCATTGTTGATTTCTTTATTGTTGAATGAGGTGAAAGTAGTTTTTTTTGAAAGTAGTGTTGTTGATTTCTTTATTGTTGAATGAGGTGAAAGTAGTTCTTTTTTGAAAGTAGTATTGTTGATTTCTTTATTGTTGAATGAGGTTAAAGTAGTTTTTTTATGTAACTTTTGGAATTGATGGATCAGAAGTTGCATTAGCTTGTACTCTTATATTCCGGTACCTGTAATCATATCTGTTTCAAACTCTAGAATGGTGTCAAACTGAGCGGTGCTCATTTGAAAAAGCTGGGAGTAATGGGCGGACTAGGTGGGGAATGCTGTGAAAAGAAAAGTGAGACACTTTCAGAATGCCGTGAAAAGTGGGCTGAAGTGCCGTGGAAAGTGGGCGGGGCAATGCTGAGAGTGCCGTGAAAAGTAGGCGGAACAATTCCGAAAGTTCCGTGAAAAGTGGGCGGGACAAATTTGAAAGCGCCGTGAAAAGTGGGCGGGGCAATTCTGAAAGTGCCGTGAAAAGTGGGCGGGAGAAGTTTGAAAGCACCGTGAAAAGTGGGAGGGATGCATCTGAGAGTGCCGTGGAAAGTGGGATGGGCACATCTAAGAGTGCCGTGAATTGTGGGCGGGACAATTTTGAAAGTGCCCTGAAAGGTGGGCGGGGCAATTCTGAAAGTACCGTGAAAAGTAGGCGGGACAAATTTAAAAGCGCCGTGAAAAGTGGGCGGGGCAATTCTGAAAGTGCCGTGAAAAGTGGGATGGGCACATCTAAGAGTGCCGTGAATTGTGGGCGGGACAATTTTGAAAGTGCCGTGAAAGGTGGGCGCAATTCTGAAAGTGCCGTGAAAAGTAGGCGGGACAAATTTAAAAGCGCCGTGAAAAGCGGGTGGGGCAGTTTTGAAAGTGCCGTGAAAAGTGGGATGGGCACATCTGAGAGTGCCGTGAATTGTGGGCGGGACAATTTTGAAAGTGCCGTGAAAGGTGGGCGGGGCAATTCTGAAAGTGCCGTGAAAAGTAGGCGGAACAAATTTGAAAGCGCCATGAAAAGGGGGATTGGCACATCTAAGAAGGCCGTGAAGAGTAGGCGGGGCAATTCTGAAAGTGCCGTGAAAAGTGGGCAGTAACATTGAGCTTGTCTTGGAATTCGCAAGGAAGTATCAATGTAATTTATTGTTTGATTGTTGAAAAATTGACGCGACTAGGGTCAACAAAGGCGGCTTCGACTGGAGAGGTTTTTGTCAAAACTGGGTGTCATTTACTCAGATGAATTTTAGGCTCTCCGCGCTCTTTTCAGAGTGCAGCAGCCCATACGCCTACAATCTCTTCGCCTAGAGGACAGTTGCCAGGTGTGACACTGAAAACCATCTGATAGGACAGTCGCCGCATTTATATTTACTCATAATTACATTTAGGTTCTTTGCGCTCTCATTAGAGCGAAGCAGCCCACACGCCTAGAATCTCTGCCTAAAGGACAATTGCGAGGTGTGAGGCTGAAAACGATCTACTTGTACCATCGCCGCGTTAGATGCGTGTCGAATATGGATTCGACTCGATGACAAGGTGTTTTTGGGCACACCCAGGGAACGCCCAGCGAGGAGAACAGCGTGCTCTTATTTTATTTCGAATTTAAGCACGTGCCTCAACAAATACATTTAATGCGTACATGATACACATCAAACTCGATGACAAAAAAGTTCGCGGTACTTGGCCCGTCTAGCCGCTGGAGACCTTGTCCAACCGCTGGCTGATATAGCGCTTTACTACCTTGTAGCACGTGCTCTTGCGATTGAAATTATCAGGAAGTGCTTATGTGATGAAATTATGCAGCGCGTACTTTGCGATAGAGCCTTTCGATGGGTGTAGTCCTTTGAGTTGAATGCATGATCGACACGTATCGAATTTGGCGCTTTTCTGAGTATCTATCATGATTCTAGCAGAGCGCGCATTTTTACGATTTCAGGTCCTGATAACTCGCTTTGGCCGTACCGATTTTTTTCTTCTCAGGGGTTTTGCTAAAAAAAAAGACAACAGTCGAACACAATTTTTCGATTAAAATATTGTTGATCGGGTTGGACCCGGTCGGCTGTACTGAAGAGTCGGTAGTAGGGCGACTCACTGATTTTTCAAAAAAAGGCAGATCTGCTTCAAATGCGACAAAAATAGAGTCGAAGGTAGGGCGACTCGAGAAAAGCATGAGAACGTGCCGAAATCGCAGAAATTATGTATGGTTCGATTGAAGTGCGGCTCAGTGAGCATTGATGGTAATGGTATAAAATTTCAGAGAATAGAATTTAGTCGAATGAAGGGCGACTCAAAACAAAAAAATGTGTGGAAAAAGCTCAAGTCAAGGGTGAGTCGAATGAAGGGCGACTCCAGGAAGCGAGAAAATGTTATGAAAATTCTAAAAATGAAGAGTCGATTGAAGCGCGGCTCGTAAACGGAGGTGAGCCGAATGAAAGGCGGCTCGAAATCAGTGGTGAGTCGAAAGAAGGGCGGCTCAAGAAAATATGAAAATGCAATTAGTATTCAAAAAGGAAGAGTCGGTTGAAGGGCGCTGCGGAAATCGAGGCGAGTCGAATGAAGGGCGGCCTCAAATCACAGGTTTGTCGAATGAATGGAGACTCTAGGAAGGGTAAAGTGTTAACGAAACCGCTAAGAATAAGAGTCTATTGAGGGGCGAATCGAAAATAGAAGTGAGACCAAACAAAAACATAGAGGTGAGTCGAAAGAGGGGCGACTCTTGGAAGTGTAAAACTGTAAAGACAATTTCAACAATGAAGAGACGATTGAAGGGCGGCCCAAAAACGGAGGTGATTCGAATAGAGGGAGACTTAGGGAACCGTGAAAATGTGTTGTATAATCCAAAAATGAGGGGTCGATCGAAGGGCGGCTCGGAAAATGGAGCTGAGTCGAATGAAGGGCTGCTTGAAAACGGAGGTGAGTCGAATAGAGGGAGACTCCAGGAAGTGCAAAATGGTACCGAAAATGCCAAAAGTAAAGTGTTTATTGAGGGGCGACTCGAAAATAGAGGTGAGTCAAAACAAGAAACTAGAGTTGAGTGAGTGAAAGGTCCGGTCAGGAGTGAACATGCAGTGAATGTTCCAAACATAAGGAGAGCAGGCGGTTGAGGAGCGACTCGAGACGCTCAGAGAAATGTGAAACGTAATGAATATTGAAAAAATGAAGAGTCGCATGGAGCGCGGCTCTAAAATAAAGCTGAGTCAAACAATGGTCGGCTCCGAAATTCGTCGCGAAGATATGCTGATATTAATGGAAGAAATTAACACGGATCGAGGGCAGTGCGACACAACTGAGGATGTTGAAACGTTTTCGGAATCGTGGAGCCTGAAGACGACTCGAAGCACGAGCTGTTCTTTGAAAATTGATCAGAATGTATTGGAAGCGCAGAAATTACAAACGAGACGGAAAATAGGCGGCTCGAAAAGTGATGCGCAAATGTTGGATTTTCAGATATTACAGATGATCCAAAGGTTAGGTGGTGGCCTCAGAGAGAGCGAAGCGAATACGTTTCATGCGCAGAAAACAGGGACCAGTCAACAGAGGCCGGGTTCATCGGAAAGCGAAAGTGGGATAGAAAAGCTAAATCCTTTTGTGTTCAAGGGGAGAGTTACGTATGTAGAACACGATAATAGCTTGAAATCATGCGCGCTCAGCTCGATCAGTATCGCTACTCTCGAAGGGACTAACTGGTTGAATGGTGAAAATCTATATGGCTTTTTCATTCTTGCCTCCCTTTTGACGGGTACTATGATTGCGATTGACTCTGAAATCACCGTGGCTAATCGTAAGATATGCAGCTACCCCTTGAGTGGCGATAAGAAGGCTATTCTCCCTTTACATAGTCATGGTAACCACTGGGTTTTCACTCTATTTGACTTTGGCGACGGGTGTGTTACATGTTACGACACGTTAGGCTACGAATATGAACATGACATTAATCTTGCACATCCATCGTTTAGAGCAGACATTGAAAAAGCTTGGAGTTGTGTAACAAATGTTCCGTTACTTTCAATTCGTGTCGCTGGTCCTGCGTATGTTCACAATCAAACAGATGGGTATAACTGTGGTATATATGCCTGTCTGTATGCATATCGAGTGTGCCTGGAGCAACCAACAAAACAGGAGGAATATTTATCACAGAATGAGCTGGAGGGCATTCGAAATCGTTTGAAAGATTCGTTGTCAAGGGCATATACCATAAGCTATGGCCGAACAAACAATTTTTCCATAATGCTGCCTCGAGTGCTAGAATACCGTACGCACGATGAGCGGAGAATCATTTTGCGTGACAACACGAGTTCTATCCAGGATCCAAATTCAATCTTCCGAATCGGAACGTTTCACAGAAAAGCACAAGACAGAAAACGTGAGAGGTTTTCTCCCCAAGGGAAGGAAAGGAAGGGATAGGCGCAATATGGAGGACTATGGAGCGAGCCCTAGCAAACTTACTAAAATTGATTTGGTAGGCTTCTCCAGAATGCCAGAGTCCGGCGATAAAGTGAGCTTCCGTGCGCGAGACGGTATTTTGAGGGAATGCTACCTTCACGAGAAAGATCTAGAATGCTTGGAGAAAAACGAGTGGTTGGGTGACGAGACCTTATTTGCGTACCTTGTTTTGTTGTATCTCACAAGTGGCAACATAATGGCTCTGGACCCTGATCTGATCCAGCTTTTGAATGGAGACCTCACTCGGAAAAGTCCCTCTGTATCCAGTACGTCGTGATAGGAAAGGAATCCTTCCTTTGTTTGTGTCAAGAAATCATTGGGTACTCGCTGTGCTCGACTTCCAAACTCAGTCTGTAAAAATATTTGACACCTTCGCTCATCATTATGGATATGAGGCCAAGGGTTTCAATTCGACCACTACTAACACAATGTGATGGCTATTTGGTCATGCTTGACGGATATGCCTCTTCTTCATCTTAGTGTGGCAGGTGTAAACGAGGTTCACCAGCAAACGGACTCCTCCAGCTGTGGAATTTATGTTTGTGTATACGCCACGAGAATTGCTTTTGGACAACTGACTAAACAAGAACCGTCTATAACATGTGCCGTCTCATCTTCTTACCGCAGAAAAATCAAGGGAGTTCTTTACAGCTCATATCGTGTACATAAGGAAAAAGGGAGCATTACAGAAATTATGCAAGAATTACCACGAATCTACGACCTCGATACCTATGACGAGAATCGCTCCTATATTTGTCCTCAGCGCAAACAAGAGACTACAAGAGAGTATTATTGAACACATTCACTCTGAGAAGACCGGAAAGAGCTTTGTGGTTTAGAAGGTCCTGATTTCCACCACACCCCCAACACACAACCTCTTATTGTCAATGAAAATCTTTCAGAAAAGGTTAGACATCTGAACAAGTTGCCGACTACTGAATCCTGCAGTGGATATAGAAATGAAAAACAGGAAAACATTTGCTTTAGAAAACAAGTTTCAAGTTTTCTCAGTACTTTAATTAAAAAGTCTGATACCACTACATTTGTCGATGAAGTGGAACATATTCATGTGAATGAATCAGTCTCTGATCGTCGCAATCCGAAAACTTGTGGTTCTTTACCTCAACGAGCATGAAACAACTGGCTATGTGCATTGTCTCTTATGTCAAGTATGTGTACAGAGGAGAGGTATTTTGACGACAGTATTGAAAGGATTAGTAAGCAACCTGCCACTTTTTGAGTACCATTACTGTGAGAGGTACGGCATGGATAAAAGCTTGCGCATTGTGAAATATAAAGACTTGCAAGGTTCCAGTAAAAGAAGTGACGATTCCTTCCCTTATTGGTTATTGCTTCCAACCGTTAAACTATTAGTTGCAGCAGGTTCTGCTGCAGATGGGATGATTGATATTCATGAAGTGCTAGGATGAAATTTCTTGAAGGCTAGTTCCTACGAACAATGTAAAAAGGAAAAAAATGAAAGTGTATCCTGCATGCGCCAACTCCAACATGTGTGGGAGTTGAGTGTTGCGGGCCAAGAATGTACGGCACTGAAAACAGAAGAAGACTGCTCAGTGATTTTCGATAATGAAGTGCTCCTTCAAAAATGTTGATGATCTTGCGAAGTTGTCTGTTGCAGAGCCACCCAACTATAATCCAAGTAACGACGATGAATACAAATACTTCTGAAAAAAAGGTATTTCTGAGGTTTCTGGGAAATGATGACGACGAGAGAACTGTGGCTTAGCTATCACATCTTGCTGATGAAATTCACCGCAAGTATACGTGTTAATGAACGGGACCGCTTATGATCGTAACCGTAAGCTTGTCGTACTTTTTAATCATAATGATTACAAACGTCTAGCCATTGGTGCATTGTCTCTGTGTTAAAAATGGGTTTAGAGGAGAAATTTTCGATGACAATATCGTACGGCCATCAACAAAAAAAAATTTGCGCCAGTCTATTAGGAACATTTGTGGAAAGGATATGGAAATGTTCAAAGCCTTGAAAAATCGTGAAAAAGAGATATGAAAAAGATTCCGATAAGGCGCTTCATAAAGTTCGTTCCTGCTCGGATGTGTGCGTAAAACAGCTTGAAGGCTATATCGTATATTCAACAGAGGAAGCAGGTGGCTGTGATAAAATTTTGAATGAAATTCTTGAGGAGCGAAGAGGATGAAGTGGAGAAGAAACGGTTGATAATGCAGTTTCACACATGAAAAGTTTTCTATACGAATAGCAAGTCACGAAGAAGGGCTTTATAGTAAAGAGTAGCTTGTTCAATGGCGGCTTCGTACCTGTTTAGATTTCACTCAGATCTATTCGAGCTTAGTGATATGGACGTTGAATGCGAACACTGTGGTGCCAGATACTTCAAAAGCGAAAACAAATCCTTTTGTGCTGCTACTGGAGGCAACGCAACATTGTTCCTGAGACAGGCTTATAACTGCGTGAGCGAGACGAGCTTTCTCTTTTAGTGGTTCTTGGGATATTGCGCTCAATAATGAAGCGCATTTTTTCAGATGATCCGACCGATTAACAACAACATGTTGTCATGTGCTGGAATAAATATAAAGCTGAGGGGAGAAGTTCAGTATGTCATTGCAGGACCGGTACCTTTGGTCTCTTTTCAGGGCAAGTATCAAATGGGAATATGTCACCTTAATCCAAGATGCTGATAAAGCCCGCATTTGCACAGCTCTATCTGGCAAATGATAAGCATGCTTCCAGAAAGCACTGGATGATGCCAACATGAAAAACTCAAGAGCAAGAAGGTCAACATTCGATATGATTAATCGTCTAATTTCTGGACCTCAAAGAACATAATGTGATTGTTCGTGCATATACATGACTATGTTTGAAGTTTACAAAAAGGTCTCTGAAGAATACAGGAAAGGAGAAAGGAAACGGGAAAGGATTCCTAATGTTGTCATGAAATTATAAGACAAAAGAAGAGAGGTTCCGAAAGAGTTGACAGAGGGAGTGCAAATTCCTGGTCGTCCTTCAATGTGTACACAGTATTCTTTGCCAGGATCAAGTGGCATCTATATTTGTGTGTAAAGATAACAATATGCCAACCAATGAAGAACTTGACAAGGGAATTCTCGAGTATATTCCTCGGAGAACTGGGGAACTGTGGTTAAAGTCATCGACAGCTACAACATGTTGATGCCTTAGGCTATCCACTTTTTCCCACGAGGAGATCAGACTCTTTGTGAAACAGACACTCTTTCTCAAAAATTATTATGTAACGCAAAGGTCGCGAAAAAGACGAAACAAAACGTGGAGGATCGCCAAGTGGATGATACCGTCAATGAAGAAGATGATAGTAGCGATCAGATGCCAGCGATATTGTTATAGCAACTCGACTGGGGCAGTTGAGGAAAAGCAGTAGAGCTGGATAAGGATTGTAACTCGCAAGAAAATGGTGCTGTCAATAATGATGACCAGGGCTATTTCTGATTGTGAAACACAGAAAGAAATAAATAGAAACAGAGTGAGAAAAGGGAGACCCAAAGTTATTTCACAGAAACGTAAACAGAGCATAAGTATATATCGAGAAGAGAGTACGTGCTCTTTTGTGGTCTTGTCCCGGAGGAAAAATATTTCAAAGCACAGAATCCCCTTGGAAATGGGGAAACTATGCTCCCAATATATCATCCATCAATAATATTCAAGAATCTGAAGCTGACAGAATTTCAGAGAATTAGACATACTTGTGTAGAGTCTCAAGGTCTGCCACTGCAACAGTGCAGTGCAAACTCTTTACCGCCACAGTGACGAAAAAGTTGCAGGCAAAAAGGAATGAAGCTCGGAAAATTAGGTAACCATGCCATCAAATTTTGTGGGTAGTAGAAAATGGTGCCAACACCAGTACGCAAAAGGAATGTGGCTGTTGGCTCAGGAAGACATGGGAAGCCAGACCTGTTCATCACTCTTCACGGGAATAAAGCGAGTGGCCTGGAAAATAAAGAAAGAAAATCTTCCAGGCAGATTTGAGCAGTTGGGTAACAGACCCCCATGCTTTGTAGTTCTCGTGTATTCAAGCATGAAATTCTAAGTGCAAAGTTCATGCACGATCTGAAGAAGGGCGAAATCTTGGAAAAGTTGTAGCGTATGGTCAGGTCTCTATTGAATTTCAAAAGCGTGGTATGGCCTCCCATGCTCTATGTCCTTGTTACCTTAGAGAAAAAATTACAACAGTTGAAGAGCTTGACAGGTGCGTTTCTGCCACGACTTCCCCTCCCCTACCCAAAGCAAAGAGAATGATTCGGAAGCCGGAAGTCAGGCTTAGAGAAATAAGTGACTAGAGTAATGATATTATGGCCTCCGTGCGCTGGTCGAACTGACCTAGTTTGGGCCGACAGCGAGATCCGAAAGTTTGTGCCAGAAAGCGATTTCCAATGTCATTCAGGAGCAGACTGAGCTATCTTCGTGATGGGCTCCCTTTGTATAAAAGGCCTGAAGACAAATCTCCATCACGATGGTAGGTCGCAGAAAACTCACAGTCGCAACCAATGCCGATGTGGTTCCTTATAACAAATGGTTGCTACTCTAAGTACGACTGTCATATAAAATGTTGAGATTTGCTCCAGTCTAAGGTCGTGGCCAAGATATATATACAAGTATATATACACAAAAGGCGTTGACTCAGGTTTTATTGTAGAACTTCTGGCCGAGTCAAAAATATGGCGGGACAGAAACAGCCGAATGAGGAGGAAAGCCGGGCCGTAGACGTGGATATGACAGGATAGTGTATCTCCCATGCCGATATCTCTCCCACATATTGAGGCGGCGTACAGAATTTGTGGATTTCTCTACAGGAGTGTTCACATGATGTCAAATTCTCTTTACCCTCACCTTGGAGAACGAGTATATCTTGTATATATATTTCTGCGCTGGAAAGAAAGTAAAAATCTAGGAACAAGTCCGAGCTGATGACATATTTTCGTTTTGTGCTCCGAGTGATAGATCTTGCACGCAAATCTTACATGGGTTGAGGTTGCAGAGCAATTCATTTAACAACAGGAAAAGCGGAGTGTAATAGAAGACGTAAGAAGGACGGTAATGCTGTAGAGTTGCTCGAATATCACCCGTCAGCTCCCCGCTTCAGCGAGCTGTATGCGTGTTGAGAAGATTGCTTTTGCATCGCAAAGGAGTCACAGCATACCATGACACTTTGAAAACCGTGATGGGGTATAACGTATCCAGTTCATTGGAAGCAGCCAAGGCTGAGGGTCTTCATCAAAGATGATCAAAGATATACAGAAAAATCTCGCCGCAGCAGCTACGTGACAGAAAATGCCTGTGGCGATCTGCAGGCTTTTCGCACAAATATTGTTACACTGTAATCCTCCTGATCCTGTCTCTTCGCTCTGGAACAAATTCAAACACGAAATGCGCACTAAAACGAAAGATGATAGTGTAGGCGGCACTGGTGAGTAAAGAACCGCTGCCTCGCTTAAACACATAAACTCGCTGATTCTTCAAGTTAAATGAGTTCCGACCTTTTCTGCTCATGGTTTAGTAGTTCCTCAGTTTGAATCAGATTCGGCAACAATAAGACGATGCTATGGCGTAATAGTGAAAGGGGTAATGGGAGGGTCCAGAAACCGTTTGAACGTGAAAAATAATCTGAATGATGAGCAAAAAAGAACTCTCGAAACTCTTATCCATCATGCAGCGCCTAAGAGCAATGCTAAGCAGTGTTTTTTTCTTTATGGAAAAGCAGGTTGTGGGAAAACGTTCCCTTCTAAGAAGATTCATCGACACAATTGTCGCTAAGAAGAAGAAAGTAATCGCCGCTGGCGTCAACTGGTATCGCCGCAACTTTGTTACAAAACGGCCGCACCAGCCCACAGTGCTTTTTAGGTTGCCCTGTTAAAGACCTCACGGCAACGAAGTCATTGCAAATATCGATGGGCGTCTTCAGCGATTGCTGAGACTTATCGAAACATCCGACGTTATTGTCTGGGACAGATTTCAATCAAAACTCCTGCTACGCTGTGGAGTGTGTGGAAAAGTTGCTAAGAGATGTGGCAGCACCTCAATACCGGAACACCTGCGTCTTGAGGTGTTATGATGGTGTTCGGTGGCGACTGGGCCCACTCTTTTGCCCGTGGTCCTGAACGTGAAGTGGCAGAGCGGAAACTCTTAACGACACTCTCAAACATAGTGGCTTTCTGTGGCAATTTATGACTGCTCTGGACACTGCAAGAGGAACATGCGACTCACAACTGGTGAAGGCGATCGTTACGCATGTGGTTGAGAGAAGTGGGTGAAGGTAAAAATTTGATCGGCAAACAATCTGATTGCAAGTTCAAGTGATATTTACATATGCCGTATGAACAAAATGTTATCGAATGGATGTTCACGCCAGAGAGTGTTGAACGATGTAGACAAGCTGAGTGAGTTTCGCTCTTGAGTAAAACGCAATAGCGGACGTACTAAATTTTGAGAAATGAGAACTGTTGCTGACAAACCCAGCGGGTGAGTATATTGAATTATATGGAGTTGACGAGCCCGTTCAAGAAGAAAGATGGTTTAAACGCGGGTTGCCTTTCGATAATGAAGAGGATATTCGATCTCGAAACTCCATCCGGAATGCTGCCACCGTATCTTAGCTTCTGAGTTAAAAAAAGGATGTATACTTATTTTAATGAAGAGATCTTGACATTGTGTCCCGCAGTTATGCAACGGCACACGATTCTCAGCTGAATGCCGTGCATTACGACGATAGACGGGGTCCAGTTCTGCCTGTGATGTACAAACTTGATTACGAAAACTACGTGTTTTATTCCACGAATCTCACTGGAACACGAAGATAAGCTTTCGGGAAGTTGGCGTTCAAAAGGTTTCACCCCGGTTCTGGCTGGCCTCCTTGCATCACCATAAACAAGAGTCGTGGGATGACATTCGAGAAAGTTGGTCTTATTCCTGGACGTTCACCAGTGTTCGCGCACAGTTTCCCACGCATGTTGCGCTCTCACGGGTACGACGCAGAAGTGATCGGGAGGATCACAACAAATGGAAATTGTCAAAAATTAGAACAGTGGCGACGTCCTCATCCGTAATATTGTATACAAAGAAATACTTTGGTAAAGCATATTCCACGTTCAACTTTCCATAAATCTCGACATAATAGTACATATCGTATCGGTATTCTTAAGCAGTAGACCGAGATTATTCAGCTTTTTCTGAAAAGCTTCGGAATAACTTTTTTGAACTTCTAGGAGTAAGCAGGCGTGAACTATGGATAAGCTTTTTATTCATCAAGTTTTTATTCGATAAGTGATTGAAAACGGGTTCGCTATCTCGATGGTTTACCGCCTCAATGTGGCGAGAGGGCGATCCCGGATCTTTACTCGATCCAGAAGGCTAAGAGTAAACCGCTACAATGGCAGTATGCAGAATTTGGGTTACAATATGGACGATAAGGCACACAAATTCTATTCACTGAAATGAAATGTTTATTCTGTTCCTTTCCTTGTCGTCGACCGAATAGCAAGAGATTTTAAATTTAGTTTCAATGTCTGCAACTCCAAAAGAAAACCATCTCAGTACTTATCTTCTTCTTCTGGTATACTTCAAGGTCATGGCTATGATAGACTCACATCAAGCAGAGGATGCTGCTGTCTACCCTTTGAGCAAGAGTAGAGCAGTAGATTTGGAAACGATTTGCGATTCAAATCTAAGCACTGCGAACAAGCGCTTGGTAAAATCTAAATCTAAACACGGCGAACAAGTGCTTTTGGTAAATCATGAGTGTATGTATGGTAAATTGTGAGGTGCAGCAGTATATCCGTAGTGAGGCAAGGATTTATGCAATTCTGAGATGCGAAGAACGGTGGAATGTATTCCAGATTCCGGAGGGAGTCAAAATGTTGCCTTTGAGAAATGATCAGAAACATCAGTAAGCTGTTGAACGCATAGATGCTCGTCTGTTGTTCATAAGTACAACTAACGATACTGAAATCGCATTTGTGGATTCGTATTAACCGGTTTGGCGGTTGCGGACAGTAACGAGAACCAGCCTTATCTCAGGAAATCGTGGTAATCAATGGGTCAAAATAGCTGCCTCGCGTTAAAGTGGCTGCCACGGGCTAGGGACCCGAAGGGTCACTAGTCTAGTAAACAAATTTGATGATGCTAAGTAGATATAGGGTAGAATATAAAAGAAGTGGAGAGCGGTGTGCTTTCATTAACACACCGTCCTTCTCCAGGGGTCAGCAGTTGAGGATCTGTTTTGAACTACAAAGTGGGAAAACAGCACCACTGGTTGGTCAAGATGGAAGAAAATGGAGTTTAAACTTTGAAAAATCCAGAGCCAACTCAGAGCGAGAGATTATGGTAGCTCTGCTCAAAGTAACTAACTTTCATTGTTCTCAGGACAATTACGACAAGAATTCTCCGTAATTTATAGAGAAACCTCTCGCTATCTTCCCAGAAAATTCACATTCCTGTGCATTTGCGAGAACACATGTACAAAGGGCATACACGCGAGTTTATGCAAGCGCGTGGGCTTGTATATTCAAGCACGCGACTCTAAAATCGCTCAAAAGCATACGCCACCACGGGGTCTGTGCGCGAGCATATACAGGGGCACACACACGCGCGCGATAAATAAACGCGCGCACACACACAATAGCAATAATTGTTTCATGAACGCGCATGTGTGCATAAACCACAAGCGCACAAACGGGAGAACAAATTTTAAAGCGCTCTTGCGCGCACGAACCTACACAAAAGATGCATGCGTCGTTGTTGTCTCCCCTTAGGTGATCTTACATAATGAGAAGTCTTCATTTTAATTTCTCGTCAAAAATGCCATGTTCCTGAATTCAAGAGCTCCGATAAGCAGGACTACTCCTAATAAGTGGTATGAAAAATTGAGTGAAAAACGAACTGGGCTTGCCCGCGAGTTGACTCGGAACAGTCTCACGTCTGAGAATCTTTTTCACTTCTTTTTGTATGGCTTTATTCACATGAAGAAATAAACAACAACAACAGAAGCGCCTGGAAAGCAGAATATAGGAAATGTCATCACTATGCACTACTTTCAGTTTTGTTGATTCCACGGGGCCACAGAGCATGAGCACTCAAAAAAGCGAAATAATCGTTTGTTTCTTTCTGTTTTCGCATACGCTTATAGCGCATTTCAATGTTCAGGCAGGTATTGGGGCTTCGGCACCTTCGAAAGGCAGCATATATGGTCGTAAACGTAGCGGAGAGATAACAACGTGAATAGAATCGTACGACTTACAACATAATAGTTCAATGTGTAATAAAGAGTCAAAATTGACTCCAGAATGCCACGCAACATGATAGAAAGTTTGATTACCTGTATTTTCACGCCCCTGTACTTGCCCTCCTCCTCCAACGCAAGGCGTTACCTCTGTCATTCTCAACGTGGCTAATGCCGTTAGTGGATTGCCCATCACCGGGCGGTAAACGACACACGTCGCTGCCGATTTTATGAGGGCGGACCCAGCGCAATCTCTATGTTGGAGAAGAGGCAAACACAGGGGACGTAGAGAAAATACGGCGCAAGGCCTGTGTTTCTACCTCATGCGAGCATTACTGGCAGTTTCCGGACGCTTCAAAACGCGTAGGCAGTGTACAAGCTGTAAACCATATAGGTTCTGATTCACGTTGCTGTCTGAACCACGGCCATGAGGGTGTATGCTGCCTTTAACACGGTTGCCCTTCGAGGGCCAGAGACCACTGACAAATTGTTCTCCAGTCAACCCCAGTAGCCAGGAAGCTGGGGCAGTCGATAGATACATTCTGATAGTGCGTGATCTTTAGCATTCGAAGGCAAGCACGGAAAGTGCTGAAGAATTTAAAGCAGTGCTAACCCCTAACATAGCCGCCCATATGTAGGCCAGGGTCGACGAAGATGCCTAGGTAATGTAAGGTTGGGGAAGGGGAGCCTATTGGTCGGGCCGTATTCCAGCCGCGAGAAAGGTGGGAAAGTGGGAATGAGTTGGCACGCGCGATTGGACGGAACACGGAGTCCCCCACAAATCTCTCGCGGCTGCAAACATTACGGCCATCACCCGCGAAGTGGAGCTGGTTTCCAGGCGGAACATAATGTATGTCCGAGACTCCAAAGTATGTGACCAATCAAAGCGAAACACGCAGGTGAAGGAAGCAATTCCATGTAGACGTAGATCAATGCCGCCATGAGGTTCATCGAACATATCGTTGAAGTTTGTATAAGGTACTAAAAAGGATCGTCACATCTCACTGAACTCGTAGAAACTCCCGACTATTGCCAAGAGCCTCTCATCGCGGGATGCCTTGCATTGATTCAATTTCAGAAATCAGGAAAATACAGTGCGTTTATATAGTTATAGTAAGATACCGTTCTAGCCTTGCTACAACCCTCTTATTAGATCGGATTGAGTATCTAAGTTTTCTGAAAACGCGATTTCTCGTTTTCTTATCTGCAAACTTTACAGCTTTAGTCAGCTTTAGTTGATCATAGGCCGCTATTAGAAATTCTACACATTTGTAGCAGATATGGCCCCCATGCATAAAGGCTGGCTGCCCTGTATATAGATGATTGTAGATGTACATGGCTGCTGTATTTCTAGCGCGATTGCTGATTTGGTTCTGTCGTGGTCCTCTAGCGCAACATACTCTGCCGCTTCTGCAGTCTTCATCTCCTACCTACCCAAACAATCTCGTCACGTTTTAGGGAAAAAATAGACATTAGAAGCGCAACCGGGACGTTTGAGGAGGTTCTTCGATTTAGATTGGAAGCAGTTTTTTCGGAGCGTCTCTGATACTGCCAGAGCCTAATTTAGACCCAGGCGGATTCCCTGAAGAAAGGAACGAAGAGCTTTTAAGTTTTCTGCGCATTGCTGTTGTTGTTGTTGTAAGCCGTAAAGAGCTCTGATATCGCACATACAGTCGTAAGTAGTAGGCCTCTATTTCAGAACCATTATTTTGGTCCTGCACAATGGCTCAGCAAAAATAATTGCTGGCTCTGTAGCGCAGCTGCCTGATCAGCATGAAAAAGAGGCCCTTGTTGGTCTTTTTCGACGCCGGGCAGTGAAAAGAAATCCCAGCCCGATGGATGATGTCGCAAAGGCGAATCCTTCACTCCCTAGGCTGTATGCAGCTTGGCAACATCCTAAGTGTGCTCAGTCAGGTCTGAAGGTGGTAGACGAAGCCGTTAATCGCATTCTGAGCAAAAAATGGGCATATATACATACACGTGTACACTCATGGAGACCCTATGCCGCACCAGATGGTATTGCAATGGATCATGCCTAAAGCCTAGTTTTGACTGGCATCGTTGCTGTTTTTCATCGCAGCGATTTTGCACCCGCCGCTGCAGCGATGTAACAGCGGCAGCGATTCTGTTCATAGTGCATAGGCTCACTGATGATGGAAGAAACTCAACAATCAGCGGAAATTAATGGCTGATAGTCATCAACAACACGTTTCGACTCGGAAAACACTGATCTTGTCATGCAGTGTCAATATTCATAAGACGACAC
>JAPDOI010001647.1:0-156434 GCA_029168955.1 Aplectana chamaeleonis
TCGTACATGCATAAGCTCCCAGATTCAAACTAATATGTATTCGTATTGCCAACTGTCCAAAACAAATAAAACTCAATAAAGGCTTTCATTAGTTTATTCCAGCACATCAAAATGCAAAACTATTCCCATGCCGGGAATCGAACCCGGGCAGCGTAAGTAAAATTCACGAATCCTAAATACTTCAAGACCACATTTGACACATCAGTGCTCCCCCTTCCGCCCGTGAAGACACACAAACCAGCCTGCTTCGTACATGCATACGCTTCCAGATTCAAACTAATATGTATTCGTATTGCCAACTGTCCAAAACAAATAAAACTCAATAAAGGCTTTCATTAGTTTATTCCAGCACATCAAAATCGCAAAACTATTCCCATGCCGGGATTCGAACCCGTGCAGCGTAATTGAAATTCACGAATCCTAAATACTTTGTAGACCACATTTGACACATCAGTGCTCCCCCTTCCGCCCGTGAAGACACACAAACCAGCCTGCTTCGTACATGCATACGCTTCCAGATTCAAACTAATATGTATTCGTATTGCCAACTGTCCAAAACAAATAAAACTCAATAAAGGCTTTCATTAGTTTATTCCAGCACATCAAAATCGCAAAACTATTCCCATGCCGGGATTCGAACCCGTGCAGCGTAATTGAAATTCACGAATCCTAAATACTTTGTAGACCACATTTGACACATCAGTGCTCCCCCTTCCGCCCGTGAAGACACACAAACCAGCCTGCTTCGTACATGCATACGCTTCCAGATTCAAACTAATATGTATTCGTATTGCCAACTGTCCAAAACAAATAAAACTCAATAAAGGCTTTCATTAGTTTATTCCAGCACATCGCAAAACTATTCCCATGCCGGGAATCGAACCCGGGCAGCGTAAGTAAAATTCACGAATCCTAAATACTTTGTAGACCACATTTGACACATCAGTGCTCCCCCTTCCGCCCGTGAAGACACACAAACCAGCCTGCTTCGTACATGCATACGCTTCCAGATTCAAACTAATATGTATTCGTATTGCCAACTGTCCAAAACAAATAAAACTCAATAAAGGCTTTCATTAGTTTATTCCAGCACATCAAAATCGCAAAACTATTCCCATGCCGGGATTCGAACCCGTGCAGCGTAAGTGAAATTCACGAATCCTAAATACTTTGTAGACCACATTTGACACATCAGTGCTCCCCCTTCCGCCCGTGAAGACACACAAACCAGCCTGCTTCGTACATGCATAAGCTCCCAGATTCAAACTAATATGTATTCGTATTGCTAACTGTCCAAAACAAATAAAACTCAATAAAGGCTTTCATTAGTTTATTCCAGCACATCAAAATCGCAAAACTATTCCCATGCCGGGATTCGAACCCGGGCAGCGTAAGTGAAATTCACGAATCCTAAATACTTTGTAGACCACATTTGACACATCAGTGCTCCCCCTTCCGCCCGTGAAGACACACAAACCAGCCTGCTTCGTACATGCATACGCTTCCAGATTCAAACTAATATGTATTCGTATTGCCAACTGTCCAAAACAAATAAAACTCAATAAAGGCTTTCATTAGTTTATTCCAGCACATCAAAATCGCAAAACTATTCCCATGCCGGGATTCGAACCCGGGCAGCGTAAGTGAAATTCACGAATCCTAAATACTTTGTAGACCACATTTGACACATCAGTGCTCCCCCTTCCGCCCGTGAAGACACACAAACCAGCCTGCTTCGTACATGCATAAGCTCCCAGATTCAAACTAATATGTATTCGTATTGCTAACTGTCCAAAACAAATAAAACTCAATAAAGGCTTTCATTAGTTTATTCCAGCACATCAAAATCGCAAAACTATTCCCATGCCGGGAATCGAACCCGGGCAGCGTGGGTGAAAACCACGAATCCTAACCACTAGACCACATGGGACACATCAGTACTCCCCTTTCCGCCCGTGAAGACACACAAACCAGCCTGCTTCGTACATGCATACGCTTCCAGATTCAAACTAATATGTATTCGTATTGCCAACTGTCCAAAACAAATAAAACTCAATAAAGGCTTTCATTAGTTTATTCCAGCACATCAAAATCGCAAAACTATTCCCATGCCGGGAATCGAACCCGGGCAGCGTAAGTGAAATTCACGAATCCTAAATACTTTGTAGACCACATTTGACACATCAGTGCTCCCCCTTCCGCCCGTGAAGACACACAAACCAGCCTGCTTCGTACATGCATAAGCTCCCAGATTCAAACTAATATGTATTCGTATTGCTAACTGTCCAAAACAAATAAAACTCAATAAAGGCTTTCATTAGTTTATTCCAGCACATCAAAATCGCAAAACTATTCCCATGCCGGGAATCGAACCCGGGCCGCGTGGGTGAAAACCACGAATCCTAACCACAAGACCACATTTTACACATCAGTGCACCCCCTTCCGCCCGTGAAGACACACAAACCAGCCTGCTTCGTACATGCATAAGCTCCCAGATTCAAACTAATATGTATTCATATTGCTAACTGTCCAAAACAAATAAAACTCAATAAAGGCTTTCATTAGTTTATTCCAGCACATCAAAATCGCAAAACTATTCCCATGCCGGGAATCGAACCCGGGCCGCGTGGGTGAAATTCACGAATCCCAAATACTTTTAGACCACATGGGACACATCAGTGCACCCCCTTCCGCCCGTGAAGACACACAAACCAGCCTGC
Source organism: Aplectana chamaeleonis (assembly GCA_029168955.1). Lineage (NCBI taxonomy): Eukaryota > Metazoa > Nematoda > Chromadorea > Rhabditida > Cosmocercidae > Aplectana > Aplectana chamaeleonis. The sequence continues at coordinate 2,722 of JAPDOI010001647.1, forward strand.
TTCGTACATGCATACGCTTCCAGATTCAAACTAATATGTATTCGTATTGCCAACTGTCCAAAACAAATAAAACTCAATAAAGGCTTTCATTAGTTTATTCCAGCACATCAAAATCGCAAAACTATTCCCATGCCGGGATTCGAACCCGTGCAGCGTAAGTGAAATTCACGAATCCTAAATACTTTGTAGACCACATTTGACACATCAGTGCTCCCCCTTCCGCCCGTGAAGACACACAAACCAGCCTGCTTCGTACATGCATACGCTTCCAGATTCAAACTAATATGTATTCGTATTGCCAACTGTCCAAAACAAATAAAACTCAATAAAGGCTTTCATTAGTTTATTCCAGCACATCAAAATCGCAAAACTATTCCCATGCCGGGATTCGAACCCGGGCAGCGTAAGTGAAATTCACGAATCCTAAATACTTTGTAGACCACATTTGACACATCAGTGCTCCCCCTTCCGCCCGTGAAGACACACAAACCAGCCTGCTTCGTACATGCATAAGCTCCCAGATTCAAACTAATATGTATTCGTATTGCTAACTGTCCAAAACAAATAAAACTCAATAAAGGCTTTCATTAGTTTATTCCAGCACATCAAAATCGCAAAACTATTCCCATGCCGGGAATCGAACCCGGGCCGCGTGGGTGAAAACCACGAATCCTAACCACTAGACCACATGGGACACATCAGTACTCCCCTTTCCGCCCGTGAAGACACACAAACCAGCCTGCTTCGTACATGCATACGCTTCCAGATTCAAACTAATATGTATTCGTATTGCCAACTGTCCAAAACAAATAAAACTCAATAAAGGCTTTCATTAGTTTATTCCAGCACATCAAAATCGCAAAACTATTCCCATGCCGGGAATCGAACCCGGGCAGCGTAAGTGAAATTCACGAATCCCAAATACTTTTAGACCACATGGGACACATCAGTGCACCCCCTTCCGCCCGTGAAGACACACAAACCAGCCTGCTTCGTACATGCATAAGCTCCCAGATTCAAACTAATATGTATTCGTATTGCTAACTGTCCAAAACAAATAAAACTCAATAAAGGCTTTCATTAGTTTATTCCAGCACATCAAAATCGCAAAACTATTCCCATGCCGGGAATCGAACCCGGGCAGCGTAAGTGAAATTCACGAATCCTAACCACTAGACCACATGGGACACATCAGTGCCCTCCCTTCCGTCCGTGAAGACACACAAACCAGCCTGCTTCGTACATGCATACGCTTCCAGATTCAAACTAATATGTATTCGTATTGCCAACTGTCCAAAACAAATAAAACTCAATAAAGGCTTTCATTAGTTTATTCCAGCACATCAAAATCGCAAAACTATTCCCATGCCGGGAATCGAACCCGGGCCGCGTGGGTGAAAACCACGAATCCCAAATACTTTTAGACCACATGGGACACATCAGTACTCCCCTTTCCGCCCGTGAAGACACACAAACCAGCCTGCTTCGTACATGCATAAGCTCCCAGATTCAAACTAATATGTATTCGTATTGCTAACTGTCCAAAACAAATAAAACTCAATAAAGGCTTTCATTAGTTTATTCCAGCACATCAAAATCGCAAAACTATTCCCATGCCGGGAATCGAACCCGGGCCGCGTGGGTGAAAACCACGAATCCTAACCACTAGACCACATGGGACACATCAGTGCCCTCCCTTCCGTCCGTGAAGACACACAAACCAGCCTGCTTCGTACATGCATAAGCTCCCAGATTCAAACTAATATGTATTCGTATTGCTAACTGTCCAAAACAAATAAAACTCAATAAAGGCTTTCATTAGTTTATTCCAGCACATCAAAATCGCAAAACTATTCCCATGCCGGGAATCGAACCCGGGCCGCGTGGGTGAAAACCACGAATCCTAACCACTAGACCACATGGGACACATCAGTGCCCTCCCTTCCGTCCGTGAAGACACACAAACCAGCCTGCTTCGTACTTGCATACGCTTCCAGATTCAAACTAATATGTATTCGTATTGCCAACTGTCCAGAACAAATAAAACTGAATAAAGGCTTTCATTAGTTTATTCCAGCACATCAAAATCGCAAAACTATTCCCATGCCGGGAATCGAGCCCGGGCAGCGTAAGTGAAATTCACGAATCCCAAATACTTTTAGACCACATGGGACACATCAGTGCACCCCCTTCCGCCCGTGAAGACACACAAACCAGCCTGCTTCGTACATGCATACGCTTCCAGATTCAAACTAATATGTATTCGTATTGCCAACTGTCCAAAACAAATAAAACTCAATAAAGGCTTTCATTAGTTTATTCCAGCACATCAAAATCGCAAAACTATTCCCATGCCGGGAATCGAACCCGGGCCGCGTGGGTGAAAACCACGAATCCTAAATACTTTTAGACCACATGGGACACATCAGTGCACCCCCTTCCGCCCGTGAAGACACACAAACCAGCCTGCTTCGTACATGCATAAGCTCCCAGATTCAAACTAATATGTATTCGTATTGCTAACTGTCCAAAACAAATAAAACTCAATAAAGGCTTTCATTAGTTTATTCCAGCACATCAAAATCGCAAAACTATTCCCATGCCGGGAATCGAACCCGGGCCGCGTGGGTGAAAACCACGAATCCTAACCACTAGACCACATGGGACACATCAGTGCCCTCCCTTCCGTCCGTGAAGACACACAAACCAGCCTGCTTCGTACATGCATAAGCTCCCAGATTCGAGCTAATATGTATTCGTATTGCCAACTGTCAAAACAAATAAAACTCAATAAAAGCTTCCATTAGTTTATTCCAGCACATCAAAATCGCAAAACTATTCCCATGCCGGGAATCGAGCCCGGGCAGCGTAAGTGAAATTCACGAATCCTAACCACTAGACCACATGGGACACATCAGTGCACCCCCTTCCGCCCGTGAAGACACACAAACCAGCCTGCTTCGTACATGCATAAGCTCCCAGATTCAAACTAATATGTATTCGTATTGCTAACTGTCCAAAACAAATAAAACTCAATAAAGGCTTTCATTAGTTTATTCCAGCACATCAAAATCGCAAAACTATTCCCATGCCGGGAATCGAACCCGGGCCGCGTAAGTGAAATTCACGAATCCCAAATACTTTTAGACCACATGGGACACATCAGTACTCCCCTTTCCGCCCGTGAAGACACACAAACCAGCCTGCTTCGTACATGCATACGCTTCCAGATTCAAACTAATATGTATTCGTATTGCCAACTGTCCAAAACAAATAAAACTCAATAAAGGCTTTCATTAGTTTATTCCAGCACATCAAAATCGCAAAACTATTCCCATGCCGGGAATCGAACCCGGGCCGCGTGGGTGAAAACCACGAATCCTAACCACTAGACCACATGGGACACATCAGTACTCCCCTTTCCGCCCGTGAAGACACACAAACCAGCCTGCTTCGTACATGCATAAGCTCCCAGATTCAAACTAATATGTATTCGTATTGCTAACTGTCCAAAACAAATAAAACTCAATAAAGGCTTTCATTAGTTTATTCCAGCACATCAAAATCGCAAAACTATTCCCATGCCGGGAATCGAACCCGGGCCGCGTGGGTGAAAACCACGAATCCCAAATACTTTTAGACCACATGGGACACATCAGTGCTCCCCTTTCCGCCCGTGAAGACACACAAACCAGCCTGCTTCGTACATGCATACGCTTCCAGATTCAAACTAATATGTATTCGTATTGCCAACTGTCCAAAACAAATAAAACTCAATAAAGGCTTTCATTAGTTTATTCCAGCACATCAAAATCGCAAAACTATTCCCATGCCGGGAATCGAACCCGGGCAGCGTAAGTGAAATTCACGAATCCTAAATACTTTGTAGACCACATTTGACACATCAGTGCTCCCCCTTCCGCCCGTGAAGACACACAAACCAGCCTGCTTCGTACATGCATAAGCTCCCAGATTCAAACTAATATGTATTCGTATTGCTAACTGTCCAAAACAAATAAAACTCAATAAAGGCTTTCATTAGTTTATTCCAGCACATCGAAATCGCAAAACTATTCCCATGCGGGGAATCGAACACGGGCCGCGTGGGTGAAAATCACTAATCCTAAAAACTAGACCACATCGGACGCATCAGTGCTCCCCCTTCCGCCCATGAAGACACACAAGCCAGCCTGCTTCGCACATGCATACGCTCCCAGATTCAAACTAATATGTATTCGTATTGCCAACTGTCCAAAAGAAATAAAACTCAATAAGGCTTTCATTAGTTTATTCCAGCACATCGAAATCGCAAAACTATTCCCATGCCGGGAATCGAACACGGGCCGCGTGGGTGAAAATCACTAATCCTAAAAACTAGACCACATGGGACACATCAGTGCCCTCCCTTCCGCCCGTGAAGACACACAAACCAGCCTGCTTCGTACATGCATAAGCTCCCAGATTCAAACTAATATGTATTCGTATTGCTAACTGTCCAAAACAAATAAAACTCAATAAAGGCTTTCATTAGTTTATTCCAGCACATCAAAATCGCAAAACTATTCCCATGCCGGGAATCGAACCCGGGCCGCGTGGGTGAAAACCACGAATCCTAACCACTAGACCACATGGGACACATCAGTACTCCCCTTTCCGCCCGTGAAGACACACAAACCAGCCTGCTTCGTACATGCATAAGCTCCCAGATTCAAACTAATATGTATTCGTATTGCTAACTGTCCAAAACAAATAAAACTCAATAAAGGCTTTCATTAGTTTATTCCAGCACATCAAAATCGCAAAACTATTCCCATGCCGGGAATCGAACCCGGGCCGCGTGGGTGAAAACCACGAATCCTAATCACTAGACCACATGGGACACATCAGTGCTCCCCTTTCCGCCCGTGAAGACACACAAACCAGCCTGCTTCGTACATGCATAAGCTCCCAGATTCAAACTAATATGTATTCGTATTGCCAACTGTCCAAAACAAATAAAACTCAATAAAGGCTTTCATTAGTTTATTCCAGCACATCAAAATCGCAAAACTATTCCCATGCCGGGAATCGAACACGGGCCGCGTGGGTGAAAATCACTAATCCTAAAAACTAGACCACATCGGACGCATCAGTGCTCCCCCTTCCGCCCATGAAGACACACAAGCCAGCCTGCTTCGCACATGCATAAGCTCCCAGATTCAAACTAATATGTATTCGTATTGCCAACTGTCCAGAACAAATAAAACTGAATAAAGGCTTTCATTAGTTTATTCCAGCACATCAAAATCGCAAAACTATTCCCATGCCGGGAATCGAGCCCGGGCAGCGTAAGTGAAATTCACGAATCCCAAATACTTTTAGACCACATGGGACACATCAGTGCACCCCCTTCCGCCCGTGAAGACACACAAACCAGCCTGCTTCGTACATGCATAAGCTCCCAGATTCAAACTAATATGTATTCGTATTGCTAACTGTCCAAAACAAATAAAACTCAATAAAGGCTTTCATTAGTTTATTCCAGCACATCAAAATCGCAAAACTATTCCCATGCCGGGAATCGAACCCGGGCCGCGTGGGTGAAAACCACGAATCCTAACCACTAGACCACATGGGACACATCAGTACTCCCCTTTCCGCCCGTGAAGACACACAAACCAGCCTGCTTCGTACATGCATACGCTTCCAGATTCAAACTAATATGTATTCGTATTGCCAACTGTCCAAAACAAATAAAACTCAATAAAGGCTTTCATTAGTTTATTCCAGCACATCAAAATCGCAAAACTATTCCCATGCCGGGAATCGAACCCGGGCCGCGTGGGTGAAAACCACGAATCCCAAATACTTTTAGACCACATGGGACACATCAGTGCTCCCCCTTCCGCCCGTGAAGACACACAAACCAGCCTGCTTCGTACATGCATAAGCTCCCAGATTCAAACTAATATGTATTCGTATTGCCAACTGTCCAAAACAAATAAAACTCAATAAAGGCTTTCATTAGTTTATTCCAGCACATCAAAATCGCAAAACTATTCCCATGCCGGGAATCGAACCCGGGCCGCGTGGGTGAAAACCACGAATCCTAACCACTAGACCACATCGGACACATCAGTGCTCCCCCTTCCGCCCGTGAAGACACACAAGCCAGCCTGCTTCGCACATGCATACGCTCCCAGATTCAAACTAATATGTATTCGTATTGCCAACTGTCCAAAAGAAATAAAACTCAATAAGGCTTTCATTAGTTTATTCCAGCACATCGAAATCGCAAAACTATTCCCATGCCGGGAATCGAACACGGGCCGCGTGGGTGAAAACCACGAATCCTAACCACTAGACCACATTTGACACATCAGTGCACCCCCTTCCGCCCGTGAAGACACACAAGCCAGCCTGCTTCGTACATACATACGCTCCCAGATTCAAACTAATATGTATTCGTATTGCCAACTGTCCAAAAGAAATAAAACTCAATAAGGCTTTCATTAGTTTATTCCAGCACATCGAAATCGCAAAACTATTCCCATGCCGGGAATCGAACACGGGCCGCGTGGGTGAAAACCACTAATCCTAACCACTAGACCACATCGGACACATCAGTGCTCCCCCTTCCGCCCGTGAAGACACACAAGCCAGCCTGCTTCGTACATACATACGCTCCCAGATTCAAACTAATATGTATTCGTATTGCCAACTGTCCAAAAGAAATAAAACTCAATAAGGCTTTCATTAGTTTATTCCAGCACATCGAAATCGCAAAACTATTCCCATGCCGGGAATCGAGCCCGGGCAGCGTAAGTGAAATTCACGAATCCCAAATACTTTTAGACCACATGGGACACATCAGTGCACCCCCTTCCGCCCGTGAAGACACACAAACCAGCCTGCTTCGTACATGCATAAGCTCCCAGATTCAAACTAATATGTATTCGTATTGCTAACTGTCCAAAACAAATAAAACTCAATAAAGGCTTTCATTAGTTTATTCCAGCACATCAAAATCGCAAAACTATTCCCATGCCGGGAATCGAACCCGGGCCGCGTGGGTGAAAACCACGAATCCTAACCACTAGACCACATGGGACACATCAGTACTCCCCTTTCCGCCCGTGAAGACACACAAACCAGCCTGCTTCGTACATGCATAAGCTCCCAGATTCAAACTAATATGTATTCGTATTGCCAACTGTCCAAAACAAATAAAACTCAATAAAAGCTTTCATTAGTTTATTCCAGCACATCAAAATCGCAAAACTATTCCCATGCCGGGAATCGAACCCGGGCCGCGTGGGTGAAAACCACGAATCCTAACCACTAGACCACATGGGACACATCAGTGCCCTCCCTTCCGTCCGTGAAGACACACAAACCAGCCTGCTTCGTACATGCATACGCTTCCAGATTCAAACTAATATGTATTCGTATTGCCAACTGTCCAAAACAAATAAAACTCAATAAAGGCTTTCATTAGTTTATTCCAGCACATCAAAATCGCAAAACTATTCCCATGCCGGGAATCGAACCCGGGCCGCGTGGGTGAAAACCACGAATCCCAAATACTTTTAGACCACATGGGACACATCAGTGCCCTCCCTTCCGCCCGTGAAGACACACAAACCAGCCTGCTTCGTACATGCATAAGCTCCCAGATTCAAACTAATATGTATTCGTATTGCTAACTGTCCAAAACAAATAAAACTCAATAAAGGCTTTCATTAGTTTATTCCAGCACATCAAAATCGCAAAACTATTCCCATGCCGGGAATCGAACCCGGGCCGCGTGGGTGAAAACCACGAATCCTAACCACTAGACCACATGGGACACATCAGTACTCCCCTTTCCGCCCGTGAAGACACACAAACCAGCCTGCTTCGTACATGCATAAGCTCCCAGATTCAAACTAATATGTATTCGTATTGCCAACTGTCCAAAACAAATAAAACTCAATAAAAGCTTTCATTAGTTTATTCCAGCACATCAAAATCGCAAAACTATTCCCATGCCGGGAATCGAGCCCGGGCAGCGTAAGTGAAATTCACGAATCCCAAATACTTTTAGACCACATGGGACACATCAGTGCACCCCCTTCCGCCCGTGAAGACACACAAACCAGCCTGCTTCGTACATGCATAAGCTCCCAGATTCAAACTAATATGTATTCGTATTGCTAACTGTCCAAAACAAATAAAACTCAATAAAGGCTTTCATTAGTTTATTCCAGCACATCAAAATCGCAAAACTATTCCCATGCCGGGAATCGAACCCGGGCCGCGTGGGTGAAAACCACGAATCCTAACTACTAGACCACATGGGACACATCAGTACTCCCCTTTCCGCCCGTGAAGACACACAAACCAGCCTGCTTCGTACATGCATAAGCTCCCAGATTCAAACTAATATGTATTCGTATTGCCAACTGTCCAAAACAAATAAAACTCAATAAAGGCTTTCATTAGTTTATTCCAGCACATCAAAATCGCAAAACTATTCCCATGCCGGGAATCGAACCCGGGCAGCGTAAGTGAAATTCACGAATCCTAACCACTAGACCACATGGGACACATCAGTACTCCCCTTTCCGCCCGTGAAGACACACAAACCAGCCTGCTTCGTACATGCATAAGCTCCCAGATTCAAACTAATATGTATTCGTATTGCTAACTGTCCAAAACAAATAAAACTCAATAAAGGCTTTCATTAGTTTATTCCAGCACATCAAAATCGCAAAACTATTCCCATGCCGGGAATCGAACCCGGGCCGCGTGGGTGAAAACCACGAATCCTAACCACTAGACCACATGGGACACATCAGTACTCCCCTTTCCGCCCGTGAAGACACACAAACCAGCCTGCTTCGTACATGCATAAGCTCCCAGATTCAAACTAATATGTATTCGTATTGCTAACTGTCCAAAACAAATAAAACTCAATAAAGGCTTTCATTAGTTTATTCCAGCACATCAAAATCGCAAAACTATTCCCATGCCGGGAATCGAACCCGGGCCGCGTGGGTGAAAACCACGAATCCTAACCACTAGACCACATGGGACACATCAGTACTCCCCTTTCCGCCCGTGAAGACACACAAACCAGCCTGCTTCGTACATGCATAAGCTCCCAGATTCAAACTAATATGTATTCGTATTGCTAACTGTCCAAAACAAATAAAACTCAATAAAGGCTTTCATTAGTTCATTCCAGCACATCAAAATCGCAAAACTATTCCCATGCCGGGAATCGAACCCGGGCCGCGTGGGTGAAAACCACGAATCCTATCCACAAGACCACATGGGACACATCAGTGCTCCCCCTTCCGCCCGTGAAGACACACAAACCAGCCTGCTTCGTACATGCATAAGCTCCCAGATTCAAACTAATATGTATTCGTATTGCTAACTGTCCAAAACAAATAAAACTCAATAAAGGCTTTCATTAGTTTATTCCAGCACATCAAAATCGCAAAACTATTCCCATGCCGGGAATCGAACCCGGGCCGCGTGGGTGAAAACCACGAATCCTAACCACTAGACCACATGGGACACATCAGTGCTCCCCTTTCCGCCCGTGAAGACACACAAACCAGCCTGCTTCGTACATGCATAAGCTCCCAGATTCAAACTAATATGTATTCGTATTGCTAACTGTCCAAAACAAATAAAACTCAATAAAGGCTTTCATTAGTTTATTCCAGCACATCAAAATCGCAAAACTATTCCCATGCCGGGAATCGAACCCGGGCCGCGTGGGTGAAAACCACGAATCCTAACCACTAGACCACATGGGACACATCAGTACTCCCCTTTCCGCCCGTGAAGACACACAAACCAGCCTGCTTCGTACATGCATAAGCTCCCAGATTCAAACTAATATGTATTCGTATTGCTAACTGTCCAAAACAAATAAAACTCAATAAAGGCTTTCATTAGTTTATTCCAGCACATCAAAATCGCAAAACTATTCCCATGCCGGGAATCGAGCCCGGGCAGCGTAAGTGAAATTCACGAATCCCAAATACTTTTAGACCACATGGGACACATCAGTGCACCCCCTTCCGCCCGTGAAGACACACAAACCAGCCTGCTTCGTACATGCATAAGCTCCCAGATTCAAACTAATATGTATTCGTATTGCTAACTGTCCAAAACAAATAAAACTCAATAAAGGCTTTCATTAGTTTATTCCAGCACATCAAAATCGCAAAACTATTCCCATGCCGGGAATCGAACCCGGGCCGCGTGGGTGAAAACCACGAATCCTAACCACTAGACCACATGGGACACATCAGTGCCCTCCCTTCCGTCCGTGAAGACACACAAACCAGCCTGCTTCGTACATGCATAAGCTCCCAGATTCAAACTAATATGTATTCGTATTGCTAACTGTCCAAAACAAATAAAACTCAATAAAGGCTTTCATTAGTTTATTCCAGCACATCAAAATCGCAAAACTATTCCCATGCCGGGAATCGAACCCGGGCAGCGTAAGTGAAATTCACGAATCCTAAATACTTCAAGACCACATGGGACACATCAGTGCTCCCCCTTCCGCCCGTGAAGACACACAAACCAGCCTGCTTCGTACATGCATAAGCTCCCAGATTCAAACTAATATGTATTCGTATTGCTAACTGTCCAAAACAAATAAAACTCAATAAAGGCTTTCATTAGTTTATTCCAGCACATCAAAATCGCAAAACTATTCCCATGCCGGGAATCGAACCCGGGCCGCGTGGGTGAAAACCACGAATCCTAACCACTAGACCACATGGGACACATCAGTGCACCCCCTTCCGCCCGTGAAGACACACAAACCAGCCTGCTTCGTACATGCATAAGCTCCCAGATTCAAACTAATATGTATTCGTATTGCTAACTGTCCAAAACAAATAAAACTCAATAAAGGCTTTCATTAGTTTATTCCAGCACATCAAAATCGCAAAACTATTCCCATGCCGGGAATCGAACCCGGGCCGCGTGGGTGAAAACCACGAATCCTAACCACTAGACCACATGGGACACATCAGTACTCCCCTTTCCGCCCGTGAAGACACACAAACCAGCCTGCTTCGTACATGCATAAGCTCCCAGATTCAAACTAATATGTATTCGTATTGCTAACTGTCCAAAACAAATAAAACTCAATAAAGGCTTTCATTAGTTTATTCCAGCACATCAAAATCGCAAAACTATTCCCATGCCGGGAATCGAACCCGGGCCGCGTGGGTGAAAACCACGAATCCTAACCACTAGACCACATGGGACACATCAGTGCCCTCCCTTCCGTCCGTGAAGACACACAAACCAGCCTGCTTCGTACATGCATAAGCTCCCAGATTCAAACTAATATGTATTCGTATTGCTAACTGTCCAAAACAAATAAAACTCAATAAAGGCTTTCATTAGTTTATTCCAGCACATCAAAATCGCAAAACTATTCCCATGCCGGGAATCGAACCCGGGCAGCGTAAGTGAAATTCACGAATCCTAAATACTTTTAGACCACATGGGACACATCAGTGCACCCCCTTCCGCCCGTGAAGACACACAAACCAGCCTGCTTCGTACATGCATACGCTTCCAGATTCAAACTAATATGTATTCGTATTGCCAACTGTCCAAAACAAATAAAACTCAATAAAGGCTTTCATTAGTTTATTCCAGCACATCAAAATCGCAAAACTATTCCCATGCCGGGAATCGAACCCGGGCAGCGTAAGTGAAATTCACGAATCCTAAATACTTTTAGACCACATGGGACACATCAGTGCACCCCCTTCCGCCCGTGAAGACACACAAACCAGCCTGCTTCGTACATGCATAAGCTCCCAGATTCAAACTAATATGTATTCGTATTGCTAACTGTCCAAAACAAATAAAACTCAATAAAGGCTTTCATTAGTTTATTCCAGCACATCAAAATCGCAAAACTATTCCCATGCCGGGAATCGAACCCGGGCCGCGTGGGTGAAAACCACGAATCCTAACCACTAGACCACATGGGACACATCAGTGCACCCCCTTCCGCCCGTGAAGACACACAAACCAGCCTGCTTCGTACATGCATAAGCTCCCAGATTCAAACTTGACTTACTTTGACTTAATCGGTTGGCTTTCGCCTGACGCGGTCATTCCGCATCTTCACCGAGGTGTGCCGTCCTAGTAGTCAGCCGTGTCCATTTTTCACGGTCTTCAGCCACAATTTGAACACATTCCATCCAGCTGTCACTATTCCATTTCCTGCGAAACGAAACATCGCGCCTGAACTGTCTTTCGATGCCGAGTGACTTTAAATCCTCTTTAACCACATCCGTCCAGAACTTCCGCCTGCGCCCAGGTGGCCGTTTCCAGACAGGATTTGGAAGCATTTTTAAAGCGTGTTGTACGAGACGATCCGGCGTTCTTCTTAGTATATGCCCGAGCAGTCGAAGTCGACTTTCCATTGCTGCTTGAGATGGCGTTAGGAGATGCTGGCACCTCCCTCGTGTCAAGCGTTGATGTACTGCGTCGATTTCCTTGTAAAGGTCTTCGTTATGGCATACACGCGGCCAGAAATATCCAAGCAAACGCCTAAAAAGCTTCCTCTCCGTGCAATCCAACCTTTCCATCTGCGTCTTCGGTGCTGCCCACGTCTCTGATCCGTACATCATGATAGGGCGAATAGCGGATAAGTAGACGCGCAATCTAACTTCCTTCGCGATGGGGGTAGACCACACACCTGGTTAGATAATTGAATGCAGACGTAGCTTTCGTACATCGTTGTCGAATGTCCGCTGCATAACTACCATTGCTCTTCAGCGAACAGCCCAAATAACAGAAATCGTCCACCAGTTCGATACGTTGTCCGTCCACACAAACTCCCGTTGAAGGCCTCTGAGAGACCCACATCTGCTTGCATTTGTCGAGACGAAGACGAGGTTCATAGGCTGCGGCATACTTCAAAACATGTTTCACAATCCTTTGCAATTTTGCGTTGTTTTCAGCGAATAACACAATGTCATCGGCGTACTCCAGGTCCTGATGATGTTAGGATCACGTCCGCAGGAAACTGTTCTGCAACTCTACACATGATGTCATCAACGGCGAAGTTGAATACAGAAGGTCCTGCTACAGCTCCTTGCCTTACTCCTGTTTTCACCTCGAAAGCTGACGTAAATCCGACAGGTGTACGAACTGCTGCTGTTGTTCCTTTGTTCATGTCCTCGATTAACCGAACATACTTTTCCGGGACTCCATCTGCTCGCAGAGCATTGAGCAATCGATCACGATGAGGAGAGTCGAACGCGGCTTCAAAGTCCAAAAAGCAAGCTGTAATGGCTTCGAAAACCGCTGCCACGATTCAATTACTCTTCTCACGACGAACACTTGGTCGATGGTCGATCTTCCAGGTCGAAAACCGGCTTGCTCATCTCTGGTCGTTCCTTCACGATGTTTGATAAGTCGCTCGAGAATGATACGTTCTAAAACCTTGTACATGACACGAAGTAGAGAGATTCCTCTGTAGTTCTTAGGATCCGTGACGGATAGCTTCTTGTGAAGAGGTACGATGATCGCATGTCTCCACGAATCGGGTATCCTTTCGCTCATCCATATGGCACGGATGGTGTTGGTCATTTCACGAATCCCAGACGGAGGAAGAGCTTTCAGCATTTCAGCAGTGATGTTGTCATCTCCACCTGCCTTTCCATTCTTCATTTTCCGGACACAATCCAAAACTTCAGAGTCAGTCGGCGGTTCCTCACTGACATCGTAATGTGCTCTCTGAACATGCGGGAGCTCAGGTACTGATGGCGCTGGACGATTCAGTAGTGAACTGAAGTAATCCTTCCATATTGGCAGCGTCGCATCACCAACTGCAACTCCATTGGTAGTGTTCAAGACAGGAGAACATCTCTTCATCTTCCCGCTATACTGTCGCAGCAACGTGTAGGCTTTCCTCGGATTCTTCTCCTCCCAAGCCTTCTCGAACTCCTTAGCTCTACACGTCCACTCTCGTTCGCGGTCACTTTGAAGCTGCCGACGCAACTTCCTCCTCAGACGCTTCTCCTCCACGAAGTTTCCTGCAGTTCGGAGAGCACATACTCTGTTGTAGGTAGATGTTGTTTCTTCTGAGACGTAGGCGAACTTCTTCTTAGGCTGTACAACCGGGAGTGCCTTTTTCGAAGCGTCCTGGATGCATTTGACAAAAGAATCCGCGTCGCAAAGTTTCTTCTTAGTCCGTACTCCGATGTGAATAGAAACGCGTTGTCGGAAATTCCTTCTGCACTCTTCATCTCTGAGACTTGTCATGTCAATCCTCTGGAGAGGCTGAGCCCCTCGCTTCCTCTTATGAATCCTCGCAGTGAAGTTCAACAGAACAGGACGGTGATCCGAATCGAATGCGACATCCCACACAGCTCTAGATCTTCGAATGTCCGATACTGGAATATTCCTCGTCAGGACATAGTCAAGCTGTAGTTTCAAAGTTGTCATCTTCCGCTTCCGCTGCTCTTCTGGAGATAGCCAGGTTGGTCCCTGCCACGTAAGCTGATGGCGGCGATGATTCCTCTTGAATGTCGATGCAATAATCAGACCACTGCGTTCACAAAAGTCGACAAGGCGGTAGCCATTGTCCGATGTTTGCTCCACTGGGTAGAACCATTTACCGAGTACTTCGGATTCCTGATCAAGTCCCATCTTCGCATTTGCGTCAATCCCCACGACAACAGCATGTTGACAAGGTATCCTGGCCAGCAACGTATTGAGTTCCTCATAAAACGCATCCTTCGAATTGTCTTCGGCGGTTTCAGTGGGCGCATGAGCACTCACTATCCACAGATTGAATCCTCTGTGATCCCGCAGGCGTACGAATGCATTCCGGACACGACGTTGAGCCGAACTCCTTGACCATACCATTGAAATCCTTCCTTACAGCTATTGCACAGCCTCCCACTCTCCTATCGTCAGCGTTGCCGCAGTAGATGGTGTACTCTCCGACGCTGATGACGGGTCTATCCTTGAGGCGGGTTTCCTGCAAAGCAGCAAACGGTGCATGGAAATAGCTCAGAAGTCTGGATAGCGCAGTTTTTTGGATATCACTCGACAGCGATCGACAGTTCAGGGTGGCGAAATTGTGGCTTGTGGCCAAAGACTCCATGACTCCCTAGGTACGGATCCTAAGGTGTTATGGACCAGAGGCCTTAGTGTGCCGGACGGCGACACCTTTATGCAATGTGCGGGATACTTTCGCGATATAGTTGTGCACGCTATATCGCTCGAACGTTCCCTGTGTACACTCAAACGTCTGCTGGGTTCAGTAGAAGCAGGGGCACCAACGAGCAGGTACCAACAGACTTGTATACACACCCCCAGATTCAAACTAATATGTATTTGTATTGCTTACTGTCCAAAACAAATAAAACTCAATAAAGACTTTCATTTGTTTATTCCAGCACATCAAAATCGCAAAACTATTCCCATGCCGGGAATCGAACCCGGGTCGCGTGGGTGGAAACCACGAATCCTAACCACTAGACCACATGGGACACATCAGGCCTCCCCCTTCCGCCCGTGAAGACACAAAAGCCAGCCTGCTTCGTACATGCATACGCTCCCAGATTTAAACAAATTTGTATTCGTATTGCCAACTGTCCGAAAGGGGTGCGCAACTTTAGGATAAAATCAATTAGTGGGACTGTAATTAGTGATGAATCGCACCTCGACTCAGATTACCAGAAGGTATAATTATCTGCCTCGACTCAGAATCCCTCGCCCACTCCGCACGGCGACTAGATCGCCGCAACGCGACGATGTGGCGTGTCTTCGTATCACTCTTGGAGGAGAGTAAATGGATGCATTGGCATCGTTCTGAATGGGACGCTCCTAATGGCTCTGCCATAGGCAAAGATAGAGGCATGGTATTCCCATTGATTGATCTTAAAGGAAGGTGACGAATTTTGAATGGATATGGATATAAAACGAAACCAGGAGTTATCTCTTTTAATAAGAATTGAATGGTATTCAATTAGATAAATCAATGTGGATAAGTGGAACACGAGAATTGAAATATGTGATAGAATCTATGGAATTTAAATAAAACAATCATCGAATTAAATTATTCTAATATTCATCGAGAAAATCATGAAATAATCATCGAAAAGAAAAGTTTATTTAAAATAAAAAAGGGATAAAGTTCTAGAGCTTATCAATCTTCTGGGGATGCGCCACACATTCGACTTCCGTTCGGAAGCTTTTGAATGTGTATTGGGCCTATACAATGACTTGCAGGGGCCAGCCGATGTCTATGTCAGTCTTTGCAATCTCCCAGACAAGTCTGATACCAAATACCGACACTGGAGGGATAACAGTTTGGTTGACCCTGGGCGAGGATCGATCACTCGACCGTGTGCGTGAAGGTGGTGCCACTTGCCACTGCCCCCACTAGCGATTTAAAATATCTTAGGAAATTATGGCAGGTGCCCTGAGTAGAAGAACTGTTAACGAATAACGAATTCGTTGAAAACTCAAAAAAAAACAAGTTCGTAAAAAACAGATTCGTTTGTAACGAAACAACTAGAAAAAAACACAAATCCTTTAAAAACAAATTCGTTTGTAACAAATTCGGCTGTATGATTCCGTAGTACTTTTGTCACCTTGTGAATTAACAATTTACTCGCGTGTAATGATCTAGTGAATCTTTCATAATTATTTTGTTTTCAAATGCTCAGGTAAAGTAATCTAATAAACTTCTGCTGTCAATCCTGTAATCAATATGCTGGCAGTGGATCGGTTACCGTCTGTGGTCCAATCGTAATCCGAGAGACAGCAACTGAGCCTGCATAACTCGCCACGCGGAAACCGCCGCGCGATCTTGGCTGTCTGCTCTCTCTCTCGAGGTGGGAGGAACTTCCTGGCGAACGAGCCGAGGTGCGAACGGCGTTAACGAGTTTATAATTACACCAGTGATCTCTGATTTTATCCTGAAGTCCCACTCCCGTCCGCAGCCATCTACAGTTCACCTCCGCACTGCCGTTCAGTGCACGCTGATTGCGAAAGCAAACTGCGGCGCTGTTCGGAGTATCCTCAGACAGGGATGTGAGATCACCCGGGCGGTTTTTGCCTTTGGTGCCCTGGGGTGCGTTCCAAGAACATTCCCATGGCAAAAGGCTTCCATGGAAACATAGCCACGGCATCGTGGAAGCAATTCGCAGTTGTGATTCGTTGCCATGGGGAGCAAATTTGTCCATGGAAAGGCCATTTGCCCTCCCACGGCATCATGGAAACATTCTTGGAACGCACCCATGGTGACCCCAGACAGAGATATAGGATTCCCGGCAGGGATGTGCGGCAAACGATTTTGAGATTTCGGCAAACGGCCATCGGTAAGAAAATCCCAAACACGGCCGGAAAACGGCAAAAAACCTCACCCCGTAGATTGGCCCAAAAGTTATTGACATGTGCCGCTTTTTTTCCTTTTTTTTCCAGTACTTACATATGTCAACAATCGAGTGATTATAATCCAAGGGAGTAGTTTCATTTCAAGACATTAAATGAACCAAAACAAGATATATGTAGAAGGATCTCATGGATATCAAAGAAATCGCTGCTGCCACTTCGGTTCCTACAGGCACCGAAGCGGCACTCTCGCGGAGTCTCAGCGGAAATGTCGTGGGGGCTCCGCGATAGTGCCGCTGCGGCTCCGCAGTAGTGCTGCTGCGACTCCGCGGTAGTGCCGCTGCGGCTCCGCGGTAGTGCCACTGCGGCTCCGCGGTAATGCCTCTGCGGCTCCGCGGTTGCGCAGCTACGGCTCCGCGGTGGGGCCGCTGCGGCTTCGCGATCGGTAGCCGCACTCTGACAAAACTAGAACCGACTGCGAGTAACTCATATGAAATGAGTCATTATACAACTGGGTGGTGATCTCGCGTTAAGTTTGTGCAAGACTGCAACATAACGCGAGCTGACAGAGAAAATGGAAATAGATTATGATAGAAGAAAAAGATGGAACTATCCATCTCCCTCCTCATTCACACACTAGTTCCGATTTCTCTGTCAGCTCGCGTTAAAGGCGCAGGACACCCAGAGAATTATTTACTAGGTTCTATCTTTATCTTGGAGAGGATCGCACTCTGATAACAATGGTATTTCTGAAATCCTCCAAGACCCCCTTTGAACGGAGATATGGCTCCTTAAAGGCAGTGTCCACGATGAAAACCATGTCTGTTTTTCTGGTGGAGATCGGCAGCTGCGGGGCCTAGCGCAACACTAACGTTGAAAAAACTAAGAAAAATGGGCTCAGAACGGTCCCCTACGGCGCCAAAGTTGGACACCCGTCAGCTCGTCACACCCAGATGCACTTTCCACGCCCACCGACGTGAACAAATGAATGCTTGAGATTGTGAGATGAGCGTTGGCTTCCGATCAATAGCCCCGTTCTTCCCTTTATTCCCAACTTCTCTCTTTACTCAGGTCAGCTCGCATACATCGGCTGCAAAAGACGGAAGTTACAAGCCTCGGAAAACTCGTCCACCATGCTTCCCTAGCTCAATTTTTGAGGGACCACAACTCCGTTCCTAGAAGGTCTTGTACGATTCCAAAAACACCATTGGAATCAGCATGGGACCGTCTTCAAGATAGGTGGAAAAGCAGAAAAACGATTCTTATCGTGAACACTGCCTTTAAAGGCACAGTACACCCTCAGATAAGAATTTTGCGATTTTCGTGTATTTGTGTAGAAGACCCCTCCTGTGTAACACGTGCCAAATGCGAAATCTCAATTCCTCCAAACAAGCTAGATATAAGCGACCACCACAAGCCCGACCTCCTTCGCTCACCACCACAGGCCCGGCCCCATACCAGGTTTACGAACTCGATAGCGGCTAAATTGATGGATGAATTCTCAACAAGTAGTTGTTCTTCAGTCCATTGCCGGTCTATCTCCTCATCCTGTTTTGTTATCATGCAGCGATTGCGAATGAAGAGTAATAAAGGCCTGAGACAGCTCGTCCACCGAATTTTTGTCCTGAAAATGCAGGAATTTCCAAGGAGCCATATCTCCGTTCGTAGGGAGTCTTGGACAATTTCGGAGATACCATTGTGATCAGAGAGTAACTCTCCAAGATAGGCATGAAATCTGAAAAAATTAGGGTGTCCTGTGCCTTTCAAGATGCCTGTATTTTGAAGGCAAAAATTTGGTGGACGAGTTGTCTCAGGCCTGTATTTCTCTTGATTCGCAGTCGCGGCACGAGAGCAAAATAGGATGAGGAGATAGATCCGAAAGGGAGTAAAGAACGTCTGATCATCCATCCATCTAGCCGGTTGAGAATAATCCATCCATCTAGCCGCTATTGAGATCGAAAATTAGGAAGGGGGTCGGGCCTGCGGTGGTGGCTGGAGGGGGTCGGACACGTGGTGGTCGCTTATACATATCTCGCTTATTTCGAGCATTTGAGATCTCGCATTTCGCACGTGTTATATAGGAGTGGTCTTACACACAAATACACGAAAATATCGAAATTCATATCGTCGATCACTGGTCGAGAGATAGCCGCGGCGCAGCGATATAACGTGATATCACTTGATCGATGTTCATGACTATCATTACCTCCTCGCTTGCGTGTGTGCAACGTGGGTTCGTCGCGGCGATCTCTCAACCAGTGATCGATCATATCTTAGGGTGTACTGTGCCTTCAAGTTGATGTTTTGCGTGATCTTACTGCGAGCTGAAAAAAGTTCAAAATAAATCTTATGAAATTTTTTTCTAAATCAATATTTTCTCAGAATAGAATTCTCGGAACCAGCAACTCGGGGCGGAATACTGCGCAGTTTTACTATAGAGGCTCGAGAAATACTAGCAATACAATCCTTTTTCGCATATGCATTTAACGCTCTAAACACTTCCCTTGTTAGAAAGCGCTTCAACTCACATGGATACTAGAGTATATCAAACGAATAAAAATTTTCGAATATGCGAATAAACAAATAATTTGAAGAATCGACTTCTCCGAATATTCGAATAAACGAATAATTCGAAAAATTGACTTCTTCGAATATGCGAACAAACGAATTATTCGAAAAATCGACTTCTTAGATTAATCGAATAAACAAATTATTTGACAATTTGATTTTTCCAATAATCGAATAGACGAATTATTCGAAAATTTGACTTTTCCGAATAATCGAATTATTAGAATACGAATAATTCGAATATCCGGCCAAAATTACGCGTATTCGAATAAGAAGTACGGACCGAGTACGCATAATCGAACCCCCGTTCGCGGCACTACCAACTTTCTTGACCTTTTTTTGTACGGTATTATATAGATCAATGCTATGACAATGTACTTCCATGAAAAAGGCATTTAACATCATATCATAAGAGTATTCAAACCAACATTTTGCACTGTCTATGAGTAGTTGTTAAGCGATACGATCAAAGTCTCTGGATTTTCTAAGATATCTACCAACAACAACCGAATTTCTTATCAGTTTGGGGTGCTATCTACTCAGACGAACCATCGCTCAATGCGGGACCGGAGAGGGACTCGAGCGACGCCGTCTCTTGGCTCCGAGCGAAAATCAGTCATCTGCTCGGGCGACAGCAGCCGCTCTCCGGGCGGCTGCAGTCCCGCTCGGAGCGATCTTCGGTCCCAATCGTCTTTGCGGTGGCTCTTCGGGCGAATGAGCGTAGATTCACCGATGGCTTCATTTCGTTTATTTACTCGTTTCTGCTTTTATCGTTCGCTCTCTTTCTTCTTCCCTCTTCTCCCAGCCCTCATTTCCTTCCTAACCTGTCTCCTCATTTCCCTCCCCCTTCTTCCATTAGCTTCTATCTCTATCAAAACATGTCTTTCTCAAAACTTGTGTGAGCGTGAATAAATCCTATAAACTATGCGATTGATCGAGATGGGCAAAGAACGCTTCGCATGGCCATCACACTGCCTAGGGAGTGCGACTCAATTTCCATCACGCGGTGCATGCTTCTCATAATGCGCGACTCATTTTCCATGACGCGGCGCACGCTTCTCATTATGCGCGACTCAGTTTTCATGACGCGGAGCACGCTTCTGATGGTGCGCGACTCGTTTACCATGACGCGGCGCACGCTTCTCATTATGCGCGACTCAGTTTTCATGACGCGGAGCACGCTTCTGATGGTGCGCGACTCGTTTACCATGACGCGGCACACGCTTCTCATGATGCGTGACTCATTTCCCATGACGCGGGGCACGCTTCTCATGAAGCGTCAGCCATTTTTAATGAAGCGGCACACGATCCGAATTGATGGCCACTCGTTTTCGGTGACGCGACGGGAATTTCTCATAAAGCGCTCTCTACCTCTCCACAATGCTTCACGCACCACTAACCACGCCCACATTTTGCAACGCGGAGATTCGATCACAGATGATAAGGACGGAGGATAGCTGAGGCTTTCTAAAGCGTAAATACTACAATTGGCAGTGGAATTCCATGCTGGGTCCGTGATTGCAGTGTACCAAGGGACGGCCTGCTCAGGCATTCGAAATCGGCAGGCCGGGGCAATTTCCGTGGGAAACGGCAGGCCGGGAGCGTAGGAAAGCAGCGGAGACTCGAGATCGACAGGCCGGGATAATTGAGCGTGCAGGCCGGGGCAACTCGGCCGCAGCGCAGACGCATCGCGACCGCAAATTTGAATGGAGCAAGCCGGGAACATGAGTGAGCAGGCCGGGGGCCACTGTGGTTTCGGAATCGTCTCGAATCTTCTCCGTCTCGAAACGTTTTGCTCTGTCTGAGGATTTTGGGGGCTTTTTTCCTGTTTTTCTCTCGTATTTTGGCGCGGCCTCGTCATAATTAAGACCCGATGTAGCGGTACTGCTGGATAACCTTCATTCTGCTCACTTCTAGCCACGCTTACTTGGTGAAGCCATCCTCCCGCGTAACTCGAACGTCGACTTGCATTGTGAAGGCGACCCCGGACTTTATTTAAAAAAAAACTCCAGGCGTTGGGATTCTCAGCGTTAGGCCCCCGTCATAGTCGGCCGAAAACCGGCCGTCCTAGTCCTACCCGGTCGATATCTATGAGACACACGCAGAACGGGAAGAAATGAAGTAAAAATCATCCTCAACTGATGAAATTCCACCTTCTCTATGTCGTCCTAGGTCGTATCAGGTGAACTTTTATTATTCCAAACTGTTTTTATCAGTTGAGGGCAGATTTTATCACATCATAGGGCGATTGTTATCATTCGAAGATGATTTTTATCACTAAATTTCTTCCCGTTTTGCGTGCTTCTCATACCTATCGACCGGGTGGGACCAGGACGGCCGGCTTTCGGCCGACTATGACGGGGGCCTTAGTGATTCATTTATGAAAAAAGAACATTTTCCGTTATCAGACATCTGATAGCATTATCAGTCTTTGTTTACATGAGAGCTTCACAGAAAACTTCTACCTCCCAGGGCGGTATCATTCATTCCTCACTTGAACTCTCAGCGCCCGTCCAGTTCCGCCATGGCGTTGACGCTGGAGCAGTCATATTCACTGCAGAAGCGGGACGGGCAGGTGGGGTGAAATTTCATTCATACTTACCTCTCCGGGGGCGCTCTTATCCAGCCCACCCCCCCCCAATCGGCTCCCTCCACCTGGCGGTGGGCATCAGACGGTCGCAGTCGGACTCAGTGGGTTGATTTTTTGCACCTGTCTTCCACGAATTCGATGCGTATCGACCCGGTGGGACTCAGTAGATCCACCAAATATGACGGGGGCCTTAAAGGCACAGTTGAAGCTCAGGGGCGAAATCTGAGATTTCCACATAGTTTTGATGTAGGCCTACCCGATATAACACGTGCTAAGTGCGAGCTCGATTCCTCCGTTTAGGCGAGATATAGGAGGAAGTCACCCTGGGGCGCCCACATCAGGAAGCCACTTTGGCACGCCCCTTTTACGATTTTTCGAGCTCAACAGTGACAAGATGAGCAATGGTTTTCGATCAGAAGCCCCGTTCATCCCTTCATTCTCAGCCTCTCTGTTTATTCAAGTCAGCTCGCATACATCGGTTGCAAATGACTTTCCTTTGGTTTCAATTCACTTTTGCTTTCATATTTTTAGTTATGCCTGTGAACCGGCCACCGCTGGTTGATGAAGACGCTGTCAGGCGCTATTTTGGAGGGAGAGCTCACAAAATTGGAGCAAAAAAAAACACGGAAGTAGGTATTGATTTTGATAACAGTCTAGCTGATATGTGGTTGTCCAACTTTTGCTGTACCCTACTGTATAATCTTTCTATCAATTTCATGATTTTCTCGTCCAATAGATTCAGAAAACCAGTTTAGCTTCGAAACTACGTATTAAGGTTTTTTTATGAAGGAACGTGGATGAAGAGCTCCGAGCTAAGAACGAGGAGTTGGACCATATCAGGAGGCTGCGTGGAGAAGTCGTGCACGATATAGTCGAAATGGAGGATACGACACCAGGTATTTCTTGTTGGAATAAATCATATCATCGTTTGGTTTACATGGTGAGCCTTTCTTGTGGGAGGCGGACATAGCTCACCAGTGCGTACTGCGTCGCGGTCGGTGGGCGTCGCGCGCGACAAGATGGGCGGAGACTCGACATCCTTGATTTTTCATGAAATCAGATAGATTGACCAGATTGAATAAATCAGATAGAAGCATTATTAACATTCCTGCATTTATTTCTAGTCACAAATGATAGCCATTCACTCGCATGGAGCGCTGAAAACTCTTCTGAACGGTGGAGGTCTTCAATGTTCGTCGCGCGCGTGACAATCACTGGACCGCGACGCGTGGGCACGTGAGTGAGAACACAACCGGTGACGAAAGGAATCGTAAATTTTCTGACCCATTATGTAAAATTTCGTGTTGAGGTTGTGACAATTTCGTTTCAAAGTGAAAATTTGAGATGGAGGGTGGTGATTAATTTTTCGAAATTTAGCCTTTGGGGAGAAGCTCCCCGACAGACCCTGTTTTTTCCTATGAGTTATTTCTACTATTTCAGCACTACGCACACCCCACCACGCAGACCGCGCCGCAGGCAGATCTCGGTGAAGAACAGGAGCTTGAGGCAACTGCGGAGGCGCAATCGGATGGTCAGCCGGGAGATGCCGAAGACCAGGAAAGCCAGCTTCTGTCATACTAGTGGAGCGACGCACGTACGCGTACAGGAAAGTCAAATTTCTTTTTCTCGTTTCAAGTTTGACCCTCTGGTTCAAATTCAAAGCTGAATAGAGATTTTGCGTGTTAAATCTTTCCACTGAGCAAAATTCAGAAGGTTCAATCAGGAGGAAAACTTCCACTGTTTTCTGCAGAAAAAACGCTATCACAAAATCTCGTCAAAGTATAGGAAATTGTAGTATTCTACAAGCTGGGTGGGGTCGATGCCAAAACATATCTACCAGGTGATCTCCTATTAAAAATAACGCGTTATGTCTCAGTGCTTTTGAATCATTTCTAATAGTTTTCGTTACTAAGAAATAAATTGGTTCTCTTGCCGCACTATACTTGACGTGATCTCTAATGGCGCTTTTTTTTTGTTCAAAGAATCGTGAACAATTTTTCTCTGACTGAAACTTCCTAGTTTCTGCCTTAAGAAAGTAATATGAGACGCAAAATATGATTTCAGCACCCAATTTTAACGGAAAGGTCAAGTTTTAAACGAAACCTTCAAATTTGGCATTTTCTTGTACTTTGGACGCGCGCTGTGTTCTGATCTCGCTTGTTTCAATAATCACGTATACTGTCCATTCCTAAATAAAAACGTTCGCATATCTTCTTTTCTCGTCGTTGAGCCCACTACGATGTCAATTATAGCAATTTTTACTAGCTTTATTCCTTTATTTTTACTAGCTCTTTTGTTATTATAAATCAATCACTTCCACTTGTTGAGCTGCTCTATTCGGTGTCGATTTCGATTGTTATGGGTTTTTAGAACTCTGTGTCCTAGTGGAAATTGAGTTTTCCAAAACTTTGTTCTGTAAAAAGCTGTTTTGAAATTCGTTCTCCAATTTTCTCGTGTATGTTGAACCCGAAGAGCGCACGAGTATGCTTGTATCCTGTCTTCCATCACTTACTCATTTCGCTACCATTTATTCCCATTTGTGTATGATTTGTTTTGTTTTTCTGCCTCTTTCTGAACCTCGTGGTATCAATTGATCCGACTAGGAACTTTTCGCTCCGCTGTTACGTGGATTCGCAGCTGCACCGATTAGAAAAATGTTATTTTGTTTTATTTGTTGTTTTCTTTCGACTTCTCAAACACTGTTGTCTCCATTGACCCGGTCAGAATACGTGTCGCTTGGCAATTACGTGTGTTTGCAGCTGAAACAAAGGGAAATCGGTATTTTGAATGATTTGTTATGTTTTTTCAACTTCTCAAACATCTTTGTATCCTTTTGACCCGGTTAGAATACGTGTCGCTCTGCTATTACGTTGGTTCGCACCTGAACCGGAGAAAAAAATATTATTTCGTATGCTTTGTTATGTTTTTCATCTCCTCAAACATTGTTGTACCTCTGTCAACCACGTTAGTAACTTGTGTCTCCGCTATTATATGGCTTTTTTGCTGAACCGAACGAAAAATTTTATTTGAAGACATCTTATCATGTTTTGTTACTATTTTGGTATAATAAACGAATTTCTGATTTAATTTCGATTTGTTGTGATACGGTTTAGTTGAGTAATTTCCTTTATAAAGGCGCATCTGCCTCCTGTAGAAGCGCCCGGGCCTGCCACGTTTAATGCGCCCCGGCCTGCCACTATTAAGGCGCCCCCGGCCCAGGGCTGGGCACACGTCCCGGCATGGCGATTCTGAATATGCACCCCCCTTAGCTCGGTAATTTTTAGGCACCCCCTTATGGGAAATCGAAATCGGCTGTTTTCCGAATAGTTGGACAGCCATGATCTTGACTTCCTGATTTTGATAAACAAGAATATAAAAAAAGCACTGAATAGAGAAAATTCCGAAAATGGCCACATAAAGCGTAGTGTAATTTCTGAACTTCAAAACAACCCCATGAGGAAAATTTGTTAGTAAGACGGTAAGTTATTACAAAAGATAAAACATTTTTCAATACAAAACAATTGAACAATTACCAGCAACAGAACTACTACTATTGCAATAATTAATGTTTCCTGTCGAATGTTTTCATAAACCTATAAAGGATTAGTTAATCTGTGTTTGATTGTTCTGATGTGGAAATCAGAACTATTTTGTGTTGTGGAACAATGTTAGGATTCATGTGATTCTTAGGGAGTAGAAAACCCGAGTTTTCGCCTCCTAGAATGCCGCTATCCCTTAAAAATCGGCTTGCCGTGTGATACGGTGTCAGTACGCAGCTACACAGCGCACACGGGAATGGACGCGCACTCAATATTAATAAAAAATGTATTTTATTACAGACCAGGGAGGAGAAAAGGATTGAAACCAAAGGAAATGGAAGATGATGAAAGTTGTCTATTCTGGATGTACCCATTTTAGAAATTTAATGTAAATAAACAAAGTTAGAGCGGGTGTAAATATTTAGCCGTGACAAGGTTCATTCAAACGAACCTAGTTGATCAAAACTAGCATTAAACTGAGAGCAAAGGGTATTGTTAGAAAGAGGAGAATCTGGCAAACATTTTAGCATCAATGGTACCGGTTTTTAATGTGATTTGAGGACCTTAAATCTCGTCCCGGTTTTACCCCGAAAACCGGGACAAAACCGGGACAAAACCGGGACGAGTTTTAAGGTCCTTAAATCACACTGAATGTGAAACCTATTGCTTTTAAAATGTTTGCCAGATTCTCCTCTTTCTCGCAATGCTCTTAGTTCTCATGTTTGTGGGTGTTTTTAATCAACTAGGTTCATTTGAATGAACCTTATCACGTCCGAAAAATTCACTCCGCTCCAACTTAGTTTGTTTACATTAAATTTCTATACTGTATACATTGAAAGAATCCTAGTTCTGCCTGCTTCCATTTGCTCCAGTTTCAATCATTTTCTCCGCCCCGTTCTGTAATAAAATACATTTTTTAATTAATATTGCGTGCGCGTCCACTCCAGTGCGCGTTGTGTAGCTGCGGACAAACACCAGATCGCACGGCTAGCCTAGTCTATGAGAGATTGCGGCATTCAAGGTGGATTAAACTCGGGTTTTTATGTAAAGGGTACTTCTCAATGGGGACGGCACGGTCATTCGCTTCTTTCATAGTAACTTGCAGTCTTCATTTTTTATAGTTGGCTCTCTTCATAAGTCACATTCTCATGAATAAAAAATCTATTGACTAGTTGTGATGCTGACTGTGCTATCTGTACTTTTAATTTGTCGAAATGAATCCTAGCCTGCTCGGATGAGTCCGGGCAGAGTAAGCAGCGGAGCGGTCGGTCATGGCAAAGTATAACAGTGATAAGAAGATTTTGACATGATAAGCCCGATAAGCCTTGCTTCGAGCGCAGGCGGCGAGTGTTCCTGGCCGCTAGAGACGCAGTGAAGGTGCAACCTCCCGCATTGATCCAAGAGGACGAGGTGAAGTCCGTCTCACATCATGAGGTCCTCTTAGTCATAGCTCAACTTTATCATCACTTTTTCCTTGTTTCGATGGTATATATAATTAGGTCCGTGGCCTGTGTCCTCAAGAAAAAACGTTTAAATTCAAACCGCGGCTGGCGCGGCGGGCTAATTCTCAGAGATTGAGATTTAAACCGCCACGTCAGCCGCGATTTGAATTTACACGTTTTTTCTTGAGGACACAGGCCGCGGATCTAACCATAGGTGATCGTCCGTTCAATCGTTTGGTGCTATGTGGGAAGGGGGGGGGCACTGTTGTATCGCACTTGGCCACGCCCTTTTTTCCGTGCCGCAATGACTCTCATGATTTTGGCAGGGGAGGGAAACCCCGGGTAGGTGCTCAATTTTAGTGCGGCACAGGAAAGTGCTTAACCACCGGAAGCCGGCTGGCGTGACGCGTGCGACGAAAATCTGCGGCGCGCGCGTTTTTACGATTAGAGCACGATTATACAGTCGATTGAAATCGTATACAGGTGAGAGAATGTGATATACAGGCGAAACCAAGCCTTGCTCTGCTTAATACACTACAGACGAGCCCCGGAAAGTAAAAACAATGCAATACGTGGTATAAACACTGAATTTCACACTTCTCTAAGGTTAAGGGGCGAAACTAGTCTAAGCTATTCCTATTACAGAAGCAACATCAATAACAAGGGATGGTTGCACATATAAGGTGGAGTTTCGAGATGCAACTTTGATATGTTCAAGGGGAGGACAGTGCTCCAATATTCCATACTCAGAATCTGCTAAGTGCCTCAGATATTTACAGGAGATTTGCAAAAGTGGACATTTCCATAGCATAGCCAACAGAAAAGGCGTACACGAATGACAATTTTCAGGGCGTTCAAAAAAATTCTCGGATTGAGCCTAAAACTCGTTTCTGGGGCTTGTTTTGGGTGCTAATTACGAATCTGAGGCCCACTTGTCAATATTTGAAAAAGTTCATCTGACTCGGTCCGCAGCTTCGAAGTGGGTGAAACTTTGCTGCTCAAACGCGACTTTTGACGATTTCGAGAATGCTACGATCAAATCGCCTCAAAACTTGTACATAGGGGTTATTCGGGCTGTCTCACACATGAAGTCTGGCGAGGAATGGCCCCCAGAATGGGGTTCAGCGCCCTAAATACCACCAATCCGAATGGATTGCGCCAAGTCCGGAGTTTTTCTCAGAACGCACCGAAAAATCCCTGATACTTTACTTCTTTTTGTGACGCAATGTGAATGCCATTTTGGAATCCGCGCAGTTAGTTAGCCAATTTCAAGCGCAGGTAATTTACTTTCTGTAACAGACCTGCAGCAACGACAACATGGTTTTCCACATCGCCACCGGAAGATGACTAGCCTCCCTTGTAACAGAACCCACGAGACCAATCTTAACAGCTGTTAAAAACTAGTCTATTGCTCTTCTGCTGTGCTCGGTTTATCTTTTCGAGACGGTTCCCCACTGTCAAGTAGTAGAATGTGAAAAGCATTGAGCGAATAAGGAATATTGAATGTTGTCTAATGAATCGTTTTTCATGCTCTTTCTAAGGCAGTGAGGCTTAGTCCCTCTCAAAAGCTCAGAGATTACGAGTAATACTGGAGCTCTGAAGGGTAAGGGGTGTAGTTCATGAGGTTTTGCTCTGCAGAAATATTTCTCAAAAAAACCATCAATCGAATCACCCAAGTTCCGCTTGTCTATCCAAGTTTGATGTTGCTGCTAGCGTGATTTATTCCTAAGAAATCCGATCTCATATCTAGTTTTCTGAGGTTGAAATGTATCGAACTCAGGACGGACTGTGATGATGGAGAAGAATAATCAAACTTTCTGCTAACAGGCAGGCTAGAAAATTTCCTATAGTTCTAGGACTGATTAATGACGGTGGAATGACCTTGCATGAGTGGAATCACTTATTTGAGAATTGGAAGAAAATGTTCTCCTTAAATCAGTCCAAAGGACGTTATTAATGGTCTGTTCTATACACTTTTAGCTCCTCATATGCTGTTGAGATTGGTCTCGTGGGTTCTCACAGTGATGTTGCTTCTGAAATAGGAAGAGCTGAGAGTAGTTTCGCCTCTTAACCTTAGAGAAGTGTGAAATTTAGTGTTCATACCATATTGTATTATTTTTACTTCCCGAGTTTCGTCAGTAGAGTATTAAGAAGAGCTAGGTACACGTTTCGCCTGTATATCACATTCTCTCGCACATACGGGATTTTAGTTGAGTGTATAATCGTGCTCCAATCGCACAAACGCGCGCGCCGCAGATCTGCGTCACACGCGCCGCGCCAGCCGGCCTCCGGTGGTTAAGCACTTTCGCGGCACAGTAGACTGGGCGTGGCCAGGTCCATCGCGCCATAGTGCCCCCCCCCTTCCCTTAGAAAGTGCTTAACCACCGGAGGCCGGCTGGGGCAGCGCATGTGACGCAAATCTGCGGCGCGCGTTTGTGCGATTGGAGCACGATAATACACTCAACCAAAATCCCGTATGTGCGAGAGAATGTGATATACAGGCGAAACGTGTACCTAGCTCTTCTTAATACTCTACTGACGAAACTCGGGAAGTAAAAATAATACAATATGGTATGAACACTAAATTTCACACTTCTCTAAGGTTAAGAGGCGAAACTACTTCTCAGCTCTTCCTATTTCAGAAGCAGCATCACTGTGAGAACCACGAGACCAATCTCAACAGCATATGAGGAGCTAAAAGTGTATAGAACAGACCATTAATAACGTCCTTTGAACTGATTTAAGGAGGAACATTTTCTTCCAATTCTCAAATAAGTGATTCCACTCATGCAAGGTCATTCCACCGTCATTAATCAGTCCTAGAACTATAGGAAATTTTCTAGCCTGCCTGTTAGCAGAAAGTCTGATTATTCTTCTCCATCATCACAGTCCGTCTTGAGTTCGATACATTTCAACCTCAGAAAACTAGATATGAGATCGGATTTCTTAGGAATAAATCACGCTAGTAGCAACATCAAACTTGGATAGACAAGCGGAACTTGGGTGATTCGATCGATGGTTTTGAGAAACATTTCTGCAGAGCAAAACCTCATGAACTACACCCTTACCCTTCAGAGCTCCAGTATTACTCGTAATCTCTGAGCTTTTGAGAGGGACTACGCCTCACTGCCTTAGAAAGAGCATGAAAAACGATTCATTAGACAACATTCAATATTCCTTATTCGCTCAATGCTTTTCACATTCTACTACTTGACAGTGGGGAACCGTCTCGAAAAGATAAACCGAGCACAGCAGAGGAGCAATAGACTAGTTTTTAACAGCTGTTAAGATTGGTCTCGTGGGTTCTGTTACAAGGGAGGCTTGTCATCTTCCGGTGACGATTTGGAAAACCATGTTGTCGTTGCTGTAGGTCTGTGACAGAAAATAAATTACCTGCGCTTGAAATTGGCTAACTAACTGCGCGGATTTCAAAATGGCATTCACATTGCGTCATAACAAAGTAAAGTATCAGGATTTTCGAGCGTTCAGAAAAAAAAAATTCCGGAATTGGCGCAAAACATTCAAATTGGTGTTATTTAGGCGCTGAACCCAAATCTGGGGTCTATTCTCGCCAGACTTGGAGTGTGAGACAGCCCGAATAACTTTATGTGCAAGTTTTGAGGCGATTTGATCGTAGCATTCTCGAAATCGTCAAAAGTCGCGTTTGAGCAGCAAAATTTCACCCACTTCGAAGCTGCGGACCGAGTCAGATGAAATTTTTCAAATATTGACAAGTGGGCCTCAGATTCGTAATTAGCACCCAAAACAAGCCCCAGAAACGAGTTTTAGGCTCAATCCGAGAATTTTGAACGCCCTGAAAATTGTCATTCGTGTACGCCTTTTTCTGTTGGCTATGCTATGGAAATGTTCACTTTGCAAATCTCCTGTGAAATATCTGAGGCACTTAGCAGATTCTGAGTATGGAATATTGGAGCACTGTCTCTCCCCTTGAACATATCAAAGTTGCATCTCGAAATCCCACTTATATGTGCAACCATCCCTTGTTATTGATGTTGCTTCTGTAATAGGAAGAGCTGAGACTAGTTTCGCCTCCCTAACCTTAGAGAAGTGTGAAATTTAGTGTTTATACCACGTATTGCATTGTTTTTACTTTCCGAGGCTCGTCTGTAGTGTATTAAGCAGAGCAAGGCTTTGTTTCGCCTGTATATCACATTCTCTCACCTGTATACGATTTTGATCGAGTGTATAATCGTGCTCCAATCGTAAAAACGCGCGCGCCGCAGATTTTCGTCGCACGCGTCACGCCAGCCGGCCTCCGGTGGTTAAGCACTTTCTCCATCGCGCCATAGTGCCCCCCCCCTTCCCATATACATAGCACCGATCGTTTCACTCCACTTGCATGTCTTTTTGCTCTAGTTTTCAAACTTAATGATCTGAAGTTTGTCCGTAGTACGGAATGTTGCATTTTTTCATTCATGTTGTCGTTTTCGCGTTGTGTGTGTCTTATTATTGTCTTTTGTTATTATTTTCTCGCAAAGTTGCCTTATTTGAATGTAGTGGACATATATATATATATATATATATATATATATATATATATATATATATATATATATATATATATATATATATATATATATGTATAGAGCTAGGCTATAGATACTCATGTAAACAAAACAAAAAATCACATTTGGTCAAGGCTTTTGCCGCGGATGCGCTCGTACTTTTTTCAAGGACTAATATTCTTGGATTTTCTACTTGTAGTGCTAGATTTTCTTGTCAAAAACTATTTTAGATTGGGTTTTGACAGTATTTCTATTACCTTATAGAATTCATAGAAAATCCTGCAATTTTCTTTCGAAAGTTCGTTTCAGCACCTGTATATATTTTTTTCTGTCAGTTCTATACTTAAAAATTGGACACTAGCATTCGGTTGAATGAATAGTTGAACTGTTGAGTTCGAAAATTTAGGAATTGATGAATTTTCGTTTAGATTTTTTTCTCATTTAGGTGGCATCTAGAGTTCTGCGAGCTGCGAGTTGCTCGCAGTACGAGAGGTTGGGGGCGTGGCCCAGAAACATTCGCAATTAGGTTTTAGGGGCTGAGCAGAGTGCCACCGCGGCGCGGCCTGATAACTGAGAGCCGTATTGATAGATCGCGGCGATCTATCAATACAGCTCTCCATCATCAGACCGCGCCGCGGTGGCACTCTGCTCAGCCCTTTAGAGTCTGCGGGCGGTGCGGGAACCTGAATCAGGGTTCAGCATGAGTCCTCCGGACCCATGGTCACAGCACGCATTTGGCCACGCCCATTTTCCCGTGCCGTAACGACGTTCAATTTGTCTTGTGGCGTGGAAAACACCCGCGAGAAGGTGCGCACGCAATGCGCTCTCACAAGGGACGACCCCCGGGGGAGGAGACGTCCTGAAAAAGTTCTTCTGACAAGGGAAGGATCATTACATGCCGTGGCCATTTCATTTCACTTATTACACAGTAGAACCGTGTGAAGACAAACAACAAAACGAAATGCCCAACAGCAAGCCAAAGAGACTATAAACATCACTCCTGGGACAGCAGATAACTCTCAAGTGCCTTCTTGAATTGAGTGAATTTTCCAACTACCAACCCTGACCGAAGTCATTTATTAAACTCAGACCCCGCCCTGTTGACAAAAAAGTGCTGTCTTACATTCCGCCTGGCCCCAACAAGTGCCAATTTCACCGGCGATCCCCTAGTAGTTGATGGTCTCAGGTTGAACAGCCGGCTAGCCTAGATACCAGCACTCCCATGAATGATCTTATACATCATTATCACATCAAACCTTCTTATCCTGTGCTGTAGAGTGGTTAGGCCCCAATTTAGCGTTTCTGGTGACATGACACACATTGCGATTAGTCTGCAACCATGATATCCTGAAGTAAACTCTTCGTGTGAAAGTATGCTGGACTTTCGGTGCTATTTTGGAATAGACGACCCACTAAAGAATTCTGTAAAAAAGGGGTCTCCCAAGCAGAAGTGGTTTGGTTAGCGTTACAAATGCTTCAACAAAAAGGGAACAATAGGAAAGCGGAATGAGGAGAGTCTACAAAAAATGAACAATATCCTCCAAGAACTCTTTTCTTTTTCGAAACTTCCAAACAGCGGAAACAAACCTTTGTGGTTCTCTATGAGGAAGCGCTTTTGGCTCCATAAAGAACTTTGATTATGTGAGTGCCGATAAAATATGTATATATGCATGTGAACCTAATAGCTATCATTAAAAGGGGAGATGATGTTAAATTGTTTTAGGGAACCAGTCAATTCTTCCTCGTAAAATACCACAACGGTTTGTGTCGGCGGTTTGAAAGTTTGGAAAAAGAAAAGAGTTCTTAGAGGATATTGTTCATTTTTTGTAGACTCTCCTCATTCCGCTTTCCTATTGTTCCCTTTTTGTTGAAGCATTTGTAACGCTAACCAAACCACTTCTGCTTGGGAGACCCCTTTTTTACAGAATTGTTCACTTTTTCTTGATATTACGCTGTAATATCCCATGCAAGAATTTCGAACAAAGACCTCTTCATCTCCCCACTAGATCAGTCCGCTTTCTGTGGTCACAAGAATCAATGACCCAAACTGTTGTAAAACAATCTCAGAAAAATCACTCGATGTGGCTGACAAGACCGATGTTCACATGATATTAGCTAAGAAATGAATGATATCCATGATATCGTTCCACATAATTCATTCATATTGATCGCGTCAGCCACATCTGGCTACACCGGGTGTTATTTGCACCTTCCATGTTTTTCATACGTATCGAACGGGTCGGCCACGGTGATTTTCTCAACCAACTCTGACAGGGACCTTAGGCCCCGGTTATAGTTGGTCGCCCAGACGTAGCCAGCCCGGTCGATAATCATGAAAGCCTGCTGGCCTACAGCCGGATGCAGAAACTGCCTGCAGTTCTTCGCTTTCAAATGAAACTAACTTAAAACCGGGACAGTCAGAAACTACCTTCCATTCCATCTGGACACTTTTACATCAGTGGAACAAAGCAGTTTTACATACTCATTCTCTGAGAGAACTGCCCGCAATCGTGCCTCTGCGGCGCCGGCCGGCACCGCAGAGGCACTATTGCGGTACGATTGCGGGCAGCCACGACCTTGCCGCAATAGCCCCGCACTCGTGCCGCAATAGCGCCTTCGTCTCAGCTTTGGCGCTCCTGCTGAGCCTATAATTTTGTTTCCAAGCCATTTCTGCTATCACCAAGTCATTATTGGCTACGTCTTCTTGATTCTTACGTAATCTCTACTGAATAAAGTATATTCCGCGGCCCATAGATTTAATTCACTTTCAGTAGCAATATCTACACACTAGACGCCAAAGAATCGGCTGCCTAAACCACGAATACGTGCTGTGTAGTTACGTTGGCACTATAGTTCACGAGAAAGCACAGCTACATGGTATTACATGCAGCTATTTGTTCCTACATATCTATTCTCCGATGAACTTGTGTCTATTTTGAAAGTCTATTTACTTTTGGTATGGAACGATTACACTCAATTTTTTGTCACAGTAGAATTAATAAAATTTGTATTGCTTCCACAGAGTAATTCAGATTTATCCGAATGAGACTGCTTGCCCACGCGGCCGGTGGGCATGTTGACCGGCCGCCGCGAAGGTTTTTTGGATTCGTGAATAGATTACCACGAATATCAGCCCAATTGGGAACAATATTCCAGTTAGCTGCCTCTCAGTCGTCGGTCAGCTCTCTGAAAAATGCCTTCGCGAGGCCTAGTGCATACTTCCAGCAACGAGCGACGCGGTGGGTGTCGTCTCAAAGTGAGAAAATCTTTGGTAAGGGACCGTGAGTGTTGGGGTCGAAAGACGCTTCAGTTGCCCACTTTTCCCATTTTTTTCCCTTGGATAGCGGCGGTATTGTACTTCAATTAGAGGTGTACTTCTAATAGGAGGTGTACTTCTACCATTTCGACAAACAGATCCCAGATTCGTTTTCGGCACCCTAGAATACCCTTACATACAAGTTTTGAGCAAATCCGATTTCTTTTTCAAAACATCCCAAATACCTCCTGATATCCCCTTACCTGATATCCTTCGTGAAATTTTAGCAAAGCTCATAACTCAGTGGGGTCATCGTATCTGCGCGTGGGGAAAACCATCCTCACTGCCAGGTTTACGATGTCATTTAAACGGGGAATGGCTAAAGTTTTACTGAAGTCTTAGATATGCTTGTAACTCGTATTGTTTTCTGAAATTTCGCGACTTTTCCTAGCGTCTGTTTTATACGACGTACTCAATGAATGAATGAATGAACTTTTTGGAACCAGCAGCTTGGGGCGTGGTACTGCAAAGTTTTACTATAGATGTACGAGAGATGCTGGCATTACGTTTCGTTTCCCCAGATCCCATCTACGCTTTGTAAACTTCGCTAGTAAGATGGTCATTCGTTTCTCAAAATCCAATTTAAAGGCAGTGCTCACGATGAGAAAATTGCCCGTTTTTCGCAGAAAAGTAAGCTTTGGGTCCTTCTGAGAATAGTAGGAATGGAAGTAATTCGAAAAACGGCCAGGAATCGTGTGAAAACCTCGTGAACCAGTCGACCCATTGGATCACCCCGCCCAAGCCATATGGCAGTTGTCCATAGTTTCTAGTACTAAAGGAACTGTTGCCGCATTTTTGAGTACTCTTTATTCCGGGAAATTGTAAGATCCAAACATGAGCATTCAACTTCCTTATTTTTTCAAGAGTTTCAAGTGCACGAAACAGAAAACAAAGTCACTTACCTAACAATTTCAAAGCTCAAAAAAATTTGCGACGTTTAGTCTGTCGTTTTGTCTGCAGGGCGCAAAACACAACAGCAGGCGTAAATACATGATTTTTTTTAAAGAACTTTTTTATTCGGCTTTCAAAAGTTCTATAGGGACGTTTCCCAATTATCCTCTACATCGAGAACTTGCCTACTGAAAAAACATAGAAAACTAGAATACGGCTTTCTATCGTGGGCACAGCCTCTAAAAAGGTCAGAAAAAAATCCGCTTATACCTGGAAACACGCGCGAGAGAACTATGGGACCTCGGCTTCACACAGAAAGCGCATATTATAGAACTCAGGTTTGTGAATTCAGGGAAGTGTGGTCGAATGTGCTCAAAAAACTCAAAAGTTCAAAACTCAAAAAGCTTCTTGAAGGCACAGTCCAACCTCAGGGGAAAAATTTGATATTATAGTCCGCCCACCTTGAATAGCAACCCTGCCAAGCGCGAGATCTCAATTCGCTCAAATAAGTGAGAAACTACAGGGAAAATGTCGACCCCGCCCACGATACCCCCCAAAACCCTAACCGCGCACACCATCCCTGAAAGGAAACCCAGAGTTCTGCTATTGTACGTTTTGCCTTTGAACATTGCCATACAAACCGACTTTTCCGTTCCCGAAGATTTTAGTTCTCTATTTGGAGCAAAACGCCTAATTAAGTTTTTAGGGTATTAGGGGCGGAGCCGACCTTTTACCTGTAGTTTCTCACTTATTTGATGGAATTGAGATCTCGCACTTAGCAGGGTTGCTACTCACGGTGGGCGGATTTTAATATCAAATTCTACCCCTGATGTTGAACTGAGACTTTAAGCTCAACAAATTATTCTTAACTTTCACGAGAAAAAATGATTCAAAACTTTGTCAACATAAACCCTTATAAGACTGAGGAGGATTGATGTGTCAATGTTTCCCTAAGAGAGGTAATGATTTTTGAGAAAAGCAAGAGACACGCTTTCGTTCCAGCAGAACTGAAAGACGAAGACGAGTGAATGAGAAGCGTGGCAAGCCGGGTTGAGTGAATCGATAAATGGCAAGGCTGGTTTCAGCAGCACTGTAATTTTGCCGCAGTAGCTCCGCAATAGTACCGCAATCATTGCGGCGCTATTGCGGTATTTGACACAAGTGCGAGCCCACTGCATCGTCATTGAGGTACGACTGCGGAACTATGGGGACTGCGGCACGATTGCGGTACTACAGCGGCTAGTTCTCTCAGAGTTATTTCGTTTCCGTTGCCCCATTCCTTCGCAGAACAGCCGCTTCGATTCCATGAATCTGATATGAAAAAGCTCTGCTGAGCTGCGAATGGAGATAGTTCTAACAATTTGTTTTTGAATTTGGATGCTAATAAGCAAGTACCATTTATTGCAGAAAAAATCAGTAGGCTGGTGAAGAAGGAAGAGGGAGCACTCAAAATGGGGTTGTGTGAATGACCTTACGAAACTGAAAAGCAGCCTGGCAACATGACCTGACATGACTCACATAACATCTCAAACTTTCTGCTTGCTATGCTTGTCATCCTTACACTTTTACAGAAGTTTTGCAAGGTGTTCTCTCCTGCGCAAATTTCTCGGATGGCTAGCATCGAGTCTGGGCTCCTGCTCACTCTACGGGGTGGTCTTCACAACTTTTAGGATAAGCAGCAAGGGGTCCCGAACACCTGCCCACTATCCGGGTTTCCACGACGTCCCGATGACTTGATCAGAAGCTCGAAGCACTTTTGGGACTATCCTAGACGGGGGGGGGTCACCCACGATTTTCCCATGAAAATGAATGGAAAACCTGATAAAAGATGTTTGATGCTGCTATCAATCATTTTTGTTGATGAAGTTCTGTAGAAATACTTCGATTGATAGCGTTATAGATCGGTGGTTCATTCCATTTCTGACTTGAATCTTGAGTGCCCCCCCCCGTCTGGGGTAGGCCCGCACTTTTCACGACGTCCCAATGACGTCATCAGTAACTCGAGGCACTTTTTACGACGTCCCGATGACGTCATCAGAAGCCCGAAGCACTTTCACGACGTCCCGATGACGTCATAAGAAGCCCGAAGCACTTTTCACGACGTCCCGATGACGTCGTCAGAAGCCCGAAGCACTTTTCACGACGTCCCGATGACGTCATCAGAAGCCCTAAGCACTTTCACGACGTCCCGATGACGTCATCAGAAGCCCGAAGCACTTTTCACGGCGTCCCGATGACGTCATCAGAAGCCCGAAGCACTTTCACGACGTCCCGATGACGTCATCAGAAGCCCGAAGCACTTTTCACGACGTCCCGATGACGTCATCAGAAGCCCGAAGCACGCTCACGACGTCCCCATGACCTCATCAGAAGCCCGAAGCACTCTCACGACGTCCCGATGACGTCATCAGAAGCCCGAAGCACTTTTCACGACGTCCCGATGACGTCATCAGAAGCCCGAAGCACTTTCACGACGTCCCGATGACGTCATAAGAAGCCCGAAGCACTTTTTACGACGTCCCGATGACGTCATCAGAAGCCCGAAGCACTTTTCACGGCGTCCCGATGACGTCATTAGAAGCCCGAAGCACTTTCACGACGTCCCGATGACGTCATCAGAAGCCCGAAGCACTCTCACGACGTCCCGATGACGTCATCAGAAGCCCGAAGCACTTTTCACGACGTCCCCATGACGTCATCAGAAGCCCGAAGCACTTTCACGACGTCCCGATGACGTCATCAGAAGCCCGAAGCACTTTTCACGACGTCCCGATGACGTCATCAGAAGCCCGAAGCACTCTCACGACGTCCCGATGACGTCATCAGAAGCCCGAAGCACTTTCACGACGTCCCGATGACGTCATCAGAAGCCCGAAGCACTTTTCACGACGTCCCGATGACGTCATCAGAAGCCCGAAGCACTTTCACGACGTCCCGATGACGTCATCAGAAGCCCGAAGCACTTTTCACGACGTCCCGATGACGTCATCAGAAGCCCGAAGCACTTTTCACGACGTCCCGATGACGTCATCAGAAGCCCGAAGCACTCTCACGACGTCCCGATGACGTCATCAGAAGCCCGAAGCACTTTTCACGACGTCCCGATGACGTCATCAGAAGCCCGAAGCACTTTCACGACGTCCCGATGACGTCATCAGAAGCCCGAAGCACTTTCACGACGTCCCCATGACGTCATCAGAAGCCCGAAGCACTCTCACGACGTCCCGATGACGTCATCAGAAACTCGAGGCACTTTTCACGACGTCCCGATGACGTCATCAGAAGCCCGAAGCACTTTTCACGACGTCCCGATGACGTCATCAGAATCCCCCCTCACCTACAAATCGGTTAATTACCAGCCTACGTACCTCCTACCAACTTACCTGTCTGCCAAGTTGATTGCCTGAGACCATTGGCAGTGGCTATTAGCAGTGAGGACTGAAAAGCGTGACGGCCTACGGCCCACGGCCTACGGCTCACGGCCTACGGCGCACACCATGAAATTTTCTTAAGCTTTCGGGCTCACAACTTTGTTATTTGTGAAGCGATTTTGCTGAAATTCGGACAGCAGGTGTCTTCTGGACCCCTTCGCTTATATCCAGAAGGAAATCTTCAGAAATTTTGTTTCAAAGATTCTATAAACTATTTTATAAAATTCTAAGTGATCACAAGGCCTAGGCAAAACCAAACCTCTCCAGCCGCTTCGCGGCTGGAGCGATACAATGAAATTAGCAATTGTTCGGGCATGACCTACCGCTCGGTCGGCCACATTAAACAGTTCAGTGTATTTGAAAAAGACTAATTCATTCGACGGCTTTAGTGGGATGATCATTTTTCATGAAATTTCTCTAGTGGGTCGTCTATTCCGAAAGAGTACCGGACTTTCTCTAGCGCATCAATGGATCTCTTTTTGTATGGATTAAAAACCACTGTACCATACTCCATAATTGGTCGTATGTACGTTTTATACACCTCCGTCAGTACGCTCGCAGTGGTAGTTGAAAGTGCTCTAAACGTGCTGTGCATCATCCTGCACAACTTTCAGAAGCTTTTTTCATGACGTCTCCTACCGGGGGGGGGTCGTCCCTTTTCAGGCCCCTCCCGCAAGGCGTTGCGTATTTTTTCGAAATCGTAGCGACCTCCCTCCCGACCATCAATTTTTTCCAAAAATCTAAATTCTCTGCGATTCCTCCCGAGGTGAAATTGTCGACACTTTTTTGCCAAAACATGTTGAAATTTTTTGATAGTGGAAAGCGAGTTCTTTTTTTCATTCCTAGAAATTTTCATTTTTGGTCCGAAATTTCGCGATCCCCCTGTTGAGGAATTTCACAACCCCGCTTGACCCTGCCCTCCCATATCAGAGTGCCTTCTTCTTCTTCTTCAGCCACAGAGAGGGTCCTGTCATAGATTGAGGAACTGAGCCACAAGCGTCGGATTCGTCCACAGATTTACTGTTGTTAACGATCATGTTACGTAAAGACACCTCTAGTCGCCGTCGCGCGGCGCGGCTAAGGCCTCATCACGATGCGACTAGCGGTGAATGTGTGCTGTGAAGAGCGCGCTCCATCGCAACGCGACGTCCCAGCCACGCCGCGCGACGGCGACTAGAGGTATCTTTACGTAACATCGTTAACGATGTCGGTCTCATCGGGCAGTTGAATAGGTGCGCAGTAGTATGCCCTTTATTACCACAATCCGGGCACACGTCAGGTCTGCTGCTATCGATCTTATGTAAATAAGACATAAGCATGGGGGAGAGCCCGCAGCGCAACGAGGCAAGGGTGCACCTGGCACGCCTACCGAGTTCCATCTCGGTCTCGCTGACCTCAGGCGGCACGACTCCGAAAATGGAGTTTACGGCGGTCTTGCATAAGCGATCCTTGACGAATTGGGTATGCTCAGCACGTAAGAGACGGAGGCGTTCTTGTTGTGCGTTGGTCCATCTCTGTATATTGATTTTCGTGGGAACATCAGCAAAAGGCTTTCTTGTACCTCTCTCTCTCTCACGGGGTCTAATACTCTTCGCGACGGATGATTTGGCTGCTTCAGAATGTTTATGTACAGCTGTTGCGCGTGGAGTTGGCAATGGCCCTTAACTGGCAGGATGCGAGCTTCGGCATGTAGGTGCTCTACTGGAGAGCTTTAGAACAGCCTGTTGCGATTCGCAATGCTCCATTTTGGATGCGCTGCAGCTTGGACCAGGATGTGTCCGACACGATATGCTGCCAGACTGGTGCAGCATACTCCAGGGCGGGCTGTACGATGGCCTTGTACGTGATCAGGATCGTTTCTTTACTGCACCCCCAGGACGTTCCGCCGAGAGCACGTAGGACGTTGTCTTGTTTTCACTTCAGCTTGCTTCTGCTCAGTGTTCTTATGAAACCTCAACGAAGGGTCCAACACGAGTCCGAGCAGCTTAGGGAATCGGGCGGCAGAGTGCCTTTCGGGCATAAGAACCTAAAGGCCAACCGAAGAGTGTTCGACACGACGCGGTCGCGTCGCGGCTTCGCATCGGAGCGCTGTTCCCCCCAAGGAGCCCTTCTTCTTCTTCTTTGCAGCCGCAGGAAGGTTTTTGTCAAAGGTTCAAGAAACGGGCGACTGAAACCGGATTCGTCCACAAATCCATTGTTGTCAGAGTGGTCGGCCTCTTT
Organism: Aplectana chamaeleonis; assembly: GCA_029168955.1. Lineage (NCBI taxonomy): Eukaryota > Metazoa > Nematoda > Chromadorea > Rhabditida > Cosmocercidae > Aplectana > Aplectana chamaeleonis. The sequence goes on from JAPDOI010001647.1 coordinate 44,621, forward strand.
GGGCAATCAAATAGGTGTTCAGTTGTGTGGCCACGGCTACCACAGTCCGGGCACTCGTCAGGCTTACGGCGATCGATCTTATGCAAGTATGACATCAGCATAGGGGAATGACCGCAGCGTAACGAGGCAAGGGTACTTCTAGCCCGCCTACCGAGTTCCATCTCGGTGTTGCTGACTACAGGTGGTACGACCCCCCACTTCTGCCATTGTTATGCATCTTTTTTACTTTAACAAATAATCTCATTCACATACGTGTATATGTATGTTTCTTTATTTCCACCACAATAAAGTCGTTGAATGAATGAAATATGGGATTGACGGTCATCCTACTCAAGTGATCCCTGACGAACTTGGTGTGCTCCGCACGTAAAAGACGCAGACGATCCAGTTGGGAGTCCGTCCATCTCCAACGTCCAACGAGCCCTTGCCATCGCTACTGGTCCAAAATACTTTTGGCATGTTATGAACTGCTGCAGGAAAGAACTAGTATGCACTGTTCGTTCTTAAAACAAATTCTGTTCTCATGTAATGATATATTCAAAAGATAAGCGCTGCAAACTGATGATTAGCGCGACTTCAGCTTGGCTTCAGTTATGAAATCAAGGTGCTTTAGTTATGTGAACTAAACATAGTAGCACAACAATCAAGCAAATGGATAAATTGACCATGAAGCATACACAGGCATCATGAAGGAATGCGGTGAAACCAATATTTCATCTCTGTTACTGAAATCGAATTTCCAGAACATCAACACTCATTGATTAAGGGATTTTGTCCGCGAGTTCTCAAACTATTAACTTGATATGTTATCTGGTTTTAGAAATCTAGGGTCGTGTCAGATGCTCAAATAAGGCGCACTAGAAGTTTTTGGAAAGCGATGAAGCCATTGGATAACGCAGACCTCATTTTGAGATAGAACAAATGAGTGAACAGCTGAAAAAATCCTTCAAGAAATGGTAATCATTGGTGAGGTTGGAAATGATTCACGCAGCTTTTTTATGCTGTGATGCATATAAAGCCAGCTCACTATAAGGCCACAATACGAGAGAATGATCAAATCGTAGAATGATGGATATAGCAACCCCTAGTGCAGAGTAAAGCGAGCCATTTCGTAGTGTTTCGGCGGAGCTACAACCCCCTTCCCTTACTGACGAATATTTACAGAAATTTCTACGATTTCCTCACCTATTTTCCATCTTGACGCCAAGGTTCTCTCGATCCTCTGCCGATGTGTTCAATTCTAAGTAGACCAAATTCTGATGGCTCATCCATTGAGAAATAACGGAACCGTCCTCGCCTCCGCTTTTGGGCGAAGGAAGTCTCTCCACCTTTTCACACGCCCATCATTAACGAGATTAAGAGAGTTGACGCATACGGAATGATGTGAATTTATTTGACCGTCTGTTTTTGTTGGCTGTTGATCAATGATAACATCGATAACTTCCCGGCGCGCCGTCATTTCAGCTCCAAGCGTTAAATCAACATATCAAACGATGGAACACGAACTATACCGGATAAAAGAAGATAAACATTAGTGCACACGGTTGCTCAATCACTTTGCATTGACCGTGCCGGGCCGATGTAGCAACGGTACAGTGATCCGAGCCCGTGCCGCGACACTGTAGCAACGGCTCCGGAATCTTGGAAGATTCTTTCTTCTCCGCAACAGTACAGCAACGGCACCGCAATCATGAACGGTACCGCGATAGCGAAGGGTGGGCCTCGCAACAGCTTCGCGCCGGCTTCGCGATATGGCCGCGACGCCACCGCTACAGTGGCTGACATGAAAAAAAAATGGTAAAGCGAATGATTACGTCCTGGTCACATGCACAGCCGGTATAAAAGGTGCCTCATCTCACTCGAGTCCTCTTTCGGCATTCTGATGCCGGCCCTGGAAGGTGACTTCGAGTCCCTCTCCGGAGGCCAGCGCATTTTTGTCCGCTGGGGGATAGGGGATCCCACGGCTGGGGGTGGGGCGGTTTTCGCCGCTGTCCGCAGTGAGGGTGGTTCCTCACCGCAGACCTTGGCGGATGTTAAGCCCTTGTCCGGACCTAGGCGGGGCTTTCTCTGGGGGGGGGGTAGATTCAGGCACCGTCGAGATAAGGTTGAGGTAATTCCAGAACGGGTTTGGGAGCCGTCGCGTCCTGGTTGAGACACCGACGCGGGGTTGATGCAATGGCATAACTGGTGGAGGGACCCTGGATAGACACTACCCTGCAGGCACCGATTAGGAGCCTTCAAGACAGGGTTGGTCTGCCGCCGGTGCAAATTTTCTCAGGGTGGGAAACTCATACCAAACTCTGAGAAAATTTGCACCGGCGGCAGACCAACCCTGCCTTGAAGGCACTTAATCGGTGCCTGCAGGGTAGTGTCTATCCAGGGTCCATCCACCAGCTATGCCACTGCATCAACCTCCCCGCTGCGGTGTCTAAACCAGGACGCGACGGCTCCCAAACCCGGTCTGGAGGTACCTAAACTCGACCGCGGCGGTGCCTGATTCGAGCCTCGACGGGACCTAAACCCGGCCGGGACGGTGCCTAAATCTGGCTGCGACGGTGCCCGATTCCGGCCGCAACGGTGCCTGAAACCGGCTGCAACGGTGCCATGTTCCGTCCGCGGCGTTGTCTCAAGCAGGTCGTGACGATCCCTCGACCTGTCCGCGGTGATGCCTGAGCCCTGTCGCAACGGCGCCTGATAGGAGCCGTCATGGTGCTATGTGGACGCATTCGCTGCATAATCTATGCATTAGAATGAACGTGGCATGGGGAATTCCTTTGACCAAACGCATCAACTAATAATGCTGATGCAAGCGGTATCGGAGATCTTCCACGCCAGCGTTAACTCTGATGCATTGATAACACCGCACTGATGTAGGGAGTAGCTTTTTACCCCTTGAAACTTTTTTTACTCAACTCACAATTTTTTCCTCCTTTTGAGACTGAACATATTTGGTGTATGCTAGAACAACAATTTCTGTCCAACTACTATTCCGAATGTATTTATATAGAACGAAATGCCATATATCTGCAGATATTAGCCACCGCAAAATATGTGAGCGGAATAAAAGAGAAAAAATTAATCTCGGTTCTAAAAAAGAAATTCAACAAATCTAGTTTGAAAAATAAAAGAACTAAGCTAGCATAAAGTTTTCGTTATTCTCGTACCACCCATTATCAACTGCAGTGTGATCTAGGGAAAGTTTTGCTTTGTACTCTTCGGTGCTGAGGATCTTGAACAACGCCTTTCCTTTTATTCTTCGCGAAGGGGACATCGACCTTTAATATGGAATAAAATGTCCAGATCCACAAATTTGTGGAAGTGAAAACAGAATAACTTACAGGACGTAGTAGATTTCTTCGAATATGAGTTTCGCCCACTTTTCAGGTACAATTTCATGGGTGATGTCGAAACCCAAGTCGCTTGCATCACGTCTGAGCACGATCATTTTGGTGAGGCTCGCTGTAAATATTTGAGTATTCAATAGCTCATTATGCTGTGCAGAAACTCTTGAGAGTTTTTGCCAAGAAATAGCCGCGAAATGCTCTGTTTGCCGTGTAATAGCCGCAAAATAACCGTCGCATAATGCTCGCCGCAAAACAGCAGCGTAATATCCGCCAAATAGCCGCTAAATGTTGAAGGCCGCGAAATGGCCTCCAAATAATGCTCGCCGCCAAATAGCCGCTCAATACCCTGTACATGTACCCTGTACCCTACCCTGTACCCTGCACCCTACCCTGTAAATGACGGTGGTTCGCATACAGCGGCTGGACTTGTTAATTCCTCGTCGCACAGGCTGCACAGTATACACGTCTGAGCTTCTATAGTGCTCAATATTTCGTATTCGAGCTGGCGGATTTCATTTTCAGATACTCGAGCAGAGCCTCCAAATAGAGCGGCACCTGCGTTGAATACTGTTCTCAACTGAGAGTTCGACCAGCAATTCCTCACAGCTTCCGCTAACATATATATAGTGGGGTCCACCAAGAGTGTCTCATTTACTTATCAATGAGAAGCGGTCGATTGAAGATCAATGAACATGAAACTCATTGCAGCACAACCGCTCTTGCTCAATCGGTATCGAGCGTGCTGGTATGGGATTCATGCACATTGATCCCCAGCCGACCGCTTCTTATTGATAAGTGAATGAGACACTCTTGGTGGACTCCATTATATGTAGTTTACAGCAATGGAAGTAAGACATGGTGAGGTTGCGGACACGTCCTACCATACGGTAGTTTGTTAGTGGTATCACTCAATTTTCCGAAACAGCTGTGATGGATCGGTGAGTCTGTGTTTTCACCGATATGACTACAACTGTGGAGGCAATGAAAACAGCTGAAAATGTGAGAGTGGAAACAAAAACTCACCGACCACTATCAGTTATTCCGAAAAAATGAGCGATAACACAATTAGACTACAGTATGGTAGGGAGAGTCCGCAACCTCACCAGGTCCTACTTCCATTGCTGTAGACTATACCATAGCAGGTCTTGCCTGCGCCCTATAAATCAACACAGCTTCCTGATTTAATCAGCATCGTCCAAATAACATACTTTGCAGCCTTCTTTCGAGAACCTCCTCTCCTATTTCATTCACCCCTTCGACCACCTGTGATCTCTTCAAAACCATTTGGAGCCTCACGGTACTGCGCATCCTCACCGTCTGGATCCTCACGCGGAGCCAACTCGTTAAGCTTTAAATTGATTTCTAAGCTAGAAATTATCGGGACAATATATCACATTCTGCCCAGCAGTTCAGTTTTTTTTTGCTAAGAGTCTATATTTCATTACATGGTAATCCCTTTCTGGGCTGCTAGAAAACACCCCTTTGTCGTGACGGCAATTGTCACAACAAGTCACGTCTTGCCACACTTAAAAGACGCGAGCTACATAGTTATTCCTCGCATCCCAGTACGCGGAGCTCGTGTTTGTCACGAACTCATTGTCACTACAATGTCACGACAATGATCATTTACATATTGGCGAGACATTATCGTGACAAAAAGTTCGTAACAAACATGAGCTCCGTGTTCTAGGATACGAAGCAGACCTATAGCTTGCACCTTTCACTCGTGACTTCGTCACTTCACGTCACGATTGTCGTCGTCACTACAATGAGGGCATACTACCAGCCCAGGTAATTCGAATGAATATCTAAAAAAACTTTCGTGCTCTCCAAGTCTCTGGGCTTGTAAGTTGTCATCTTCACAGGAGAAGAAGGTTTGATATGATACTGATGTATAAGATCATTCATGGGAGTGCTGGTATCAAGGCTAGCCGACTGTTCAACCTTATACCACACCACTAGGGGAGCATCGGTGAAATTGGGCCTCGTTTGGGGCCAGGCGCAACGTACGACAGCACTTCTTTGTCAATAGGGCGGGGTCTGAATTTAATAAACTACTACGGTCAGGTTTTGTAGTGGGGAAACTCAGTGAATTTAAAAAGACACTTGAGATTTATCTGTTGTCCCAGGAGTAATGTTTGTAAGATCTCTTTTCTTCATGGTGCCGGTGTATGCCTAATAGTCAGTTGGTCCATCTGTCTATTATTGTTCGACTGACTTTAGTGCGTTTAGTCTTAATTGCCGTTTGGGTATTTATTTCTGTTGTTGTCTCTGACACGGTTCTACCGTGTAATAAATCAATCAATCAATCTTCGGCTTCGGCCCGCCCATTACGATTTGCCAGAGCTCCAATCGGGATATATCGCATCAGAACTCTTCTGAAAACTTGCCAAGCTCCCCGGCTCTATGTACGACGCAAGCTATTATTCCTGTAGAGTAGCAAGCTCACCTTCTTGGTATTAGAATTCCTTGAACTACACACATCCTGATCACTTCAAAGCACTTGCGATTATTCCATTCGAGGGCATGGATGGGATGGGAAAACAGCTAGTCTGAAAGGTGTGAGCGATGAAAATGACGACTGCAGTGCTCCAAGTTGCTGCAACTTATCTTATCGACATGTTCTTTCGCATTATGAACTTCATTTACGCCGGCTTCTTTGACTCATCAGCCTGCTGAGTAATGTAGCGGTGGTGTCGCGGTGATATCGCGAAGCCGGCGCGGAACTGTTGCGAGGTCCCCGCTTTGCTATTGCGGTACCGTTCATGATTGCGGTGCCGTTGCTGTACTGTTGCGGACAAGAAGGAATCTTCCAAGATCCCGGGGCCGTTGCTACAGTGTCGCGGCACGGGCTCGGATGACTGTGTCATTGCTACATCGGCCCGGCACGGTCTCGGGTTGCGGTGCCGTCCCGCCACGGTCAATGCAAATTTTCTCAGAGAAACTCCATAATTTGTGGCGAAAACACGATGGAAACTCTCTCTCTTCAAATGCGGTCGTGTTCAAGGTCTTGAAAAAACTCGGTAATCGGGTGTCCTGGACAAATTATTGGTTTCAGGCCGCTAAGGCACTCTAATTTCATGGCGTGTTGGCCAAATTTGCACTGAAGTCGACCAAGCCATCAAATTGAAGTGATTACCGCTTGAAGCTTCCTCATAAGGCCCCGGTCATAGTCGGTGGATCTACTGAGTCCCACCGGGTCGATACGCATCGAATTCGTGGAAAAAGGGTGCAAAAAAAAACCCACTGAGTCCGACTGCGACCGTCTGATGCCCACCGCAATCCCCCCGGTCGATACTGATGGTTCTTATGCGTACAAGGGCGGGGCCAATGCACCGACTGAGTCCGACCGGAACCATCCTCACCCCACCCGGTCGATATAGGTGTTTCTCACGTGATTTGGGTGCATTTTTTTCGGCCGACTGCGGCCTGCCTAGTCCCGCCGCATCTCGACTCTCGTCGTCTGCGCTCTGCCCCACCTGCTGCTGATACGGAAATCAGATTCAGACGTGTTGAAAACAAGAAAAATCAGCCACCAAACACGTTCCGATTCACAGCTGAGGTGATAATCGTCACTATCAATTGCGTGTTTCGCAGAGGAACTGGTTGGTGCTGGGGGCAACCGGACTCAGTGAGACTCAGCAGGTTTTTCCACCCCGGACTCAGTCGGACTCAGCAGCTTTTTCGACCGACTATGACGGGGGCCTAACAAGCAGAACTACCGTATAAAAATTTCACCCTTCTTAGAGTTCATAACACGAGTCTTACGTGTCGAAGGCCTGTGGAGAAACCGCGCTCCAATTCGAAGCCGCGAAGATACCGCTTCGTGTCGACCACTGTTCGGTTGGCCTTTATATTCTTATCTTTCGGGGCCCCCCCAAAATAAGGATAGTAGTTGCGGCACGTAAAAATGGGCTTGGCCAAGTGCGATACCGCTGTGCCCCCCTCCGCTGCTATAGCACCTTAACTTGTTCTACGTAGCCTAGTCAGTATAAAAAGGAGGGCGAGTATGGAGCTTCAAGGAACCTTTCTGCTCCTGAACAAAGCATACGTATCGATCAAACGTGTTCAGACAGGTAACTGCTGGTAAACATGTTTTGGCACTTCAACAGGCATGTTTTAGCGTTTGGAGCCAGTCGGTTCCCCGAAGCTATCTGAAAATTTAGCTTTCTGGCAAAAGTAACGACTTGGTAATGGTGAAAAAAAGCTTCAAAAATATCTTGAAATATCTGAAAAAAATGATTTGGCGTAAAATAGCCTGGAAAAATAAAAAAGCTAGGAAATGAAGTGAAATAACCAAAAATGCGATTTAGTGGTCGATCATTTTACAAGCTTCTCCGTTAAACTTATCAAAACGAAATCAAGCACGATATGGAATGTAGTTCGCCTAGCTTGGCCTATGCTGACTCCCTTTTTACTGCTTTCAAAAATGGCTAGTGTTTCCGTCGCTCGCTTGATTCCGTTTTGATAATTTTAACGGAGAGGCTTGTGAAATGATCGATCACCAAATCGCATTTTTGGTTATTTCACTTAATTTCCTAGCTTTTTTATTTTTCCAGGCTATTTTACGCCAAATCATTTCTTCAGATATTTCAAGATATCTTTGAAGCTTTTTTTCACCATAACCAAATCGTTACTTTTGCCAGCAAGCTCAATTTTCAGAAATTTCACATATTTTTCCCGAAGGTTCCCTTTTTGACTTCAATTATGCTCAACGATTTCCATTTTGGAATTATGAAACATCTAACAGACGATATTGTCGTATGAGTACAATTTTCAAAACTCACGACCCAAAACAATAAAAAATACTACTCATTGCCGCATTTTGTGCAACATGTGAGAACTTAATATTATTGATCATTAATATTTGATCTGGCATGGTGAGAAGAGTTTCACAAAAAAGTGACTTAGAGAAATCAAGAATCAAAAATCATTGCGACATTTTTTGCAACAGACGAAAAAATCAATATTATTGATTGGTATTTATCGAAAATGACTGATGAGCGAAATTCTCCAACCAAGAAAACCAATCCCATCAGCAATCACCACTCCTAGCCGCATTTTGTGCAAAAAGCGCGAAAATCGATAAAATTGATTATCGATCGATGACGTGTCATGAGTACGAATTCTTACAAGTTCAGTACTTACCTCCGAGGACCTGTGTTAATTGGCTGCAGATTCACCCACACACCCCGGTCTCCACAGCCATAGCAGAAAAAAACAGTTTTCGTGCACCACGGCTAATTTAGTAAGTACACCCACCATTTTGAAGTACCTTTCAAAGTTAAGGTATCAAGTTCAAATTGGAATAGGAGCGACCTGCATTCATTTCCAGCCTCCTGCCCAAAAATGAGCTCCCTAGCTCAATTTTAAGTGTACCAACAAGATCGTGTAAGTACACCGTCTGAAAAAAGAGATCAACAACCAAAACGCGCGGTCTTTCATTTTTACACAAAAAGCAGTGGACCGTTATAAACCATTTTTGGATACCTAAACCAATTTTTTGCGCTCTTTTCAATGCAATTTAGCTCTAATTTCTACGTTCACTCTGAACTGAGATTTCGAAAGGGGTTGCGCGCGGGGCCGATTCAAAACCAAATCTGGTGTCACCACAATTCCGCTATTCGTGTAGAAAATTACAGTAAATACCGAAAAAATGTACCCGCCCAAACTTTACAAGTTCAGCTGGGTCTTCCTCTTTTCAATTTAGTGAGCGGTTGCTGGCGTCATAGCTACGCGTTTGTCGGTTGTCCTTCATCATTTTCGCAATTTTTTTGTCCAACAAACGATACGATTATGTCCGCGCAAGTGATGAAACGCGACCAGTTTTACTTTTCAGGGGTAGCAGCATGGCCGATCTCTTCAATAAGCACATCAAAAAGGCTACGTCGAGAACGAAAGAAAAGGTGAGTTTGTATATAAAAAATGTCGTTCGTTTCTTTTTTCAATTCTCCGTAGTTAACTTTTTTTCGTTTTTTTCCTTTCTTTTTTCAAACAATTCTCAGTGTTCCAGGGCAGTATACTACTATTCCGCAGTCTTAGTTCTGATCGAGAAGTTGTTTGTGAAGTTTTGAAGAACTCGAAAATTACTTGAAAAAAATGCTTGCTGCGAAAGGCCTATTCAAGAATTCAGAATACTTTGTCGCTGTTAAGCCTCCATTGCATAGCACCTTCTTCGTAAGAGAAATTTATACTTTTCTTAAAGTATTTTTCGGCTCCATTCAACATCCGTGCTCAGAAAGTTTGTTTTCTTCAGCCCTCCGTCAAGGTCCGGATCCGGGTAGTACGGCGCATTTTTTTTTTCAAAACGCAACATACACGATGAATTTCTGTCGCAATTGTTAGGCTTACTGTTCTGCCAACATCCTTGCTTGGGAAATTCACACAAAGTATTCCTTTTTTCAGTTGGGATAGGAAGTGAAGGAGTTGACCGTAGGTAGGCCTATTCCCGCCCCAGGGTTCGGCGTGAGGTGTGATGTATCACAGAGGGTGGGGGGGGAGTCGGACCTTCGACTAATCAAGAAGGACTTTTATTAAAAGGGTGTTAGTGTAAGAAATGACGGCGAAATGAGGCAGGAGATCAAAAACGAAACTGAAGAGTGAACGAAACAACTGCGCCAAACAAATGAGGCAGGATATGAGATGCAGATTTTAAACTGTTTTGCTTCGCTATAAAAGGGTTATGATTTGGCAGAGTGGTATTTATGAGAAGCTCGTTAAAACATGTGAAATACTTAGTGCATTAGATTTGGCTGAGTATTTAACACTGAAGAAACGTTGAAAATTTGTCGAAATGATGTACCACTGATTTGGCGGTGCACGTTTTCACTGAACATCGAAAATTTAGTGTGGCATTGAAAGGCCATATTATGCGCGTCTTACTGAGTACACACATTCGTGCTGACAGGAGTCACAATCTCCTTTTATGATGTTACTTCCTCTTTATTTTTTTTTGAAATAAAGCTTTTTAGGCAGGTGCGATATAACAGCAACAAACATTAGCTGTAAGCATTCGTTTGTTTCCAGATAGCCCGTGATTTGGCCTTCCAATGCCACACTAAATTTTCGACGTTTATTGAAATGTGCACCACCAAATCAGCAGTATATACATCATTTCAACAAATTTTCAACGTTTCTTCGGTGTCAAATTCTCAGCCAAATCTTATGCACTAAGTATTACACATCTTTTAACGAGCTTCTCACAAATACCACTCTGCCAAATCATAACCCTTTTATTGCGAAGCAAAACAGTTTGGAATTTCATTTTATTTTCCCAGAGGTTTCCTTCGAAAAAGGATTGATATAATGGACCGCTTATGGCCTGCGCACTCCCGGTTGAGTCTCACACACTTTCCTCGGCGCTCTGCGCACTTCCTTTCGGGTCCCACACACTTTCCCCAACGCTCTGTTCACTCCCAGTTTGGTCCCGCCCACTTTTTTTCTGGTGCTGTGTGCACTCCGGGTGGGGTCCCGTTCGCTTTCTCCGGCGCCATGTGCACTCCCAATTGGGTCCCGTCCAAATTTCACGGGGTTCTGTGCACTCCCTCCAAGTTGGATCCCGCCCACCTTTCCCGGCGCTATGTACACTCCCAATTGGGTCCTGTCCGCATTTTCCGGCGTTCTGTGTATTCCTAGTTGGATCCGGCTCAATTGCCTTAAGTAGTCGTGTTGAACCTGAACTAAAGCTTTTAAATCAAGAAAATTTTTTATCACTTCTCTCCTTTCTTACAATTTTGTCGAACAAAACCATATATATATATATATATATATATATATATATATATATATATATATATATATATATATATATATATATATATATATATATATATATATATATATATATATATATATATATATATATATATATATATATATATATATATATATATATATATATATATATATATATATAGTTTAGCTTCTCGAAGGGATAGGGAAGGCCAAAGCTACACAAGACGAGACATTTGACAGCCATGCTGCAAACCTCTCTAAACAAAGCAAGGCTTGTGAGCGACTTCACAAGGACGTCAAGGTATGCTATTCGATTCGCTCCCAGTTCAGTTTGCGATTCTCAACTGGGCTTTATTTTGCTATTTTTCAACTCTGCATTTAGGCATATTCTACTGCATTGAAGGCCCTTTGCCAAGCTGAAAAAGCCTTTCATGACACAATAAGGGAGTCCTACGAGCCAGAATGGCCAGATCGAGAGCATGTGACTGCCATAATCGACGTATGCTTGCACATTAACTGGTATATTAACTGTATTTTTGCCTGTTCGAGTGACTTTTTTTGCAGAACCTTGAAATTCAGTCGAACGAAATGGAGAAGGCACTTTGCGAAGACCTTCCACAAGCTGTGTCCACCTATGTTTCACAGTTTGCGGAATTGAAGAAAAAGGTATTGAACTAGCATGTTTTGAATTTCTGCTTGCAAACCCATAGCAGGCGATATAGGGGTCCGCAGAGTTGAAGTCGCGGCGTTGCTCGCAGCGACGAACAGCACAAGATGATGCAGTATCGATTACATTCGGCGACGATGGCGACCGACGCTGCGTGAATGGCCACGAGGGGGCACTGCAGAGTGCACTGACGCCGCGACGGCCCTACATCGCTGCCAGCGAGCGGCAACCGACGCCGCGACTATAATGTTTCGAAACATTTTTGTCGCCGCGTGAAGGCTGACGCTCGGCGATCACTCGCCGGTCACTGCAACTCTGCAGACCCCTTATGACTCCTCCTTGAGGGACACCGGCAGCGATCGGGATGCTGTTAGAGACATGTCCCTGGAACAGCACTTTTGCTCGGCGCCCTTTGATGAGTGCGGTAATCCATCGCTTCTGCCAAGGCGGGATTGTGGACCTCAATAGCTTTTCAGACAGTATGCCCAAGTTGATAGTGTCAAACGCCCTCGTGAGGTCCAGGGCTACTCCAACAGTGCGTTGAGGCTTTCCGGCGTTGAAGCCATCCAAGACATAGCTCACAATCTCGAGCAGCGCCGTGGTGGTAGAGTGTAATTTGGGAATCCATGCTGGTGCTGCTGATTGTTATTATGCTCGGCAAGCTCCTTGACGACCAGTTTCTCAGCGGCTTTGGCGATTGGTGATAAAAGACTAATTTGCCTGTATCCCTTAGCCGTGGAGGGCGATTTACCTGGCTTGGGCAACGGGATGGCGCTTGCCATTTTCCAGTCTTGCTGTAAGATGCACGTGCGAAAGGATGTGTTGATGACGTCAGCCAGGATTGGCTTAATCTCACTCGGCAGTTTCTTCAAGACCGCTGTACTTATGCCATCCGGCCCTACAGCCTTAGAGTTGCGCATCTCTTTAATCACCTTTTCAGTCTGCGCCGGCGTCACAGCTTCTGCTTCAATTATTAGTGGTAACTTACAGAGCTCTCTTACAGTCACTCGGTTCTGTTTCGCTCTCTTAGCCTGAGAAATTCTTTCCGAGCGCAGTTGCAGCCTCCTGTCCCGATTTGAAGACTCCATTCTCAAACACGATCGTGGAATAGTTGGTGGAGGTGCTCTTGCCTGAGATCTTCTTTAGAACTTTCCAAGTTGATGCTCCGTCACTCTTGAAATTCATCTTCTCCGTGAATTTCTCCCAACACTCCTTCTTGTGCTTGTCCAGATCTCACTTAATCTCGTTATCCAGCTCGTTAATGGTCGAATCCAGGTGATCCGCCACTCTCTTTGCATCCCTTGTCCTTATCTTCTCCAAGATTTTCCTGGTGACATTGGGAAAGAAGGTCTTGACTCGGCCCTGCGGAATGGCGGCTTTCATTACCTTGCGAATCGCGTCCGTCAAGTGACGTTCTTTCTGGTGCACGTTTCCATTCCATGGGTAGTCATCCACATGACGAAGTGCCACCTCCCAAGCGAACAAGCGCCAGTCTGATTAAGATAAGACCTTTGACGGATACCTGAATAAGGAGCAAGAGAATTAGAGAGATCTACATGGAAAAAGACGGGGATATGATCACTGGACAGAGTTGTAGCGGTCGACCAAGAGCAGGCGCTGGAGAGATTAGATGATACAAGAGAGATGTCTGGACTAGAGGATCGGCCGTTGGCCGGGAGACGAGTGGGCTGATCATCATTAAAAGCAGTGGACGCGATCAAATATGCTTGTCGTCTTTTTCTCTCTAAACCCCTTTTCTGGGTCTCGAGTAGTAAAACCTATAATAAAAAGTTGCGCAAAAACCGCTGTTTCGGGCCAAATTTCAACCCTGAACTTTCTTGTCTTTTGATTGTGAACGAGCCCACTCCACATCATCGGCATCGATGATCTCTAGTATCAAGACCATCAGCTGGATTGAAATTGGATTTCAAAACATTTATGTACTCATCTAGTCAAAAACATCGACCGAAGTGCTTGCTTTATTTTGTTCAACTGTTCATCCTCTGAATGTCGATGTTTTTGACTGCTGGGCGTGAGACTGCGATCTTTTTGAGCGGCGCTGCGCACGTGTGCACGAACTGCCATCTTTGGGCCTTAGAAGCTCTAATCCTAGCCCGTTTTCCACCGCGCTACCTTCATAGTTTTTCAGCTGTTTTCCACCTAAGCTGATTTTTGTAGTTTTTTCGATAACGTTTTTCATCGTGACCACTGCCTTTAAGAATGACCAGGTCGCACTCCTCCGCCCATTCTTCGATGTCATTTCCTCTTGCGTCAGTGTCAAGCGACGAGCAGAATGTATGAGCATTAAAATCGCTCGCGAAGACAACAGAGGATAAAAGGGAGCAGTCCTGCAGCTGCTTGAGCGAAGGAGTGGAATCATGAGATTGGGGACAGGGCGTGGTAGGAGGGATATAGATATTAAAAAGAGATATAGGGGTTTTTAGAGGGAGGTGGATAGTTAGGTACTCAAGAGTACCGTTCGATTACGAAAGTGGAAACTCCTCCGCCGTGAGATGACCGTGGAACATGATAAGCAGTGTAGCCAGGAATGTTAGGGTGACGAGCGGTAGTAGAAGGAGAAAGCTTGGTTTCCTGAACCATTACGGCATCAGGAGGATGAGTACGAGCAAAAAGAGAGAGTTCAGACAACTTGGCACGAAGGCCATTTAGGTTAATATGTACAATAGAGAGGGGGCGGTTGGTAAAAGAGGAATCAGAGTTGCTAGGAGCAGAGCACAGAACACAGCGGAAGGAAGAGTCGTGATGCCTCACAGAACTGAGACCCGAACAGGAGAGATGCACCCACCTCTGGCATCCAAAACATTGGACACTTATCCCATTCCAGGTGACCTTTCTGCTGCATGTGGGACAGAGGTACTCCTGAGCGGGTCCTGGATTCTTCTTGATGCCGGCCCTTTGTAGTAGAGCCCTTAGGAGAGCTGCAGCCAGCCAGCATTTGTCCCATGACAAAAACCCTCCACGCGGAGGGGTTGACGTCGGTTTGCACGGAGGTGGTCTTCTTTCCTCCAATCTGCCACGGCACGAGCGCACGACATCTCGGCAGCGGGCGAGGTTGAACCAGCGTATTCTCTCTGGGGAGCGCCTTTTCGCACTGCACCACTGAAGGCCCAGCGCCGCTCTCACTCAACTGCTCGATGAACCTTCACCGAAGCATGATCTTCAACGAATTTTCAGGTTGACAAACGAGGACGAAAGCTTGTTGACTACGACCATGCGAAGCACACCTACAGCTCTGCAAAAGCGTCTAGCAAAAAGGTAACACGTGTGTCTAGTGTTTTTCAAAAAGGTTGTTTCGAAGGTGAAAAGTCGCCTTTGAAGGAAGTTTATTACAGGGGGAGACGGATCCTAAAGTTGCCAAGGCTTACACTGAGTTGCAACAGGCGGAAGGTCTGTATAAAGAAATCAATAACGAATTACTAGAAGTGCGTTTCTGCTTGTTTGGATATAATGGAAAGTACAGTCTCTCCCGATGATCATTTCAGATTCTTCCTGCAACATTTGATAGTCGTATCACCTTCTACGTCGATACCCTGCAGTCCGTATTCAACACACAAAGTGTATATCAAACGGAATGTAGTAAGGCATGTTGTTGTTTTTTTGAGCTGTCATAGTTTTGCCGAGTCAGCTTAAGTTTCTCTCGGATGAATCCATTGAGAAACATCGAAACTTTGTCCGTGGAAATGTGATTTGGGGGAAGTTTTCGTTGGACTAACCTATAAAAGGCTAGTGGATTCAGCTGTGTTCCTGTCAGGAACCACATACGGTGGCGGGCAAGGGCGTAATAGGGCTTTAAACGATAAAGTTCCATTCAACACACCACTGATTACTATAAGATTAGCCATCCGAGGGTTTCCTGGGCTAGCCTGCTAGTCGCTGTTGCTGGCATTCCTTTGAATAATGCTGCAAGGCAACTGGTTCGAAATCACCAATATTTTCGCCTATCGACGAGCTCTCTAGACGGTAAGTTGTAATAGAAGTCTTGCGATTGAGCCGTCATTTTGCGCTCAATCAGCCTCCCCCCTCCCCAAATAGGCTGCTTCAATTGTTTTGTCGCTTGCCGTAACTGCGTTTATTCCTGCAATGCACCAACATGTTTGTTCTTTAGCAGAGTTACAAATGATTTTTCAGCTTAATAAGCAGATAGTTACGCAACTAGATCGACTGGGAGAGTCTATGGATTTCTTGCGAGTTCCCCGACCGGAGCCTCGTCCATCTACGCCTACTGACAGCGTTACAGAGGTCAACCTATTTCTCCAGGTTTCGCTTCATTTGTGTTCTGTTGTTGCACGAGAGGAAAAGGTTGGGTGAAAAGTTCAAGTACTGGTTCTGCTTCTATAAATAATAGCTGGCATCAAGCGTCATGAGGCTGCTGATAAAGCGATTCGATGCGCGCGTGCGTGGCCATTGTGGGGTTAAAGACGACTTTTTGGTCAGCGACGTTCAGAGTTTGTTTCCGGAGGGACGAAATGTTATGACCACTCCACGTATCGATCAATTGACTTCGCATCGCGCCGTCACTGAATTTTTTTTTCAAAGAAGATACGCGATATATCATAAATGACGCGCGTTTCGCCTCCGCGCGACGTAAACAGCTTGGCCTGTCACTGTGATTGACATCCGCTTGAAGGTGAGCTCGTAGCTGAGTCTCTTTCATTGTTGTTTCACCAACGCAACCGAATTTTATAGCGAAAACTGTAAAATACGCATTCTAGAATATATTACGCCAGAACAAACACGAAAAATAGCTTTCACTTTATTACTTTACTTCCGCTTGCATGCGCGTGAATAAGTACGGACCTAAATATGCGTGTTTGCTCGGCTCAGCGTTCATCTAAATCTCTAATTTTCGCGGCGAATCGACATGTACTGTCGTTAAAAAAAAATTGAAACATTTTCTGCACCCTCACACTGTAGTTGTGCCCTGGACGAAAAGACCGGATATCGAATAGATCCGAATGGCCTCCTTTTTTCAACGTCCGATTTTTGAACAGATTCGAGTACCCCCCTTTTTTTCGAAGTCCGATTTTTTAATACTTTCGAATGGCCTCTTTTTTCAGGTCCGAATTTGGAATAAATTCGACTCGAATACATTCGAATAATTTTGAATCGACAAACTAAAAACAACCCAGCTGAGCAGTCAATGTATCCTCCATTTCGGAGCGAATCTTACTGCCATTGATCGTGAGCGTGTGCACGCGTATGCTACGTCCCCTTTGTCTCACACCTTCCCGACATGCCGTCCCAAAACTTGAATGTGGTGTGCCCACCCAACCCACATTTCTGTGGGTACCGAAGAAGTGGGCGAGGCGAGCACATCATATTCAAAGTTTCGGGGCCACATATTGCGCTATTGGTTGCTCGTTTTAAGCCGGTTTTCAACACTGTTGTTGCAGTGGGCTACGGACCTTGCGATTCCTGGTGATAAGTTGAAGGTGGTTTGAATATGCCTTCAAAGAATTCTCATTTTTTCATCTTTACACAATATCATAACAAATTCAGCTCTGTCAGGTAGTCAACCCTTCTTTTCAGATAATGATATCGACATAGAAATTATTATTGATTACTGCCTTTAATGACCGCTGTAAAAAATTTTCAGTCAAAAAAAGCCGGACAAAGTGTTTGCAGAATTGGTCAACTTCCTGCCCCAATTATTTCCACCAGCCCACCATCCGAGGATTAGCGGACCAATTCACATGAGTTCTCAACTGGTTCTTATGGTTAAAAAAGGCTGCGTTTACGCTACAACTTTGTATAATTTCTCAGATATTTGTGGGGAAGTTCCCGAGGACAATAGACCCGATTTGGTCGTCATCACTAGGTCGAGGGGAGAGGAGCGAGACGTCCCCCCGGAGGGGAACGTCTCGCCCGTCTTCCCTCGAAACGATAAGACGTTCAGTCGACACGAAGAGAGAACAAGGGAAGCTCGCTTTACAGTTGTTCCCATGGCCTCCCCCCGAGCTTGATGAACGAGAAAACAAAGCCGCAGTGTATACGATGATGCAAACTGGCCAGACTTGAGGTGGTCTCGCACTTTGCAAGTTAAGGGAGCAGATCTGCCGCTCAAGGATGGTGTAAGAAATCTCTATCCAGATTTACAGGGGAGATATTAAGCTTCCCTAAAACCTTTCGTCGAAGGTGAATATTTTTGTCCCTATTCCTGCTTTCAAAGAGCAGGAAATTGTTGAAAACAGCGAGTTTCGACAAGCTGACTTTTGATAAATCAATGACCAATGGGTGTTGGGTCGCGACAGCTTGGGGAAGACTGGCGATCGGGAGAACAAGGAAAGACCTGCTAGCCGGAGGTCCCGTTCACCTCCCCTCAATTCGGGAGAAGTTCCCCAGTTATTTCGAGGGAAGTTCTGCTGTCGTTATCGGGAACTTCCCCACGAATGTCTGAGTTTGTTTTGTGATCTTGGAAATTGCAGGAATCGGTATACCTCTGGATGGATTCTTTTTTTTGCAATTTTGGCATTTATAAGGGGTTAGGAATTTTATGATTTAAAAAAAACCTGTTGGAGGTTCTCGAACAACTTAGAACTTGGGCATGCTCCTCTGATTCCCTAGTCAAAGTATTATTAGTTACAGATTCATTGAGTACAGTTACACATTAAATGAGGTGGAACTAGTCAAAACAATCATTTGTCGCAGCGCTGACGAACACAAACGACGGTGAGGACGCACACCAAACCATGTTGTTTTACCACATTTTGCGCGCGGCGAGGCGTCAAGTGATTTCGAAATCGTTTGACGGGGTCACGCCTGCCAATGGAAAATACGCCCATCTACCGTACACCTTAAATGGCGACGACGGGGCAGATTTATTCGAAACAATTAGAATTTCTTCGAATATCGAATAGATTCGAATGGCCTCTTTTTTGAGGCCCGATTTTTGAATAGAATTCGAATGGTGCGATTTTAGAAATTTCGATGACGAATACGTATTCGAATGGCAATTATTCGAATATTTCGATTCGAATCTATTTGAATAGCACATTTATACCTGACACCTTCTTTTTGGGTACAAACCTTTTTTCTCAAACATTTTGCCCTTCTAAAATTGTTGTAACTTTCTTCGTAAACGAGACCGAGTAAAACCACGACGCCTTTATATGGCTTAGGTCCGGGGTAGTGGGCCGAATTACTTCCGGCCCAGGAAAGCGCTATTCCGAAAAATTGGTGGGTGTGAAAGACAAACTCTGAATCTCATCGGTCAACGCTAGCAGTGCGATGGGTATTGTTTCCTACGGTGAGAAATCAGTGGCCAAGCTGAATTTTTAGGGATTGTTGAAGGCCCTCTATCGAATGGGTCCACTTCTGCAGTCTTTTGCAGAAGCGAGAAATATTGATTTTTGCGGGAAATCAATAAAGTCGATTTTTTTAGGAAATCGGGAAAATTCTACGGCGGGGATTTCTGTTGATAGAGGGTTCTAAAAAGATTCATACCTATCAAGTTTGACAGCTTATTTTCTTGAATAAACTGAAATGCCATGACATTCTTAGCGTTGACCGATGAGATTCAGAGGTTTGTGTGTGAGTGAACCACAAAATGAACGATTTCCACAAACTTCTTGTCCAGTCCGTGTGGGTGTCGCCTCACAGTAAGACCACCCGCAGCACGCTCACTCGTGACGTCATCCATTGATTTCTCCCGTATCGATCGATGGCGCGGCATCCAAAAAGATTTTTAAAATTTTCTAAAAACTCCTTGACAGTTCAAGTCCTCCCCCACCCGATCACCGCACTCAAATTAGTTGAGAGGGGGCCTGAGTGATGACACCTTGCGGGAAGGAGGGGGGGGGTCTGAACTGCATAGAATCCCCTCAAATATCGAGCCGTACACTGTGCGCGACATCGATTAAACTGAAAATCACTGCTTCGCTTTCGCTGAACTCGCACGAAGTTGAGAACCACGAAAATTGGGGTATGTCTCACAATTTGCAACGTGTTCTAGTCAGAGATATGGTTATAGAAAAGAGTGTGTTTCAGGTGGGTTCACATCGCTCCACTCCATCTCCTGCACCTGCTCCTCCACCAGCTACTCCTGCCTCTTTGGCGGATTCAACTACCGGTCAAACAGCTCCTCTCAATAACAATCCTTTCGATGAGGAGAGTGTGGAAGAAATTTTCGAGAACAAAATATATCCGGTGTGTTGTCAATTCCTTGGATAACTGTGCCTAGGCACATGTGCATGTGATATATCAAAACAGATTTAAAAAGAACAATCAGAAACGGCCAAAATGAAATACTACTGGAAATGCAACTTCTTCTTCTTCTTTGCAGCCGCGTCGAGAGTTTTGTCATAGGTTGAGGAACTGGGCGACCAGTAATGGATTCGTCCATAGGTCCATTGTGGTCAGCGTGGTTGGTCTCTCCGGACAATTAAACAGATGTGCCGTATCGTGGCCTTGGCATCCACAGTCTGGGCAAACGTCCGATTTGCTGCTGTCAATCTTGCTTACGTAAGCCATAAGCATTGTAGAGTGACCACAGCGCAGCGATGGCAGGGTGCATCTGGCCCTCCTTCCGAGTTGAGACTCGGATGTGCAGACACGGGGCGGCGCCACTCCCAGGATGGGATTTACCGCAGCCCTTTCCAGATGACACCGTACGAACTGTGTGTGCTCCTCGCGCAATAGACGGAGTCGTTCTTGCTGTGAATCGTGCCATCTTTGCAGATTGACTTTGCTTGGATCATCGGCGAATGGCTTTCTGATGTCTCTCTCCTTGACCTCCTCAGCACTCTCCATGAGGGGTGGTTGGGTTGCTTTATGATATTGATGAAAAATTGTTGGGCCTGGAGCTGACAGTGCTCCTTTACTGGCAATAATCGTGTCTCCGCATGCAAGTGCTCGACTGGGGAACTTCTTGCGCATCCGGTAGCTGTACGAAGTGCGGCATTCTGTACACGCTGCATCTTGGTCCACGAGGCTTCTGATACCAAGTGCTGCCACACCGGTGCAGCGTACTCCAGAGCGGGCTGAAGTATGGCTTTGTAGGTCCTGATAATAGTTTCCTTGCTACTGCCCCATGATGTACCGCCCAGGGCTCTGAGCACATTAAGCTTTGCTTTGACGACGGCCTGCTTCTGCTCGGTGTTCTTGTGAAACTTGAGCGATGGATCGAGCACCAGACCGAGCAGTTTGGGAAAGCGAGCAGCAGGGAATCGATCTCCGTCCCACTCGACATGCGGGTGGGCGCTGTGCTCTAATGGATCCGTTGTGAGTACGGATACCGACGATTTGGATGACAAGATCTTTAGCACTTTCTTCTTCTTCTTTGCAGCCATGGAGAGGGGTTCTGTCATAGGTTCAGAAACTCGGCCACTAGCACAGGGTTCGTCTACAGATCCATTGTCGTTAATGTAGTCGGTCTCTTCGGGCAATGGAACAGGTGCGCAGTAGTATGCCCTTGACTACCGCAATCAGGGCACTCGTCAGGTTTGCTGTTGTCAATCCTATGCAAATATGACATAAGCATGGGGAAGTGTCCACAGCGTAACGATGCGAGGGTGCACCTGTCACGCCTGCCAAGTTCCATCTCTGTCTCGCTGAACTTCGGAGG
The DNA here is from genome assembly GCA_029168955.1 of Aplectana chamaeleonis. Taxonomy (NCBI): domain Eukaryota; kingdom Metazoa; phylum Nematoda; class Chromadorea; order Rhabditida; family Cosmocercidae; genus Aplectana; species Aplectana chamaeleonis. Next base: position 65,949 of record JAPDOI010001647.1, read on the forward strand.
TGCGACTCCCAGGATGGAGTTTATGGCAACTCTGCTCAAATGTTCTATCACGAATCGGGTATGCTCCGCGCGCAAGAGACGGAGGCGTTCTTGTTGCGCTTCGGTCCATCTCTGCACATCTATTTTCGACGGAGCATCGGCGAAAGGATTTCTGATACGTCTCTCTCTCACCGGGTTCAGTACTCTTCGCGATGGATGATTCGGCTGTTTCTCGATGTTAATGTACATTTGTTGCGCCTGGAGTTGGCAGTGGTCTCTAACTGGCAATATGCGAGCTTCGGCGTGTAAGTGCTCAATTGGAGAGCTTCTAGAGCAGCCCGTTGCAATTCGCAGAGCACAATTTTGGACGCGCTGCAGCTTGGACCAAGATGAGTCCGACACGATGTGCTGCCAGACTGGCGCAGCATACTCCAAGGCGGGTTGCACAATAGCCTTATACGTGGTCAGGATCGTTTCTTTATTGCATCCCCAGGACGTTCCACCGAGAGCACGCAGGACGTTGAGTCTTGTTTTCACTGTGGCTTGCTTCTGCTCAGTGTTCTTATGAAACCTCAACGAAGGATCCAACACGAGTCCAAGTAGTTTGGGGAATCGGGTGGCCTGCAATTGAGTTTCGTCCCATTTCACCATAGGATGGGCACTGTGCTCTGCATTATCAGTGGAAAAGACGGTGACAGATGATTTGGAGGCAGAGACTGTGAGTAATTTGCGATCGAAGAAACATTTCAACTCGATCAAGTAGTCATTGATCTTACTGGCGGCTACCTTAATGTCGCGATCTCGGCACAGAATAGTAATATCATCCGCGTATGTAACGACCTTGATGTCTTGAGGGGGAACGGGCAGATCTTTTAGATATAAACTGAAAAGTGCAGGCGATAGAACTCCTCCTTGAGGGACTCCAGCGGCGATGGGGATGCTATTGGAAACATGTCCCTGGAATAGCACATTTGCCCGACGTCCTTGAGTGAGGGCAGTTATCCACCGCTTTTGCCATGGCTTAATGGTAGACTTCAACAGACTCTCTGATAGTAGGCCTAGATTTACAGTGTCAAATGCCTTTGTTAAGTCGAGGGCCGCACCAACAGTACGTTGGGGTTTGATGGCATTGAAGCCGTCCAGAACATAACTCACAATTTCCAACTAGGCCGTAGTGGTGGAATGTAATTTACGGAAACCATGTTGGTGCTGCTGTTGGCTGTTATGCTCGGCAAGCTCCTCCACAACCAGTTTTTCGGCAATTTTGGCGATGGGTGAGAGCAGACTGATCGGCCGGTACCCTTTAGCCGTGGATGGTGACTTTCCCGGCTTCGGCAGTGGAATAGCACGAGCCACTTTCCAATCCTGGGGTAAAGTACAGGTACGAAACGATGTATTTATGTCGTCAGCAAGAAGGGGCAATAGTTCACTGGGCAGTCTCTTCAGGACTGCAGGGCTCAAACCGTCTGGCCCTATTGCCTTCGAGTTGCTCATCTCCCTTACCACCTTCTCGACCTGTGCAGGCGTGACTGCTTCATCTACATCCATAAGAGGCAATTTACAGAGTTCTCGCACAGTTATTCTATTCTGCTTCTCTCTGTTGGTTCTAGTGATGAAGAAATGCTTCCCATGAGCATTTGCGGCCTCCTTCCCTGATTTGAAAACTCCACCTTCAAATTCAATCGTGGAAGGCCCTAGTTATACAACGGCGGGACGCTGCGGAAATAGCAAGACAACTATCACTTATATGCGCCCTAACTGTGTTCAGGCATGCCAAAAGGAACAGTAGTCGCAGAAAAACGCGCCGGAAGGCCGCACAGAGCAGTTATACACGCCGCGGCACCGTATACTGTATCCTTGCGGGACCTGCCCTGTTGAAAATTTTCCAATTTCCACCAGCTGATTATTTTTCAGATTTAAAATTGTTTAAACATTACCAAAACGACATAACGAGCACTGTAATGACGAGAGAGATTGATTATTAGTGCTATTCTGCAATTAAAAAGTGTCAGAAGCGAAAAAACCGATAAAATACCATTAAAACGCCTGGAAATTTTTTGTCTGCAGTATTGCGTCAAAGACGCCGAAGACGCAACATTGCAGACGAGATCCTAATTCACGCAGCAAGCGGCGGCAATGTCATCGCGAGACGTTTTCATTCCGCTGGTGTATAACTAGGGCCGAATTGTTGGCGGAGGTGAACTTTCCGGAGATCCTTTTCAAGGCCTTCCACATTGCTGCTGCATCATTTCTGAAGTTCATCTTCTCAGTGAACTTTTCCCAAGTTTCCTTCTTGTGCCTGTCAAGGTCCTTCGTGATCTCATCATCCAGCGTAGCGATGTCTGGGTCAAGATGATCTGCCGCTTTCTTTGAGTCCCTTGTCCTTATCTTCTGCAATGTTTCCCTGGTGACATTGGGAAAGAAGGTCTTTACGCGGCCTTCAGGGATCGCAGCTTTCATGGCCTTCAAGATGGCATCAGATAGGTGGCGCTCGTTCTGGTGTACATCGCCATTCCACGGATAACCGGCCGCTTGGCGAAGCGTAACCTCCCTGAACAGGCTCCAGTCTGCAAGGTCTAAATTAAGATAAGAACGGTGACGAACACCTGTATAGGGAGCAAGAGAGTTAGAGAGATCAATATTCACAAAGACAGAAATGTGATCACTGAGAAGAGTTGTGGATGTTGACCAAGAGCAAGCACTAGCTTGTAATTTCCAGCAGAGCTGCCGTGGTGGAATGCAGCTTTCTGAATCCATGCTGAATCACTTGCTTCTCATTGTGCTCCGCCAAGTCCTTTACGATCAGTTTTTCGGCTACCTTTGCGAACGTGGACAGCAAGCTAATAGGTCTGTATCCCTTGACTGAAGCCTGAGGTTTCCCCGGCTTGGGCAGCGGCACAACGTTAGCTGTCTTCCAGTTTTGTGGGATGGTGCACGATCTGAACGAGGTATTTATCAAATCAGTGAGAAGCGGAAGGATTTCATTCGGTATCTTCTTCAAGACAACAGGACATATCCCGTATGGGCCAACCGCTTTTGAATTCCGCATATCCTTTATAAGTTTCTCAACTTGCGTCGTAGTGAACGCTTCGGCCGTGCTCATAAGCGGGAGGCGGCACAGCTCTCGTACAGTCACTCTATTCTGCGGACCACGCTTTGCGCTGGTGATGAAAAAACTTCTACGGAGTGCATAAGCGGCTTCTTTTCCTGATTTGAATACACCGTTGTTGAATTCGATTGTGGAGACGGTAGCAGGCGAGCTCTTACCCGAAAGCTTCCGTAATACCATCGAAGTGGCTGCACTGTCCATCTTGAAATCCAACTGCCCGGTGAACTTTTCCCACTCTTCTTTCTTGTGCCTGTCTAAATCCTTTCTGATCTCATCGTCAAGTTCAGCAACGACGGGAGATAGTTGACCGCTCTCCTGGCATCTCTTGTCCATATCTTATCGAGGATCTCCCTAGTGACATTCGGATAGAAAGTCTTGACGCGGCCGACAGGAATAGCCGCTTTCATGGCTCTGCGGATCGCGTCAGGTAAATGACACTCTTTCTGGTGCACGTCGCCATTCCACGGGTAATTTGCCGACAGGCCAAGCGCAACTTCACTGAACAGGCTCCAGTCTGCTCGCCCTAAATTAAGATAAGAACGTTGACGAACACCAGAATAGGGAGCGAGAGAGTTGGAGAGATCGATATGGATAAAGACGGGGACATGGTCACTTGGCAAAGTGGTTGAGGTGGACCATGAGCAAGAGTTAGAGAGGTTGGACGAGACAAAACATATATCTGGGCTGGAAGATCGGCCGTTGGTAGGGAGGCGAGTGGGCTGATCATCGTTTAAGATGACCAGGTCACACTCCCCTGCCCATTCTTCGACGTCATTTCCTCTAGCGTCAGAATCAAGTGACGAAAAATAGGTGTGAGCATCAAAATCGCCCGCGAAGACAACCGAAGATGAGAGGGAGCAGTCGTTTAGCTGCTTAAGTAGAGGAATAGGATCGTAAGACGGGGGCAAGAGGTAGTGGGAGGAATATATATGTTGAAAAAAGAAAGGGGTGTTTCAAGAGGGAGATGGATTGGAAGGTACTCGAGAGTACCATCCGTGGGGGTGTTGGGTATGAGGTGGGAGGGGAGAGAAGATAAAACAAAGGTTGAAACTCCTCCGCCAAGAGCTGACCTTGGAGCATGGAAGGCAGTGTAGCACGGGATATTAGGGTGAGGACGGGTAGATGATGGAGAGAGCTTGGTTTCTTGAACCATGGGCACGTCTGGATGGTAAGTACGTGCGAAGAGAGAGAGCTCAGAAAGTTTAGTACGAAGGCCGTTGAGATTTATATGTACAATGGAAAGGGGGCGATTTGAGAAAGAGGAATGAGAGTTGGTAGGTGAAGAGCATAAAACACAGCGAAAAGCAGAGTTATGGTGCCTCACTAACCCGAACAGGAGAGATGCACCCACCTTGGCATCCGAAGCACTGGACGCTAGTATCTCTCCAGGTGACATCCTTGCCGCACGTGGCGCATAGGTACTTCTGAGCGGGTCCAGGATTCCTCTCCACGCCGGCCCTTAGCAGGAGAATCCGAAGAGGAGACGCGGCCGGCCAGCACCTCTCCCATGAGAAAAACTCTCTTCGTGGAGGGGGTGACGTCGGATTGCTTAGAGGTGATCTTCTTTCCTCCACACTGCCACGGCATGAATAAACGACATTTCGGCAGCGGAAATGCAACTAAAAGTTAATTGATTCTGCTGAAGTTACCGACTGATAACAGTTTTGGAACCTAAATAGGTGGCAGGAACTTACAACTTCTTATGATCGATCACTGGTTGAGGGATCGCCGCGACGAACACACGTGGCTTGCACGCAAGCGAGGAGGTAATGATAGTCATGAACATCGATCAAGTGACATCACTTTAGATCGCTGCACCGCGGCTATCTCTCGACCAGTGATCGACGATACTTGAGCTTAGATACTTCCAGCAAAGTCTTGTCCTCACAAGGTTTTGCAATCATCGAAGATATTCGTGGTGTTTTGCTCACCTGTTCGCTTTAGGGGAAAGGGACAGTAAAAGTTATCAGGCAGAAAATAATCGGTTCACAAAAAATGTAGGTGTGTTTTCTATCGATTAGGTTTGTATCACTATTCAACCGTGAAATCTGAATTGTTCATATTATTGAGTGTAAGATATCCTGTTCAGACTTGTTCCCTGAACTTTCTGCTGACACTCCTGTACTGGCCATTTTCAGAAATTGGCCGCTGTTCCCCCTCGAGCGGAGAAGGAGAGCCCCAAACTAGTCAAAGAGCCTCTCAAAAAAGAAAAAGACCCAACAAATCCATTTGATGAGGACACGGATGACGAACATTTTGAAGCCGTACCGAACGAGGCACTTCCCACCGAAAATGCATTGGAAGGGGTGACCAAGGAGGCGCGGAAGGTGTGTCATGTTCTCACTCATTATCAGTGACATTTTGCTGTTTCCTTTTCATCTCTTGTCTATTTTTTTCTTAGAATTGATATCTCGCATTTTCATGTTATAGTATTCGCCGCCTGACTGAGGGAGACATATTGGAATACAAGATGGTTCTTTGGAGAATTCCATTGTAACTGGCCAGAAAACTGCTCTCAGTCAAAGTGGCCATTGCAAATGTAGGGTACATTTCCAGAAACATTTCCGGATGTGCATCCGAAGATATAGTGCCTTCATTTGGGAGTGCACAGGTTCCCTTTTTCACCCGCACTCGCTGCTACCATAATTTACCACGACGGCGCGATATTTGGCTGCCCCTTGTCGTCCATTCTCTGCCACGGTTCCCTGCCAGCTATCGACTCTCGCATGACCACCTTCCAGTCGTCCGTATTCCTTATAGTGAGGACCGAATAAATTCGAATAATTTAATCAATAATTTTTTTCGCTTCCATGCCAGAATGGCTCACGCTGTTTTTCATTTTCTGACATTAAGCAGTACTCAAGCTTCCCATATATAATGGCAGGGTGGAATTCTTCGCATTCATAAAATCGTAATTGGCAATTATTCAAAAAAATTCGAATATTCGAACATTTTCGAAAAAGTTTTGATTCTGTGAATGCGAAAAAACTCGCTCCGCCATGGATTCTTGGAAGTTTTCCTCTTACTCGGTGTCTGAAAACCGTACAGAGCTCAAATCATTTCGACCTTGAGGCGAAAATTCGGTTGATCGGATCATTCGAAAATATTCGGTTCTCACTATAGTATTCACGGCTGTTGTGCTGAGAGACGGTGAGTTTTTACACTTTTCTGGCGTTTTCAATTTTTTTCGATGTTAGGCCCCTGTCAGACCTTTATCGATTAACTGAGTCCCACCCGGTCGATACGCACCGAAATAGTGACAAACGGGAGCAGAAAATCCACCCAATGTGTCCGTTTGCGACTGTGTGCTTTCGTCCCCAATCTACGCAGTCTATAGTGGTGTTCTACTCGCGCGCACACGGGCAGGGCCCCGAGGTCGATTTTTCCCGCGACGGACTCGTTTTCCCGGTTTTTCCGACCAAGTCTGACGGGGCCTTACTTCAAGTGTCATTGAATTGGGTAGTGGGTAAAGGGATTACCGATCTGAAACGGAAGATAAATGTTCAAAAATAATTGTTTTCGATAAAAGGAGGATAAAACATGCTTCATAAAGTTTGCGGTAGCGCAAAGGATCGTGCAAAGCTTCACACACCCCATAACCTTCACCCGATGCAATGGCATTCAAATTTACGTAGAATACATTGAAAATGAAGAAAGAAGTTTTTAAAAAGCTTACCGCCTCAGCGCACGATTGCCGGTCAAACGTACGACAGGAAGATGGTCATGCTAAAGTCGATGGCTGGCACATGGGGTAGGGGGGGAGGACGGATGAGAAGAAGCGCGTTACATGGCCCAATGTTGTATACGAATGAAATGATATCATGGTGAATGATATCAGTGATAACGCGGCTATAAAAGCTGCCTTATGGCTCAAGTGGTGTTCAGTTGTTCATACCTCGTCTACCGAATAAACGGTCACTCCCATCTTCTCAACACACCCCCACCGACACAACATTTTGGCAATCAGGCAACGACGATCGCGGAACCGAACCCTCAACGATCGACGACATCGACGGCGACCTCATCTACCGTCGCACCATGCCAATTATCACCGACGAGCAGTTCCAACAGCTGCTCACCACCCTCGCCAACGCCCTCCGAGGAGATACCCTACACCACTCGTCAGCATCCGAAGACCCCTCAACCAGACAATTCGACCTACTCGCCAGTCGAATCCTTTCTTCTTCTTCTTTGCAGCCACATAGAGGGTTTTGTCATAGGCGGAGGAACTGGGCGACCAGTAGTGGATTCGTCCTTGGGTCCATTGGTGTCAGCGTGGTAGGTCTCTCCGGACAGTTGAATAAATGTGCGGTATCGTGGCCGATGGTACTGCAGTCCGGGCACACATCAGATTTACTGCTGTCAATCCTGCTGACATAAGACATTAGCATTGTAGAGTGACCACAGCGTAATGATGCGAGCGTGCATCTTGCCCTTCTTCCGAGTTGAGACTCTGAGGTGCAGATGGGGGGGGGGCGGTATATCTCTTAGAATAGGATTTATGGCCGTCTTCACAAGATGACACCGTACGAATTTGGTGTGCTCCTCGCGCAAAAGACGGAGTCGTTCTTGTTGTGAGTCGTGCCATCTTTGCAAATTTACTTTGTTTGGAGCATCGGCGAATGGCTTTCTTATATTTCTCTCTCTAACGCGGTTTAGCACTCTCCACGACGGGTGATTTGGTTGCTTTATAATGTTGATGCGGAATTGCTGGGCCTGGAGCTGACAGTGCTTCTTCACTGGTAATAGACGGGTCTCAGCATGCAGGTGCTCGATTGGGGAACTCCTTGCACATCCGGTGGCGATACGGAGAGCAGCATTTTGTATTCGTTGCATCTTTGTCCAGGAGGATTCTGAGACGAGATACTGCCATACCGGTGCGGCGCACTCCAGAGCGGGCTGAAGGATTGCCTTATACGTTGTGAGTATAGTCTCCTTGCTGCTACCCCACGAAGTGCCGCCCAGGGCCCTGAGAACGTTGAGCTTAGCTTTAACGACTGCCTGCTTCTGCTCGGTATTCTTATGAAACTTGAGTGACGGATCGAGCACAAGACCGAGCAGCTTTGGAAAGCGAGCAGCAGGCAAACGGTCTCCATCCCACACGAAATCGCGAGCGCTGTGCTCGGATGGGTACGTCGTGAGAACGGACACTGAAGACTTGGTTGCAGAGATCCTTAACATCTTGCGGTCGAAAAAGCTCTTCAGTGTGATCAGGTACTCGTTGATCTTATTGGCGGCCACCTGTAAGTCCCGATCTCGACACATGATTGTTATGTCATCGGCATACGCGACGACCTTGATGTCCTGTGGAAGCTCAGGCATATCTTGGATGTACAGACTGAAGAGGGCTGGCGATAGAACCCCGCCCTGAGGGACTCCAGCTGCCATTGGAATACTGTTGGAGACATGGTTCTGAAACATGACTCTTGCTCGCCGACCTCTAATAAAGGCCGATATCCAGCGCTTCTGCCAAGATGGTATTGACGACTCCAGTATGTTGCCTGACAGGACTCCAAGGTTAACCGTATCAAATGCCTTGGTGAGATCCAACGCAACAGCTACAGTTCTCAATGGCTTGTTAAAGTTGAACCCGTCGATAGCATAGCTCGTAATTTCTAGCAAAGCCGTAGTTGTGGAATGTAGCCTCCTGAACCCATGTTGAAACAACTGCTTCTCGTTGTGCTTCGCTAGATCCTTGACAATGAGCTTTTCTGCTACCTTAGCGAAAGGTGACATCAAGCTAATGGGACGATATCCCTTTACCGATGACTGAGGTTTGCCAGCTTGGGCAACGGGATGACGTTGGCTGTCTTCCAGTTTTGCGGAATAGTGCAAGAGCTGAACGAAGTGTTAATCATATCAACGATGAGTGGAAGGATTTCAGTCGGGAGTTTCTTCACTGCAGCAGGACAAATGCCGTCGGGACCGACAGCTTTGGAGTTCCGCATGTCCTTTATAATCTTCTCTACTTGCGCCACAGTGTACGCTTCGGCCGTGCTCATGAGCGGAAGGCGGCACAGCTCTCTTACTGTCACTCTATTCTGCGGACCTCGCCTTGTACTCGTGACAAAGAAACTTTTACCGAGAGAGTAGGCGGCTTCCTTTCCTGACTTGAAAACGTTATTACCAAACTCAATAGTGGAGAAGGTGGCTGACGAGCTCTTTCCCGATAGTTTCCGAAGCACCTTCCAAGTAGCTCTTTTGTCCGTCTTGAAATTCAACTGTTCTGTGAACTTTTCCCATTGTTCTTTCTTGTGCTGATCGAGATCTTTTCTGATCTCACCATCCAGCTGAGCGACGACAGGGTCTAGATGGTCAACTGCTCTTCTGGCATCTCTAGTCCTGATTTCCTGAAGAATTTCTCTGGTGACGTTTGGATAGAACGTCTTAATTAGGCCAACAGGGATGGGCCCCTTCATGGCCCTGCGAACTGCATCAGATAAGTGATGCTCCTTCTGGTGCACATTGCCATTCCACGGGTAATCAGCCGCTAGGCGTAGCGCAACCTCACTGAACAGGCACCAGTCTGCTTGGCCTAAATTGAGATAAGAACGTTGACGAATACCAGAAAAAGGAGCAAGAGAATTTGAGAGATCGATGTGCACAAAGACAGGAATATGATCACTAGACGTTGTAGTTGAGGTGGACCATGAGCAGGTGTTGGAAAGGTTGGAGGAGACAAGAGTTATGTCTGGGCTAGAAGATCGGCCGTTGTCAGGGAGACGAGTGGGCTGACCATCGTTTAAGATGACCAGGTCGCACTCCTCAGCCCATTCTTCAACTTCTCCTCTAGCATCAGAACCAAGGGACGAGCAGAAGGTATGGGCGTTAAAGTCGCCCGCGAAAACAACTGATGATGAGAGGGAACAATCGTTAAGTTGTTTGAGAAGAGGAATGGGATTGTAGGATGAGGGGCATGAGGTGGTAGGGGGAATATAGATGTTGAACAGAGAAAGGGGAGTTTTAAGGGCGAGATGGATTGAAAGGTACTCGAGAGTACCATCCGTGGGGGTGTTTGGTATGAGGTGGGAGGGGAGAGAGGATAAAACAAAGGTTGAAACTCCTCCGCCAAGAGCTGACTTTGGAGCATGGAAGGCAGTGTAGCCCGGAATATTAGGATGAGACGGGTAGGTGATGGAGAGAGCTTGGTTACTTGAACCATGATCACGTCTGGATGGTAAGTACGTGCGAAGAGAGAGCTCAGAATGTTTGGCACGAAGGCCGTTGAGATTGATATATACAATGGAAAGGAAGCGATTTGAGGAAAAGGAATCAGAGTTGGTAGGTGAAGAGCAAAAAACACAGCGAAAAGCAGAGTTATGATGCCTCACAGAACTGAGACCCCAACAGGGGAGATGCACCCACCTTTGGCATCCGAAGCACTGGACGCTGGCATGTCTCCAGTTAACATCATTGCCGCATTTGGCGTATAGATACTTCTGAGCGGGTCCAGGATTCCTCTCCACGCCCGCCCTTAGCAGGAGAATCCGAAGGAGAGACGCGACCGGCCGGCGCCTCTCCCATGACAAAAACCTTCTTCGTGGAGGGGGTGACGTCGGTTTGCATAGAGGCGATCTTCTTTCCTCCACACTGCCACGGCGTGAACGTACGACATCTCGGCAGCTCGAATCCTACCCTTCACGTATGACCCCGATGCAGACGTCACATTCGAAGCTTGGTTCCGACGTCACCATGATGTGCTCACCGTGGACGCACAATCCCTGGACGAACCCACAAGTCCGCCTCCTGCTTCATAAGCTCTATCCCGCCGCTTATGAACGCTACTCCAACTATATCCTCCCCCGGACCCCCCGAGAAGTCGCATTCGATGCCACAGTCAAAACACTCATGGATCTCTTTGGACCACAACAATCCCTATTCAGTGCACGTTATTCCTGCTTGAAGATGGTCAAAGACGCCAAGGACGATTTCGCAACCTACGCTGGACACGTGAATCGTGAGTGCTCAAAAATTTCAAACTTTCTCAATGTAATGATGCACAATTCAAATGCCTCATATTCGTGTGCGGGCTTCAGTCAACCTCAGATGCTTTCATCAGGCTGAAGCTGTTGGATAAAATTGAGGCCACATGCACCATCCAGACGCTAACTGAGGAGTGTAAGAGACTGATCAATCTGAAACGGGACACTAAAATGATCGAGGATGGAACCCCAACCGTGCAATCTGTACAACGTTCACCTGCTTCCCGATCAGGCCCGCATCCTCAACCCATATCTTCTCATCAAGAAAGACGTCAAACCGCACTGAATCCCAGAAGCAATAACCACTTCAACCGCTCCGATACCAACAAGAGACCGCCCCCATCCCCATGCTGGCTCTGCGGATCAATGCATTTCGTTCGGAACTGCACATTCAAACGCCACAAATGTTCCAACTGCCGCAGGACTGGCCACAAGGAAGGTTTCTGCGACCAAGCTAGACGCCGCCCAACGAATCCACATCACGATCGACAACGATTGCAACCGCCAAGGCAAAGCTTCCGGTCAGACGCAGTATTCAAGGTATCCAGTATCAATGGCAACCATTACCGACGTTTCGCCACGATAAAGGTAGACGACCAACCCATTGTTTTCCAAGTGGACAGCGCTTCTGATATCACTATTATCAATCTGGCAATGTGGAAACTCATGAACAAGCCGAACCTACAAGCATCAACACTCAACGCTCACAGTGCTTCCGGCGACCGCATTCAGTTTGTTGGTGGTCATAGTGACCATTCGAAATGAAATGTACTTTTCTAGAACTATTTTTGGACGAAAAGTCCGAATATGCCCATCGCAGCTGCCTAGACCCACTCTGAAAGAAGTTATGAGCGTTTTTCCAAGCTTCGCGGCAAGGTAAGGGTACCCAACATGGAATTTTTAGGGTGTTTTTAAATTTTTCTCCTGATTTTGCTAAAAACATGTATGTAGGGGTAATCTGGGGTGCTGAACACGAATCTGGGGTTTGCTTGCCCAAATTTCAAGGTTTACTGTAGGTTACGGTAGGTAACATGCCATTTAGGAGGCAAAACCTACCTCAATATTCCGATAATCGACAAATGGACATCAAATTCGTATTCAGCACCCCAAATAACCCCCACATAGAAACTTTGAGACAAATCTGAGACTTTGACCAAACTACCGTATACCCACCGTAATCTACCGTAAGATGCCAAAAATCGATAAATCGACATCAGATTCGTGTTCAGCACTCCAAATAACCCCCAGAGAAGTAACTTGAGCATATTCAGTAGAAGCACTCCGGAAATCGTCAAAAGTCGCGATTTGCCATCAAATTCTCCCCCGATGGGAATCTGTGAACGAATACAGTCGAAAACTTCGGAAAATCGATAAATGAACCTCGGATTCGTGATCAGCACCCCAAATAACCCCCCAGAGCGAATTTTTAGTCAAATCTGGAATATTTTTCTAAAACGCTACGAGAGCCCTCTAATTGGTATAAATAAACGCCCAACCGAAAATTCGTAAAGTCCAAAACGCTGTTAGTCTGCGCAAAGTTCGGAAAATGTTCCTTCACCCAAACGTTGCTTAGTGGGGTAGTTTTGGGCGCTGAACACGATTATGAGGTCCGCTTCCGGATTTTCCTAAAAATACTGTGCTTTTTGGAGGGTGCAATAGGTACGAAAATCAGAGAAAAAATGCCTATTGCTTTTTTCAGAGTGAGTCTAGGTAGCTGCGATGGGCATATTCGGACTTTTCGTACAAAAATGGTTTTAGAAAACTACATTTCATTTGGAATGGTCACTATGAATTATTGTGGTTCCCTTGTAAGGGAGCATTCTACGTAGCTGATACGAAATCAAACCTGCTCGGAGCTGAATGGATTTCAAAAATGGGAATCTATCGCATAATGGACTCCCTTCCCAACACGGATTGATTGACAACAGTCAACTAAACCAGCATCCCCAACCCAACTTCCTTTCCTACCTCCAACTCCAACAGCAAACAAATAGCTGAGCAACTAAAAACCGATTACCCGCAAGTCTTCGACACCGAACTGGGCCTGTACAAATTCTCAAAGGCTACCCTCCAACTCAAACCAGGAGCCAATCCAATTTTCCGCCTAAAACGACCCGTCCCATACGCCGTGCTACACGCAGTGGAGAAAGAACTTGATCGACTCGAATCAAGCGGTGTCATTTCGAAGATCGACTACAGTAAGTGGGCAGCCCCAATAGTAATCGTGAGAAAATCGAATGGATCACTGAGAATCTGCGCCGACTTCTCAACTGGCCTCAACGACGCCCTGTATCTCCACCAGTACCCACTCCCTTTGCCCGAAGACATCTTCGCTACACTTGCTGGAGGTCGCTACTTCACACACATCGATTTCGCCGATGCACATCTTCAGATACAAATGTACGATAAATTGAAGGAACTGCTGGTCATAAACACCCACCGTGAATTCTACCAGTACAATCGTCTACCATTCGGAGTGAAATCAGCACCAGCGATTTTCCAACAACTCATTGACGCAACCTTTGCTGGTCTCAGTGGAGTTGTAGTTTATCTTGATGATGTCATAGTAGTCGGAAGATCAGCCGAAGAACGCAAACGCAATTTAGATGCCGTCTTCGAAAGGATCGCAGACAGCGGTTTGCACGTGAAACTAGAGAAATGTCGCTTTGCAGCAAATTCCATCAACTACCTCGGATATATCGTCGACAAAGACGGCCGACGCCCAGACCCACGGAAGATCGAAAGCATAAAGAACATGCCAGTACCCAAGGATGTTCTCCAATCACGCTCATTTCTCGGTCTACTCAGCTACTACGGAAATTTCGTCAAAGAAATGAGATATCTTCGTGCACCCCTTGATGCCTTATTGGTAAAGAACACCAAATTCGAATGGTCTTCAAAATGTGAGGAGAATTTCAACAAAGCGAAGGCAATCCTCAGCTCCGACCTTCTTCTAGCCCACTATGATCCCAACCAAGAAATTATAGTCGCCACAGATGCCTCTAACTATGGATTGGGAGCAGTTATTTCCCACAGATATCCGGATGGATCAGAGAAAGCCGTATCACATGCATCACGCTCCCTACTCCCAGCGGAGAAGAATTACAGTCAGATCGAAAAGGAAGGCCTTGCGCTGATATTTGCCATTCGAAAATTTCATCGGATGCTACATGGAAGAAAATTCACCCTTCTGACAGACCACAAACCCCTACTCGCAATATTCGGATCAAAGAAAGGAATTCCCATATACACGGCAAACAGACTGCAGCGATGGGCAACGACATTGTTAGCCTATGACTTCAATATTCAGTATCGATCCACAACAAGTTTTGGACAAGCCGACGCACTTCCAAGGCTCATTGCGACTCAGTCAAACCCTGACGAAGACCAAGTCATCTCCGCTATCTCAGCAGATGCTGACCTGACACATGTGCTATGCAACGCCGTCAAGGCACTGCCAGTGACAGCCGATGAAATCAAGTTTTTCACTGCAAAGGATCGTATTCTGCAACGTGTTAAGCTCTATGTTCAAGGAAGATAGCCGAAGACAATCAAAAATCCGAAAGTGCAATGCTTTCACAATCGATGCGATTCTCTCTCTACTCAGGATGGATGTCTTCTACTTGCTGAACGCGTGGTCGTACCAGAATCCCTTCAACAACGAGTGCTGCGCCAACTTCACAGCGGACATCCTGGAATGGTCCGAATGAAGGCACTCGCACGCAGTTATGTATACTGGCCAGGTATCGACAAAGATGTCGAAAACATAGTCAAGCGCTGCACTAAATGCTCGTCCGTTGCCAAACTTCCTGTCAAGACAACGCTTGCATCATGGCCATTACCCGAGAAACCATGGACAAGGGTACACATCGACTACGCCGGACCTTATGAAGGCGCCTATTTCCTAATCATCGTCGACGCATTCTCTAAATGGCCCGAAATCTTCAAGACGGATCGTACAACGACCAAAACTACGGTCGCGATTCTACGACAAATATTCGCAAGATATGGAATGCCCGAAACCCTCATATCTGATAATGGCAGTCAATTCGCGTCTACTGAATCCAAGGATTTCTGTTCATAAAATGGAATCCAACAACTTTTCTCGCCTCCATACCATCCACAATCAAACGGTCAGGCCGAACGTTTCGTTGACACTTTTAAATGGACAATTTCGAAGCTCAAAGGAGAAGGAACCCTCTCTGAAATGCTCGATAAGTTCCTGCTGACCTACCGCTCAACACCCTGTCCAACTCTTCATGAAGCCAGAACCCCAGCATAAGTTTTCTTGGGACGACAAATGCGCACGACCCTGTCCTTGATAAAACCTCAAGAAAGGCGACGCCATGTCATCAATGAATCCATGGAACGTCAATTCAACAATCAACACGGTGCAAGATGTCGAAGCTTCAATATATCTGACCGAGTTTTCCTGCGAGACTATGGAAAGGAGCATAGATGGGTCCCTGGCACAATTCTTCAGCGGATCGGACGCGTACTCTATAAGGTGGCCGTAGGAAAAGAAATATGGACCCGGCACACCAACCAACTTTGGATCCGCTTCAACTCACAACGTGCGCAAGAAAAAGACATTGATACACTATTTAATATGTTTGATCTAGAGCCACCAAAACCTTCAAACTTATTCCCAGAAGAATATGATGGAAGCTCCGTGGAACCAACCCGATCGACACCTCTGCTCGATGCTATGCAACAACGACGATCTACACGACTACGGAAACCCACCAGACGCCTCAGCGTAGATCCAAGCAAGAAGACATATCGTGTATAGACGTGTCCAATCTTATGTGCTTCCTTATCCAAAAAAGAGAGGTTTTGTATACGAATGAAATGATATCATGGTGAATTATATCAGTGATAACGCGGCTATAAAAGCTGCCTTTTGACTCAAGTGGTGTTCAGTTGTTCATACCTCGTCTACCGAATAAACGGTCACTCCCATCGTCTCAACACACCCCCACCGATACAGCACACAATACGATAGGAGCGATCGCGGGTGAAAAGGGGGGAACTTGCACTCTCAAATACAGGCAATAAACCTATAGGAGCCGCGTAAGATATCTCTGAACAAAGCTCGAAGCGTCTTTCCCTATTTTACTTCGTTGATTGAGCGTTGAGCTTATATGTATCGATCGAGTGGTTCTGGCAGAGTTTAAAAAAGAACGCTTCATATTTGAGTTAGAGTTCCACCATGGCTGTCACTTGGTGTGGTGAACCCGAACTTGACGTTGAACTGTCGATTTTTAAACATAAGGTAGGTTACGCCAGCTAAGTGCAATCATACTCACAGTAGTCTTCAGTGAACCTCAGAATATCGAGAATTGAATTCCAGATACGTGTTCAGCCCCTGAATAACACCCTATTAAAATTTCTGTGCGAAGTCCGCTTTTTTTAAATACTAAAATTTATTTGTTTATTTATTGTAGCCAAAACATACATGAACAACTGAATCTTTACATAGCATGGATGACCTGTGGAAGGCTATGTAAAAAATCAAGTCTAGTAGTGCAACATCGTGCATCAATGGAGCTGTCAACTGTGCTTCAGAAAAACATGCCGTGAGACTAGTGAATTGCTTCCTATGTTGGACTTTTTGTTCCATTATTGCTGCATATCCATTTACTGCATCGGCGCTCTACTACCTCCTGAGCACGCAACTGGGTTACCATTCCCGGGCGGGCTCTGTATCTCAAAAGCCTCTTTAAATTGATACGCACCCAGGGCGATTGCAAAGGAAGGAGGCGAGCAGCAGTGAAAGTGTCCGTTATTTGCTGATGTTACATAAAACAAAGTATGCGGGTCATTTAACGTGGGTCACGGGTCACTACCTAAATACTCTCCTTGCCCAGAGTCGCACTGATAAGAAGTTGAAGGCTTTTCGCAGCGTGGTGAGGGTACCAATCAAGCAATTTTCAGAAAAGTTTCAGAAAGCAAGGTTCAGAAAAGTTTTATGTACCGATGCTTTCTTCGCAAGGGTATTACTGGGCTTTCTTATGAGCAGCGCCTACTAAGTCTTAGAGCAGAAACGCTTGAATTCCGTCGTTAAAGCATTGATTTCTGTCTTATGTACCAGCTCACAACTGATGAAATCTGCCTAACTATTCTGCGCACACCCATTTGGGTCCCGCACACTTTCTACGGCGTCCGGCGCACTCCTAATTTGGTCACACAGATGTTCTACGACGTCTTTCGCACTCCTGCTGGGGTCCCGCACAGTATCTACTGCGTTCTGTGGCGCACTTCTGAGTCACACCGTGCGGCGTTTCAAAAAGTACTTCCGAGATCCCGCCGTATTGATTGAAGCGTTGCCCCGTCAAATCCTGAGCAAAAGCCTATCAGTAACGGTGTTTATTTCACTAGTTCATTTTTACGAATAAGCAAACGTCGGTTGGTTTTTAATAACATGTTTACGTGTTTTTGTCTTTCTTTACCCTCAATTTTGAGGTTCCGCAAAAATTGAGCTACCAACTTCAAAATTTGACAGGAGCTAGGTGCAAACAAAACCAGCTTCCTGGCCAAAAATGAGCTCTCTAGCTCAACGATAAGTGTTCCAACAAGATCGTGAACGCCAACTGAAAAAAAGGAGATGAACATTTTTTCGACCAAAATGACGTGGTTTTGACACTTTTTCTCGAATCTCAGGTAACCATTCCGGACCATTTTTTGAACAGTTATTCACCTTTCTAAAGTGTATTAAATGCAAAAAGAACGGTCTTCCTACGTTTACTCTGGACCCTGATACTGAGATCAGGGGGTTGCGCGATGGCGAATCAAAGCCGAATCTGGTGAGCGCTTCGCGCTCACCACAATATAGGAAAATCATTTGTTTTCCAAAATAACAAAAAAACAACTAAATCATTTGTTATAGACACTCGCAGGATAAACAAGAGAAAAATGAGAGAATCACAGAAAACCATAAAAAAGGGGAAATTATCTGCAGTCCACGGTCGATTCTTAAATCCAAGTCGAAGCCATGGCTAAAATTTGCTTGGTGAAAGGATGCAAGCGCAACACCGCCTTTTTCCGTTGCAGTGGAGTGCAAATAGTCTAGCATTGTGGGTAACAATTAGAGAAGGAGTACGGAGTACCCTCATAAGAAGCGGTCTGCTCCTTATGAGGGTACTCTCGTACCAAATAACCTATTATCGCCACAATGCTGAGCGGATAAAACTATTTTTCCACAATCGAAAAAAGGGACAACAGATTTATTTTGCTCACAAATAAAACTCCAATGCTCCAACTCCAATAACATTCAATAATGAAGCGCTACGAAATAAAAGAACAACTATGATATGATCCAAAAGATGAGAAACACAATTGTTTCCAACTTTCCTAAGGCAGATATGAGATATGATTTACACACGAAAGCTTCCAAGAAGCGAAATATCTTGACAAGAATAGGTTTTCAATTGGTGCTTGTTCATTGGTACTATTGCCACGAATCGCGTATCAATTCTCTCGTAATCACTGAGACACTAGCATGACAAAAATTCTTAACAACCAAATATAACAAACGCCTCCCACATGATCTACGACATAAAGAACTACAAATTCTTGAAGTTGCTCATTCCGTTCGTCCCAGCGATGTGAAGAACCTTCATACTTTACACATTTAACAAGGGAATAAATTTTATGTAAATTTATTCAACGCTTCGTGTGTCCGAGAGTGTTTGAACCATTGTTGTCTGTGGTTCAGTTACCCCTGGGAAACATACTATACATCAAATCGGAAGAAGAAGCGTACCCGAGAGACATCAGGAACATCCATCTCCATCCTTTCAGGTTCGGGATTGTTCAGTCCTGCCCTCAACCTCTGGATGTGCTGCCTTTCCAGGCGTTTTGTGTTGAGCTCCCTAAGGGGAGTGAAACTGAAAAATAAGTTAACATAAGAATATACCCACAAAGGGCTCCATAGCACCCGCGAGCGGTTGTGCTGCGGTCGCCTCAGGTCGCGCGCAGCCGAGCCATCATGTCCAAAACGAGGATTTGTCTAATTAGGAATGCAGTTCCACGGGCAATAAAGTGATAGAAATCTGTCATAGTTTTTTTTTGGGAAGGAATACAAGGAATATAGCAGCGAATTTAGCAGAAATACGTAATTTGGCCCACATAGGTCTTTCGCCGCTGAGCTCATCTCGCGGCGGGTTTCCGCCGCGTCGCGACAACTCGGGTAAGCTATGCGTGCCTCCCCCCCCCCACAAAGTGATACGTAAAAGCCACCAACACAGTATATCAATCGACTAAGAACCGAATGAAGTGGTAACTTACTCGACGAATAATGATGAGATGCTTTCCTTCGATTCACTGCGTCCGAGGAGTATCTTCTCGCACCTACGAAGTCCTGTTTTGTACGCGGATACATTTCGAAACTGAAAATCTGTTTTTTGAGAGCAGAGCTCATTCGAAAACTCGGAACAACTATCAATCGAGCAGATATTCACACAAACAAAGCTCCCTAGTTGCACGATCGGAGAATGAGATTTTCGCGAAAAAGGGGAGGCCTCTAATTCCGAAAAAGCCAAGATGGACATTTTCAGAGGGGATTTGTGGAAAATCGGGATGATTTTCAACTCAACCCAATCGAGTGACGTATTGGGTAACCAGGAGTTGCACATCACGCATCCTCTCATTGTCTGAGCAGAAAGGAGAATTTTGGGACAAGGAGAGGCCTCAATTGATGAAAAACCGTCATGGGTGGGATTTTCAGCGAGGTTTCGTGGGAAATCGTATTCAATTTTGCTCGAACCTCAATCGGGTGAGCTACTGGTTGACCAGGGCTAGCTATTGGCGCCGCCCCTTAGCCTGTCTACAAAAAAAAAGATTTTGGGAAAGAAAAATGGGTGAGCAGCGTCTCAATACCCCCGCCCCCCTCAAAAGAATGGCGCGGTATAAAACGGAACGGGACTTCTGTAATCAATAGGAAACATGGATATTTGGCTGAGCAGAAAAAAAACAAAAGAACGATAAATTTAGCTGCGTAAAAAAGCATGCCGTAAATTTAATTGTTTTCTAGCTTCGTTTACAGAGCGTACGATATATTTGACGGTAGAGCACGTCCCCGAAGTTGCACCGCCAACCCGTTTTCCACCTCCAAATAACCGTTCCGGTGTTTTGAAGTTCTCTGTATCTGCGGTGCAACCGACAATTCGACGTCCCCATTTTCGCACCCGCCGTTGCACCGATAAGCCGTTGCATCTTTTCCCCCGCTGAACAAAACGGGAACGTGAGCGGGTCTGAGTCCTACCGTATCCAAAACAGAGTTTACCGAGTTTTTCACGTTCTCATTTCTTTTTTCCGCATACTTCATCATTTTTTTGCATTCTTTTCGCTTAAAATGCTCGTAATACTCACTCTTGATGTAGACACTCTTACGTAGACTCTGGAAACCCCTCTAGTGACCTGTGGATGTCGATTATCACTAGCAGCGGAGCGGTGAGCCTCGGTGAAATATTATACTAGTGCTAAGGGGGTTCCGACGAAAAAGCCACCGCTTTGCGCTGTGATAATCGAAAACAGGAGTTCACTTGAAATGAACCAGTCTACGTGGCAGGTAGGGTGTTTCAGGAAACGGATTCTGTTTTTGGATTACGGTAAGACAGATGCTGTGTCGCGCACGTGATTTGCGAACGCGACGTCTTACTGTATTCCAAAAACGTTAGAGACGCAGAGGGAGCGCTGATTCTTTGGACTCTTCGCTTGCCATCTCGTTTGGGACAGAGTATAGGACAATATTTTCCTTAATTTTTTACTCTTCCTTCGGTGGCCAAAATTTACGAAAGTTTTTACGATTCCCTTTCCAAATGTCCGTTTTTAGGGATTAATTCTTACGATCCCCACCCACCCAAAGTTTTCGTTTTGGGACTAAATTGTTTTGCGACGCCATTCACTATTTACAAATCTGCGCTAGACCCTGTTTGACACTGTACAGCTCTATCGAACTTGAAGGATTTTTTGCAGGTGTTATATCTGGTGAAGTCCACTCACGAATACAAGGCTGTGGATACAGATGAATTGTCATTTAGCCCAGGAGAAACACTGAAGGTTAGCGAGCATTAACTAGTGGATTTACTAAAAAGATTGATCGGTCTGTTTGTGATATGTTTCTATGCTTTGGAGTGTTTATTTTGGGTTCTTCTTGAATCTCAACACGTTCAAAGTTGAACTTCGCGAAGAAATTATCTTTGACTTCCTTCTACCCCAACGCCCTAATTGACAAAAACACTTTCAAATAGTGGGTTTATCCCCGGTTCGGGGTAGTTTTTCAACGTTTTGAATCTTTCTGTGTTTGAATTGTTAGCTGATCGGAAGAAATGTTGTTCATCCCCAAGATTCTAGTATGTGTAATCGTGAAAAAAATTCAACAATTGAGATTTAATCTCGAGTCTGTGTGAGAAATTTTCAATCTGAAGTAAAGGTATTCAATGCGACGTGTATTCTGTAGGGTATTTCATGCGTTTCCGTTGATTTCGTTATTTTTCGAGAAGATTCTCATTTAGTGCAGTTTTTTTTTCTCAACAAGCGATGACGCTTCTCTGTAATTGTTTAGGTATTGGAGTCAAAATCAGAAGACCAAGTGGATGAAGGATGGCAATTGGGAGAGAAATCTGACGGTACTCGTGGTGTGTTCCCGGAGAACTTCACGACGAAAATAGAATGAATCTGCGGACTACTTGGCGCTCATTGCACTCAGATGTCTCCTAACGGTTACCGTATAATATTTCAGTAAACCGCTCTCAGTATTGCCGCTTGAATAGTTTCGCCTGTTTTATTTTGCATGGATGGACGTGCCAATTAGTCTATTGTTAGGTCCATGGCTTGTTTCCTCAAGAAAAAAACGTTTGAATCTGAACCGCGGCTGGCACGGGTGATTCAAATCTCATAGGCGGCTGGTTGGTAATTACCAGTCAGCCGCCGGTGAGATTTAAATCGCTCGCTCCAGCCGCGGTTCAAGTTTAGATGTTTTTTCTTGAGGAAACAAGCCACGGATCTAACTTTACATTGTTTCTCTTTCTATTTGGGTGTTCGCATAGAAATGCGACTTTTACAGTGCGACTCACGGCAACGGAAAAAGGCGAATTTGCGGTTGCGTATTTCCTATAAGCATACCGTAATTTGCGTCATAATCGACGGCAAAATTGCAATTTTTTCCTGATTTTTTAAGAAAAATATCGGGAACCTTCAAAAACGAGGAGTTTTTTCCCATATGCAAACATAAAGTCTACTATGGATGCATGCAGGAATAACAAGAAAAATATATATCATCTATGTTATTTCCATTTTTTTTACATCTTTGACGTCGATTATGGCGCAACCTAGAGTGTGTTTACAAGGGAAGTATAAAAAGCGTAGGTCGGATCTGCCAAAACGACAAGTATGGTTAGTATCTCTTCTGGCTCAGTAGTAAAAATGCGCAGTATCCCGCCGCGAGCCGCAGGTTCAAAAAAGTTATGAGCATTTTTTAAGCCTGGCGGAAAGGCAAGGGTACCTTGTATGGAGGGGTAATCTAGGGTGGCGAACACGAATCTGGAGTCCATTTGTCGAAATTTTGAGGTTTACTGTATGTTTCGGTAGGTAACAGGTCATTTAGGGGTCAAAGCCCACCTTAACATTTTGAAAAACGACAAACTGACGTTAAATTCCTATTCACCACTCCGAATAACCCCCGTATACGAATTTTGAGTAAAATCTCAGATTTTAACCAAACTACCGTATACCCACCGTAATCTACCGTAATCTGCAAAAGATCGATAAACGGACTCCAGATTCGTGTTTAGCACTCCAAATAAGCCTCAGCAAATGATTTTGAGACATATCTATCGTAGAAAACCGGAAATCTCGAAAGTGGTGTTTTTCCCTCGAAATTTTCCCCGGTTGGGAAGCTTCAAACGAAATTAGCCGAAAACTTTGGAAAATCGACTAATTAACCACAGATTCGTGATCAGCGCCCCCAAAAACTTCTCTGGGAGAATTTCAAGTCAAATCTGGAACATTTTTCTAAAACGCTTCCAGAGCCCTCAATTGGTAGAAATAAACGCCCAACCGAAAATCGGTACAAGTCCAAAACGCTGTCAGTCCGGACAAAGTATGGAAAATGTGCCTTCACCCAAACTTTGCTCAGAGGGGTAGTTTTGGGCGCTGAACACATTTATGAGGTGCTTTTCCGGATTTTCCGAAGACTAACGCGCTTTTTGGAAGGTACAAAAAGCACAAAAAGATGAGCTTTTTAAGCCTGTAACTTCTTGGAACCTGCATCTCGGGGCGGGATACTGCGCAGTTTTACTATTGAGCCACAAGAGATACTAACGACACTAGTCGTTTTGTCAGATCCGACCTACGCTTTGTATACATCCCTTGTTAGTGGAAATACGCAACCGCACCGCCGCCTTTTTCTGTTGCTGTAGACTGTGCAGTCGTGCGCATAAAGTTGTGCGAGGTGATTTCGCATTAGCTTTTGGCGCGTATCAATAACCGACTAGTCGTCTGCACCCCTGTTTCTATTTGTTTATGTTGCGACATTTTTAGAGGAAATTTGCACTGGAAACTTATGTTGTAAGCAGGAAATACATTTGTGCGATCACGTGTGCTTTACGACTTCTAGTATAGGGAAAACGTGGCCGATTCGCATCGAATTTTGTGCAGCATTTTTGGTTTACAAAATTACATTTAATTTTGAATGATCACTTTACCATGCTTTCCGTTTGATGCAGCACGCTCTGGCTAAGAGAGAGTTCGACAACCTCGATGAAGTGGATATTTGGACAGTCAAATCTCTTAAAGGCATCGTACACGATGAAAACCATATTTGGGTTTTTCATGCTTTCGTGTTGTACTATCCCTATAGTGACTAACGGTAGCGAAACGCCCCCTCAAAAACGTCAACTTTTTGAGAAAAACCCATTTTTAGAAAGTTCATAGCAAATTTGAATTTCGCGCCGGCATCAACTTGGGATAGTTGCGCAGAGAGTGCAAGGAACAGTTTTACGCTTCGTTCCTTGGCGCAGCGTTGGAAGCAATTCACCGAGGATGCCGCTCAACTACGACTTCAGCGAAATTAAAATGGGCTACCCACCTGCTGCGTCCAGTGCTACCGGCTGCTTTCGATCGATGCCGAATTCGAAATCGACTGGCGTGTGTATTGCGCCCTACGACGCGTCAAGGCACGCCCGCCGTCAGCAACCCAGGAGTTTTGTTCCTTGTAACAACGGATCGACCCCAAGGCCGGCCCCCCAAACCCAGGAAGCCATTTTGAGGTAAGCGAATCTTCATTCAGAGACGGTTTTGTAACTCCAAACATTCTGAGTGACATTGTCATGGCCCACTAGTCCGAATGAACGCATAAACCCAAATTCGGTTTTCATCGTGGACGATGCCTTTAAAGGCAGCATACACGCTCGTAAACGTGGTTGAGAAAACAACGTGAATAGAACCGTACGGCCTACAACATGCCAACGCTTTTTGAAGCGTCAAAAACGACCCACAATGCCGTTAGGGGTCGTTTATACTTCCGCCGCGGCGCGGCCATATGCAATAGGGGCCGAATAGAGTCTCGCCGCGCAACGGCGCGGCAGCATGGTGTGCAGCCGTATCAATCAAGCGGCGCCGCGAGGCGGCGCGGCGGGTCGATTAGACTGGGTCAAGGCAGAATTTGGCAGCGGCCGCCGCCGGCGGCTGCCGCATGGCTAGGAGGCGCCGCTTTGCAACCTCGAGCGGTGCGGCGAAGTGGCGCGGCGACAGCAGATGGTCGAGCCCGCTTCCCATGATTAAATGATCACTTATATATGTTTATGAGGTGAGTGTCTGTCTTATTATGTACCTACAGGCCATAAAACGGCCAAAGTCTCACCGTCGACTGCGTACCACGCGCTGCGCGACCGCACGCGCGTCGGAAGCAGACGAGTTTTGGCCGCCGCGCGACGAGTTCCGGCCGCCGCGCGACGTTTCGGCCTCCGCGCGGCGGCCGAAACTCGTCGCGCGGCGGCCAAAACTCGTCTGCTTCCGACGCGCGTGCGGTCGCGCAGCGCGTGGTACGCAGTCGACGGTGAGACTTTGGCCGTTTTATGGCCTGTAAATCGAGGTCACTTCTAGTGATGGGGTTTTGAGCTCGTGAAACTTGATTTTTGAAGTGTTTTAAAGAGTTCGACACCAATTCAAATGCTAACTTTTCACTAAAGTTTGAATCCTAAATTTCCCACGTAAATTCTCAGCTAAAAGCCGATCTTCCGTGAACCACTATTTTTTGAAAAGGTAGAGTTGCCACGATAAGTAATAGTGAGTACAAGATTAATTCATTTTTTTTTCAATTCATTTATTAATTCATTCGAAAACTAGACGCTAGTTTTCGAATGAATTAGTAATTCGATTACCATGTTTAAAGAATACGCCGACTGAAATCAAAATTCGGATGACCACTTTTGCAAGAAAAATCTCGGGTTAATGGGTTTTTGTTTGAAGAAAGCTTTTTTTAATAAATCATTGAATGAAGAAATGTATTCGAATGAGACATTTTCTTTAAATTTCCGATTGAACGAACTTTGTCAAAATTATTTCGAATGAATGGAAGTTTTCGAAAACTTGTCCTCTATTCTATTCGGAGGATCGGGAAATCCGTCCATATATTTAAATAAAAAATGGAATTTCGGATTTATTACGAAATATTATTCGAGTGTTTTCCAAATTTTTCAGTGGCAAAGAGTATTCGAATGTCGTGACCCAAACTTGTTCGAATATTCGGAAATCTCCATACTTCAGTTTCCAAAAAAGCGAATATTAGAAGAACCGGTTAATGTGAAATCTAGAATGAATCGAATATACGAGACACCGATTAATGCTGAATTCCGAAACAATCGATCACTAGATAGAACAAATAATTTATTCCCCAGAATGAACCGAAGGCCAGAGGAAATTAAGAATCCTGATTCATGGACGAATCGAATTGAAAATATATTGAATTTGAGGTTCTTGAATAAATCAAATATTTCATTAGATCAAATATTTTTCGAATAGCTTTTCGATTGGGTCCCAAGTCTAGTTAAAACCTAAGCAAAATGACTCAAAAAAATTAATACAAAAAAGTGAAGGGTGCGCATCGATCACGGAATATGTTTTCAGGGGAGAATTCTCAAGTTTCGAAGTCGCTATGATCGCCAACTGTTCCTTGTTAAAAACTAATATTATATTGCTTTCTCATGTGAAAATGTGGACAGGGCTCAAACCGCAGTGAAATTCAATTTTCCTTCAACTTTGCCTATCTGAATATTTCTATCAGCTAATTCGATATTTAGATGTCAGGTGCATAGGTCTGTACGTAGTACGCAAAAGCGCGTCGCCGCTCCAGCTTGCCGCGACCCGTTCATAGCATTTGGAGGTCGGCTGCGGCGCAAAATCTTCTGCGGCGCGGCACGCCGCGCCGCCCCTACTTCCGCCGCTCCTTTCAGCGGCGGGACTCTATTCGACCCCATACAGCCATATCGATCAAGCGGCGCCGCGAGGCGTTTAGAGTTTTTCTGCTCCAACTCTCCCAACGGTGCCGCACGCGGCCGCCGCCTAGGTGCTGCCGCGCCGCCCGAGGAAAGCAGGCGGCGCGGCGGCCGCGTGCGATCCGCATTGACATAGTATGCTTCCTTTGCTGTTATTTCATATACATTCTCAATTTGGTTCCTCTGATTGATCGCTAAATTTTCTTCCGAGGTCCTGGAAGTTGTTTAGAGTATGCTGGGTTGTGAAGTCTTTTTTTTTTGCTCTTAAAATAATTTTTCTATAGAAAAAAAAATTCTCAGAAGACTATCTGCTTTCGAGTGCGGTGTTATGATACAAAAGATTATAAATGTTTCTTTTGCAGAAGAAATCACTCATTACAATCGACCTTGTGCTATCCCAGAGCTACTCCAGGCAGTGTTTAGCGTAATTCTGCGACTTCGCCGCGTCAGTTCGTCGCAGCTCGATTATACATATGAGTGACGCGATTTTCGCGCGGCGCGCCGCGCCACTCCGCGGCGGAAGTATAAACGACCCCTTACAGGAGTAGCAAGTTTGGCCCCGCCCTTTTTTCACACCCCCTGTATTTGCGCTTTTTCTCCAACGCAGGGTTGCTGGGTCATCTTCGCCGTCAGTGACGTGTTTGTCTCCTTTGTTAAGCAATCCACCAACATTGCCGACGGTGAAGATGACCCAGCAACCTTGCGTTGGAAGAAAAGGGCAAATACAGGGAGCGTAAAAATACGGGCGGGACCTACTTCTAACTCATGTAGCGGCATTGTGGGTCGTTTTTGACACTTCAAAATGCGTAAGCGTTGTAGTCTCAGCCATACCATTCTATTTCCGTAGTTATCTCAATCACGTTTACGAGCGTGTATGCTGCCTTTGACTCATTGGCGACGTGTATTCGTAGTTGTAGAGGATCCATAATGGGATGGAATGCTGATACTCGTTTTGTATGAAATTTTGGATTCTGTGTCAAAATTCACATTTCGTGTCCGAACACCCTAATACGTTTAACACGATTAAATTGTTAAAAGTGACATTTTTGTGAAGATTCTCGAGATCTGTGTTTTAGATGTTCGACAGATCTTGTAATCCATCCCTATATGTCCTGTTCTCCTGAGTGGTGTTGCTAATACTTTTCTATGCCCAACGACTTATTAACAACTCATAGCTTACTAGATTTTTAGTCGCAGTGCCTTCATACACATATTCGGTTAACTCAAAGCTCTAATAACTTAAATAGCTATCAATTCACTATTATATCTGTCATGTTCCATCACGGTTGTGACGCTTGCCTATTGCTTCACAGCCTAGATTTGAGAAATTTATTTAATTGGAAAGGTTTCTGTCAGATCAAATTTATGAATACAATGCTCTGTGCCTTCTACCAATTTATTGTGGTGAATGTTGATTATCCAGAGATTGTCATCGACATCTGTGCTAGGTCAGTCCGCCTTTCGCTGACGTTTCATACACGGTCATCTGTAAATGATGAGTGAAGAGAATGAGTACTGAAACAATGCCTTTGGATGATGGAGTTTCAGAAAAGTGTGCGCTCACCAGTGCTTTCAGGGCTGGCACTCCTTCAATCTTACTCTTCTTGTAGGGATTGGTATTGCAGAATGTGACCGAGGGAAAGTTGCTGGCTTCGAGTCCAAGCTATAAACAAAAATGCTGTGAGCATATCTATTCTGATAGATACCGAACTTATTGGCCTATTGCTTGTTTCTGTGTGAAGAAAAGTAGAATTTCGAAGAATCTGCCTTGAGATGCATGCAAGTGTTCTATGGTAGTATTACCACAACTACTGGGGGACGTCATTGTGCACTCTGCGTGCAGGAATTTCAATCCTCATTCCAGTCTCGTTGGATTTAATTTCGGAAGGCAGTAAGCGTATTGAAATCGAAGACCGATTGGCTGTGATGCTGTGTACAGGGCTGGGCACGCGTCCCGGGTAACCTTAGGGGGGTGCATATTAGACGTTGCAGAGAGGGCAAAGGGGGGTGCCTAAACCGAACACCAAAAAAAAGAACGAAGTGCATGTTCTGTCGAATTTCAGGAAAAAAAATAGTACGCACTATTCTTCTAAATTGTCATATCTTCTTCTCCGCTTTTTGAGTCGAACACGAAAAGAATTCAAATTATTGATAGAGATGCAGGTTGTGTTCGCAATAATTCATAGTTGCTGTCAAAGTTTGTTTCGATGAAGGATTTAACACTACTCTGTTATCTTGTAGCAAGTAAGGATTGATGTGGTGTCATGTTTCTTTGATGCAGCGTTCATTGATTACGCGGGTGGCTACCGATTCGAGGCAAAGATACTAAGACAGCGCCCAGGAAAACTATTATTCAAGTTCAAAAAAAGATTAGCGAACTAATGTATAGCCTAGGTCGCTCATTTTGAGCCGGTCGAAGCAAGGCTTATCGGGCTTATCATGTCAAAATCTTCTTATCACTGTTATACTTTGCCATGACCGACCGCTCCGCTGCTTACTCCGCCCGGACTCATCCTAGCAGGCTAGGCTTTATTTCGACAGTTTAACAGTACAGATAGCACAGTCAGCATCACAACTAGTCAATAAATTTTTATTTATGAGAATGTGACTTATGAAGAGAGCCAACTGTAAAAATTGAAGACTACAAGTTGCTATGAAAGAAGCGAATGACCGTTTCCTCCTCATTGAGAAGTACCCTGAGCATAAGAACCCGAGTTTTATCCACCTTGAATGCCGCAATCTCTCATAGACTAGGTTAGCCGTGCGGTCTTGTGTTTGTCCGAAGCTACACAACGCGCACTGGAGTGGACGCGCACGCAATATTAATTAAAAAATGTATTTTATTACAGAACGAGGCAGAGAAAATGATTGAAACTGGAGTAAATTGAGACAGGCAGAAATAGGATTCTTTCAATGTTTACAGTATAGAAATTTAATGTAAACAAACTATGTTGGAGCGGAGTGAATTTTTGGACGTGATAAGGTTCATTCAAATGAACCTAGTTGATTAAAAACACCCATAAACATGAGAACTAAGAGCATTGCGAGAAAGATGAGAATCTGGCAAACATTTTAATAGCAATAGGTTTGATATTCAATGTGATTTAAGGACCTTAAAACTCGTCTCAGTTTTGTCCCGGTTTTCGGGGGTAAAACCGGGACGAGATTTAAGGTCCTCAAATCTATTAGAAACCGGTCCCATCGATGCTAAAATGTTTGTCAGATTCTCCTCTTTCTCAAAATGTCCTTTGCTCTCAGTTTAATGCTAGTTTTGATCAACTAGGTTCGTTTGAATGAACCTTATCACGGCTAAATATTTACACCCGCTCTAACTTTGTTTATTTACATTAACTTTCTAAAGTGGGTACATCCAGAATAGACTACCTTTACCATCTTTCATTTCCTTCAGTTTCAATCCTTTTCTCCTCTCCGTTCTGTTATAAAATACATTTTTTATTAATATTGTGTGCGCGTGCATTCCCGTGTGCGCTGTGTAGCTGCGTACAAACACCGTATCGCACTAGCCGATTTTTTGGGATTGCGGCATTCTAGGAAAGGGTAAAATTTGGGTTTTACTCTCTACGAATCACATGAATCCTAACATTGTTCCACAACACAAAATAGTTCTGATTTCCACATCAGAACAATCAAACACAGAATTAACTAATCCTTCATAGGTTTATGAAAACATTCGACAGGAAACATTAGTTATCGCAATAGTAGTAGTTCTATTGTTGGTAATTGTTCAATTGTTTTGTATTGAAAAATGCTTTATCTTTTGGAATAAGTTCAGAAATTACACTACCCTTTTTGTTGCCATTTTCGGAATTTTTTCTATTCAGTGCTTTTTTTATATTCTTGTTTATCAAAATCAGGAAGTCAAGAGCACGGCTGTTGAACTATTCCGAAAACACCCGATTTCGATTTCCCATAAGGGGGTGCCTAAAAATTACCGAGCTAAGGGGGGTGCATATTCAGAATCGCCATGCCGGGACGTGTGCCCAGCCCTGGCTGTGTATGGACGAGTTTCAGTGAAAGTGGCCTATTTCTAGGGAGTAGCACCGCTGTTTGTCCGAATGACTGGTTCTGTTGAAGGTGTTCACGAAGAGTTTAGATTCCGAGTTTCCCATTCAGAACGCTGAGCTGGCCAGCAAGTGTTACCATAATCACGAAGAAACGGCGAAAAACTCACTGGAATGCCCCATTTCAGTGAAAGAATTTTCTGGCCTGGACTAGTCCGGTAGGATGACCGGTGAATGACGTGGTAAGTCGAAGACGGAAGAGCGTGTTATGCAAAACAGTATTATTTAGGTTCCTAAGCGAAGAATTGAGTAACAGAGAGTCACGAATTTCAAAGGACGGGTAGTCGAAAGATTCCGTCGTCCCAACAAACAGTTGCACTGACTAGGGACCGCTTTTCCCCCACTCCGGCGATTTTGAAAACCATGTTTGCGTTGTTCGTGGACTGTAATAGTTGTGAGAGATCTAGGGAATCATCCGTGCTCGAAATCCTCTAAATACCTCCGGGGATTTCAATGAGGGGCATTTTCTTTGCTTCGCGAAAAGGTAAGGGTACCTACTAGGGCTGCGCGGAAATCTTTCAAGATTTTCGGAAACGGAAGAGAGCTGAAAATTATTGTATGCTTCAATAATACGTTTCGTCTCTGCTTATATCTTGCAGATGTACTTCGATAGCTTGTGTTCTCAATCTACTCGCTCTCACACTTGTTGGGTTGCGCTCTAAAACAGCAAGCGAACCTGAGTACAAAGAGACTTGCAGCATGAAAGGAAGACTTGTTGCCGCTGCAGGTTCTTCTAGTGATCGGCAAACAAGTCTGCTCGAGCAGCCCTTTCCTTATGGTGCTGCTTATGCCTCGATTGCCGCGTTCTTCCCTTCAGTTGATTCTTCTAGTGCGATCCATGTTTTACGACGGCTGTAGGTGTACATATACGGCAGCCACTCTTGTTGTGAGGGTAGTTGGCCGTTTGATGCCGGCCTCAGAAGGTGAGTTCGAGCACATAACTTTGTGGACATCAATCTTGGACGCTGGGTGGATCTTCCCCACTGTGCATCGCGAGAAGAGCTTTCTTGTTGTGGACCGTGGCGAGAATGATGCCTTTTTTGCATGCTTGGGGAGGTTGGCCTCCTTGCTGCGGGTCATTACAAGGATCGCACCTAGCTCCGGTGGAAGAGGAGGTAGCCTAAAGTATCTCTTCATTTGCATAACCTGCTGCTGCTAGTAGCACATGCTGCTCACACTCCGGGGTCGACATCGAATTCAACCCCTCGTCGGCAGCAACAGGTGCTTCTAACTGCAGCACAAGCGTCCGATGAGAAGCGGTCGAAACCCAGTATGAACTGACAGCACATGCTACTGACAACGAGGAGTTGAAATCGATGTGGACTATGGTGTACAATTTCTATTGCGCTGAAGTGCAACCCAGCGAGTTCGTGATTAGCTGGAGAGGCGAAGAAGAATAGTTTTTGCTTCCTTGAGACCTCCAACGGCGGTCTCGATTGGACCAAAGTATTGTACTGGTGCATGTGTGAGTAATGAACACCTGATAGTTCAGCGGTTCGAGAAAACACTGGTGAAAATTAAAAAAGGCAAATTCTATTGGTTTTAAACTGAGATGAAGCTGTTTACCACAGTTTGATGGCGAGATAACATCACTTTCTGGTGCATCAGTAGCCAGTGTAGTATGCGTTCTGTAGCAGCCAAGGTCAAGCCCACAATGGGATCGTCCTGTGTGTTGGTGGGAGGCTGCAAACTGTGTGCCGTTGGGAAGTAATGTGATCCCAGGTTCTAGTGATCAGAGTTAGACTCACGCTGTGATGATCGCAGAGGGGCCGCGACTTTGGGCGCCGAGGAGGCGTAACGAATAGCCTAGTAGCATTATTATTTCCTTTACCGGGCCCAACCCGGAAGCGGAACAGAACAGTCCAAAAAGCACCGAATATACGAAATCGGAAACTGAACAGTTCCGCACAGCCCTGGTACCAGGGATGTGCGGAATTTTCTGTTTTCTGCCCATTTCTGGTCATTTTTTTCTGTTTTCTGTAAAAATAGGCAAAAATTGGACAGAATACAGAAAAAAACGTGTGCCGCGATTTGCAGCAGGACTGTTTTTTGGATTTTTCGAAGCTAAGCTAATAGGTTGAGGGTGTACTTCACCCAGGCTCTCTGCAGTTGTACCACGCTAGACACTTTTATCTCTCTGTAGTGGTTATCTATTAGGGCACGTGTGGCGTGGTGGGAGGAAACGGTGCTGTTCGCTGTACACGGTCGGGTTCGATCCTCGCCGAGGTGAACCAAACCAACCAACCCTCCGGGATCCTTCAATTGGCAACAGGTTCATGTAGGGAGTTGAAGGCACTCATTGGGAAGTCGGCTGGCCTCCGCAAGCCACTAAATAAGCTCGAAACCCATTCCTCTGAGAAAATTTGCCGCGTCAGCGCCGGGAAAGTACCGCGATCCTCGACTGTGCCGCGATAGTGCCGCAGCGGCTCCGTGATCAGGCGATTCTGCTGCCGTGCTTTGAGCCTCGACATCGCCGCGTTAGTACCGCAGCGGCTCCGCGTTATAACCGCGTCGGCTCCGCAAGGATGCAGCGGCGAAGCCGCGTGGAGTACGATTCACTGCGCTGTGTGGTAAACCGAAAGTTTCGCCGGTTCAATATACCCAAGTTTGAGGTACATTCCGTGTTTCCTTGTGCGTAAAAGCGGCGGTAACCTCTGTCCTTATCAAACAAAGGACGTAGCGACCGCAGGTGCGAATTTTTGTTCTTACAATTAGACCCCCTCTAGTTGTCTTATAATTCTTGAATAACTTCAGATCAGACACTCTCCCGAAGCCGCTGCGGCGTTATCGCGGAGCCGAAGCGGTACTGTTGGGTTCCCGCTATGGCTCCGCGGTAGTGCCGCTTCGGTGCCTGTACGCGCCAAAGCGGCACTATCGCAGAGCCGCAGCGGAAATTTCTCTCAAAGTAAAGCCTCTACGAATACCTGTTCCGCAGAAAAAAAGTTGCCGCTTTGGTAGATCGGGGTGCACGCCAAACTCTAAATTCGTGTTTTAATTCACTGCAGATGGCACAGAATTTATTTAAGATGAAGAGCCGAGAAATTGATGTTGAGCCTATGAGGCAGATGATAATTCTGCCACTTAGGTACGAGAGGCTCTCAACGATGGAGCAAACGGCGCGCCTGGCCATTTATACTCTAACGCCACAGGCGCGCGGTACGGGCGTGGCTTTCAGCTCTGAGGGGTCTCTGGCGTTCGCTCGCGTGTTGCCCCGGAAGGCTTGGTCAATTTCGCGTCCTTTTTCGTCGGCGCTAGACGTTCCACATAATCGCGCCGGCGAGAGTCGAGTGCCCACAAAAAAGATTGTGAGCATTGTGTGGATTGTCACGCCCCAGCTAGCGCCGGTACGGAGGAGGCCTGGGCGGTGGCGTGTGCGGTCGCGTGGCGTGCGCCCGCGTGTTGTCTTTCTCTCCTGATCATCACCTCAATCTTCCTTCATTTTCCGTTTTCTTCTATAAGCTCATGTCTAGTGAGGCTCTTAAGGGAGCTACTTTTAGTTAGCCTAACTATTGTGGAAGAAATTTAACTCTCTAGAACGGTGTTTGATGTAAAACCGATTATGGTCTTCGCATCTGCCTAAAACCACACCGAAAAGAGTTATAGACGTTTTCGTCAGATTTCTGTACCTGTTGTACCTTCCAAAACGTGCACTAGTCTTAAGAGAATTCGGAAACTGACCTCATAATTGTGTTCAGCGCCCAAAACAACCCCTCTGGCCCAAGTTTGGGCGAAGGCACATTACCCAATCTTTGTACAGACTGATAGCGTTATGGATTTGTACGGATTTTCGGTTGGGAGTTTATTCATATCAATTAGTGGGCCCCGAAAGCGTTTTTAAAAATGTTCCAGATTTAACTTAATATCCTCCCAGTTGTGTTATTTGGGGCGCTGATCACGAATTTGGGGTTTATGTGACAATTTTCTGAAGTTTTCGGCTTGATTCTTTCGAAGCTTTTTCTAGGGAAAATTTGATGGCAAATCGCGACTTTTGACGATTTCCGAAGTGGTACGCTAGATACAAGCTTATAATTTGCCACCAGCACAAAATTCTCACGGAAGTGTAATGGTTTTTCTTTCAAGAGTTCTCCATGTTTAGTGCCTGATACCGTGACAAATTAAGATTGCCCCCGATTGCCACTTTTGAGCAGAATCCGATTTTTTTCTCTCAAAAACACCCTAAAATTTCATGGGGGTGGGAACTATACTTCGACCAAATCGAATGATTCGTAATTTAAATATTCGATTAAAGAAGGCGACTTCAAAAACTTCGACTTTCGAAAAGTCGAAAATTTAAAAAGACTTAACAAGATTTAAAAAGACAATTTCCGAATCATTTGGAAAATCGAATATTCGAAAAGTGAACATTTCCGCATTATTCGCAACACCGAACATTCGAAAAAAAAAGATTCCCGATTTCTTCTAGAGTATGTCAACGAATATTCGGTCGAATAAACGAATAATCGAATATTCGAATTATTCTAGTATTCGAAAAAGTCAATTTTTCGAATAATTCGCTTATTCGAATATTCGAAAGCTTCAATTATCCGAATTATTCGTTCATTCGAATATTCGGAAAAGTTAATTTTCCGAATATTCGTTTATTCGAATATTCGGAGAAGTCGATTTTTCGAATAATTCGTTTATTCGAATATTCTGAAAAGTCAATTTTTTGAATAATTCGCTTATTCGAATATTTGAAATAGTCAATTATCCTAATTATTCGTTTATTCGAATATTCGAAAATTTTTATTCGTTTGATATACACTAATTTATTCGTGATTTTTTTCTAGTCTGATGAGGAGCATTTAGAAATAAATCTGGGGTGGTAGTAAATGGGTAGATAACCGCGAGTTAACTCGCGGTTAACTGTAGCTGACCGTGAGCTTTTCAGTTGACGATTTTCAGGAGATGCGCCAGGCATTTCTGAAACTAAGCACACTCATGGCACTGTATGAGCCACTAGATACGCATTGAAAAAAAAATTCAAAAAAATGGTCCGTTCTGCCTTTTTTTTGGAGAAAAATTAGTGATTTAGGATTTTTTTTCGAGCTCTTTTGAGCTTTTTTCAGCTCGCGGTAAGTCCGCGCAAAACTGCAACTTAACGTGAGCTGACAGAAAAAATGGAAATAGTGTGTGAATGAAGAAAAAGATGGATAGCTTCCGGAAAAGTCTTCCGGAGGACTTTTTTGGAAGCTATCCATCTTTTTCTTCATTCACACACTAATTGCATTTTCTCTGTCAGCTCCCGTTTGGTTGCAGTTTTGCGCGGACTTAACGCGAGATCACATACGGTAACGCATTTTACCTACGCTTGCGCTTGCTGAAGAGTGCAAGTCGTCGTGAATGGGGTGCAGGACGTCTATGATTTGGTGCAGTACCATAGTGTGAGTGTGCAGGATGTGTGCAGGACCTCACTGGGGGTGTACAGGACTTCATTGAGAGTGTGCAGGACCCCATTGGGAGTGCGCAGGATGTGCGCAGGACCCTGCTGGGTCCTGCACCTCTACTATATGTACTGCACACATGCACATGACCCCCTGCACACTCCCAGTGAAGTACTACGCACATTTCACGACGACTTGCTTAGCCCCACTCGGGTCCTGCACACTTTCTCTGACGTCGTACATACCCTCAGTGGGGTCCTGCACACATCCTGCACACTCGCGATGGGGTCCAGCACACATATTGCACATTCCCAATGGGGTCCTGCACACATCCTGCACACTCCTAATGGGGTCCTGCACACATTCTGCACACTCCCAGTGGGGTCCTGCACACCCCCAGTGGGGTCCTGCACACCTCAAGTGGGGTCCTGCACACATCCTGCACACACCCAGTTGGGTCCTGCACACCTCAAGTGGGGTCCTGCACACATCCTGCACACTCCCAATGGGGTCCTGCACACGCCCACTCGGGTCCTGCACACTTTCTATGATGTCCTGCACACGCCCACTCGGGTCGTGCACACTTTCTATGATGTCCTGCACTCGCCCACTTAAGTTCTGCACACTTTCTATGATGTCCTGCGCACGCCCACTCGGGTCCTGCACACTTTCTACAGCGTCCTGATCACTTTTTCACCAAGTAGAAAGATTGGCAAGCTCGCATAAACCTGGCCGTTAATTCGCGTAAAGTTGGTGGTTACCTCGCGGTTCAAAGGTGATGATTAACTCGCGTTGCAAATGCATTTACTACCATTCCCTGGATTCGAGTTCAAGTGTTTTTTGTTGTTATTGAAATATATCAACGAAGGAATTACCTCATCCGCCTATACCTTAAAGGCAGTGGTCGCGATAAAATACGCTTGTCTTCTTTTCCTCTCTAAACCCTTTTCTGGGTTAAGAGTAGTAGGACCAATGAGAAAGAATTGCGAAAAAACCGCTGTTCCGGGCCAAATTTGAAGCCTAAACTTTCTTGTCTTTTGATGGTGCACGAGCCCTCTCCACATCATCGGCAGCGATGATCTCTGATATCAAGAACCTCAGCTGGCTTGAAATTGGATTTCAATCAATGAACATCATCCTTCGGACTCATCTAGTCAAAAACATTGACTGAGGTGCTTGCCTTCATTGGTAAACCCTTTTCATTACGTAAACTTGCATTTATCTCTTCCTCTGAATGTCGATGATTTTTGACTGCTCGGCATGAGGCGACGATCTTTTTTTGCAGCGGTGTGCACGTGTGCACGAACTGGCTTCTTTGGGCCCTAGAAACTCTAATTCTAGCCCGTTTTCACCGCGCTACCTTCATAATTTTTCAGCTGTTTTCAATCTAGGCTGATTTTTATAGTTCTGTAGATAACGCTTTTCATCGCGACCACAGCCTTCAAGCCACACTCACAAGCGGCGAGGTAGAAGAGGAAGAATAGGAAGAAGAGGAGGAAGACGAGGAAGAAGAAGAAGAAGAGGAAGAAGGGCAGGAAGGGGAAGAAGAGGAGGAAGAGGAAGAAGAAGAGGAAGAAGAAGAAGGTTTGAGGAGTACAAGGTGCCTAGAGGGTGGACGGAATCCGTGAATAAACAACGCAGTGGGGTCCGAACGATCAAATGATGATTCCGAGGAACAAGTGGTTTTGGGGGGCAACAAGTGATTTTGCGGGGCAACAAGTGATTTTAGGGTCAGCAGCTGCTCTTTTGGGGCAACAAGTGATTTTGCGGGGCGACTAGTGACCTAGTGGTGGTACAAGTGGTTTTGTGGGCACAAATGCCCTCAATCGCCCCACACTTTCCATTTCTCGCCCCAGAAAAGTGACTTGTCGCCCAGGTGTAACGGGGCAACAAGTGAGTTTGTGTAGGGCTACACGCGAGCGATTGCCTGAGGTAGTACAGTGTTTAAACCAGCAGTTATCTCGCAATAAGTGTCAAAATATGTACACTTAGGAACGGAAAGCTGGCTCCGACTTCAATACGTACTCCTTGCACAGACATATGTATTGAGCTTCTAATAAAGTAATCGAACTTTTATTGCCTGGGAGAAGGAAGGTTCGATGAACATTTGTCACCTCATCGCACTCATAATCTGCAATTCTTGAGCGTCTATACTTTTTGCTCTGGCCAACTGTAAGGTTTTGAAAATTCAATGAAATAAGCATAGATCACTCGAAAAATGTATAAAAAAGTTCAGTGTTTTGAAAAACTTCGTTTAGTGTACGCTGAACACGCTTTATTGATTTTGAAAATTTTCTGTTTTCTGCCCATTTTTAAAGATTTTTCTCTGTTTTCTGTCAAACTAGATTTTCTGTTTTCTGTTTCCAAAAATATTTTTTCCGCTCATCCCTGCCTGGTTCCTATTCATCAGGGAACTTGGTGTTGAAAAAAATTTGGATTTGGCTGGAAGCTTCCAGTTAGGGGTTATTTAACGTGCTGAACGCTAATCTGGGGTCTCTTTGTTGCTAGGCTTGAGGTTACTGTAGGTTAAGGTAGCTATAGTGTCTTTTAACTGGGTTAAACTACTCCAATATTTCGAAAATTTAATCTTAAATTCGTTTTTGGCGTCCCAAATAAACCCACAGAGAAATTTTGAGTCAAATCTGATACTTTGCCGCATACCCACCCTTACATACCGTAATCCGAGGAAAATCGATGATAAATCGACCACAGATTTGTGTTATGCTGCCCAAATACCCCTATAGAGAAGTTTCGAGGCGATTTCATCGAAGCATTCTCGAAATCGTCAAACGTCGCGTTTGGCCAGCAAAATTTCCCCCATTTTGAAGCTTAACACCAAATCAGCCGAAATTTATGAAAAATCGACAAATAGGCCTCGGATTCGTAATCAGCACCCAAAACGATCCCTAGAAAAAAGTTTTGCACAATCAGAGAATGGTCATTCGTGTACCCCTTTTCTCTTCGCAAAGCTATGAAAATGCCGGTTTTTTGGAAATCTGTAAATCTTGGGGCGTTAAGGAAATTTGAACACGGATTATTGATACACAGGACTACATAGTGAGAGTATTGAGGAGAGTGGGGGTACAACATTTAGTGTACATACTTTGATGCGATTTTCTCAATTTCTTGGTAATTTGACTTCCACGCGGGGAACAAGTATTCGATCAAGCGAATAATTTTTAAAAATTGAAGGATATTGTGAACACTGCCTTTAAAGGCAGCGTCTGCGCAGAAAAGAGACTAAAACATTTCAGACGTCCCGATTTCCGACATTTGTGTAATACACAAGACACACCGGACAGACGTGAAAAAATGAAGCTGAATGCTCCGAGATTTTCGTGAGAGTTTTTCTCCGAAGTATAAGTGTTGTGGGTGGCTTCTTGGCGATATATCGCAACCAGGTAGGCCTACAATACCCACGCTAAGTTTTGTAAAAACGGGGAGCATCTGGCAAACTTGGCAAAAAAGCGTCCGACGCATGTAACTTTTTTGAATAAGGACTTTTTTGAATTCCGAAAACGCTATCATATTCACAGATAAAATTGCTACCTAATTATATGACTTGTGTGCCAAAGTTCCCTAAAATCGCTTTGTTTTTGAAAGAAATAATTTTTTGCAATCGGTTTAAAAAACCGTCGCGCGCGGCGAAGTGCGGCTAAACTTTGAGCAGTAATTGTACAAGTAATGGAGGAGCAATCTGTATGGTTTCTTCTTAAATTAGTTGCAGGTAAGAGCATCTCGAGAGTTGTTTAGGTTGAATTTTCGAAGTCCTTCATTTAAGAATCCTGGGCTTTCACAACAAAACTCCGACTTTTCAGGTAGTTCTCAAGCGTGTTTAGTGAGGGATTTCGAAAATTCAACCAACGCAAACCTTGAGATTCTCTCACCTGCACCTAATTTATGAAGAAGGCATACAGAATGCTCTTTCATTACTTGTATAAATACTGCTCAAAGTTTCGCCGCACCTTGCCGTGCGCGACGTTTCTGAAAAACTATTGCAAAAACTATTTCCTTCAAAAACAAAGCGATTTTAGGGAATTTTGGCCCGTACGTCACACAATTAGGTAGCAATTTAATCTGTGAATATGATAGCATTTTCAGAATTCGAAAAAGTCTTCGTTCAAAAAAGTTGCATTCATCGGACGCTTTTTTGCCAAGTTTGGCAGATGCTCCCCGTTTTTACAAAACTTAGCGCGGGTATTGTACCTATGCAAAATACTGAAAAATGGAACGCGGTTGTTTGAGCGTACGCTGCCTTCAAGGGAATCTTAGCGCCAAGGAACGGTTCCAAGTACGCTCTCTGAAAAAGGCGCACTTCTTGTTCCCATTTTCAACAAACAAAAAGTACAAGCGGAACATGTGTGGAGCTGCTGAAAAGAAGTTATGTGATGGAGCTTCTCTGAGTTCCTAGTTTTCCCGTCCACAGGTCGTTTTTTAAGAGGGGCAAACACGAAGACTTTTCAAACGGTCAAGTGGAACTTAAGAAGGCTTACTGAGTGGAGAAATTTTGTACCCCCCCCCATCATTTTTTAAATGTTGGACAAGGGCAACCACAGAGGTAGCGTACATGTAAAACCGTAGCGTGTTTTTCAATGTTAACCGTAGCGTGTTTTTCAATGTTCTGATCGACCAGCTCTGGGGTACTCATAAAACATCCTAGCTGCCCGAGTCATAGTAGAAAAAAGGAATGAATCAGAAAGTGCAACTTGCCATAATCCTCCGAAAGAGTAAAAACGGAATATTCGTGTTCGGCACCGGAAACCATCACTCCACTGAGCAACGCCTCAGCTGAGATTTTTTCTAGACCTCTGAATTCCCGAAAGGGGGATTGGGCTACACCCGGCGGGCTCCAGAGGTATTTTTTTTGCTCAAATCAGAACTTGGGGTTTTTGGGTGCCAAAACGATTATGTGATCCGTTTAGAGTCCTTCGGGCGATAACACCAAGTTACGGTAGGTGTACATAATGTCATATACTGTCGTTCTCGGAGTCAAATTCCAGTCCGCATTTGCGGATTGCGGCTGTGGCATCTCGCAACAGGATGATAATCGTGCTGAGACCACTTGGGCCCGGCACTATTCACCTTTCTCCTAGCGCGCTTATCATCGTGCCGCGTGATGCAGCATTATATTGTTTCTTTTACTACGTATAAAAGAGAAACGAGAAAATTTACGTTCAATTGGACAATCTTGTCGAATCGTAGGTATTGAGCAAGTGTGTCTGAGAAGAGGTAGACGAATCCGACAGCACAAAAAGCCAAGATAATTGACCACACGATTGCAGCGAAGAACTGATAACACATAAGTATAACAATGCTAATGATTGACTGATTATTCGCATTTCCTTGTGATTATTGAGACTACTGCTTACTTAAAGGCACAGTCGAAGCTCAGGGACGAAATCTGTGATTTCCACACAATTGTGAAGTAGACCCACCCATATAACACCTGCAAAGTGCGAGCTCTCAATTCCTCCGAATAAGCGAGATATAGGAGGAAGCCACCCTGGGGCGCCCACATCCGGAAGCCACTTTGTCACGCCCCTTTTACGATCTTTCGAGCTCAACAGTGGCGAGATGAGCGACGACTTCCTATCAGTAGCCCCGTTCTTCCCTTCATTCTCAGCCTCTCTCTTTATACAGGTAAGCTCGTATACATCAGTTGCGAATGACGGAAGTTACAAGCCTCGGACAACTCGTCCACCATGTTTCCGAAGCTCAATTTTGGAGGGGCCATAACTTCGTTCCTAGTGGGTCTTGTACGATTCAAGGCACATCATTGAAATCAGTGTGGGATCGTTTTCAAGACAGACAGGAAAACAGAAATACGATTCTGAGGTTGGACTGTGCCTTTAAAGGAAACCTAGAAAATTGTTGTTAAGTTTTCATGCATGTATTGGAGACG
This sequence comes from Aplectana chamaeleonis, assembly GCA_029168955.1. Taxonomy (NCBI): domain Eukaryota; kingdom Metazoa; phylum Nematoda; class Chromadorea; order Rhabditida; family Cosmocercidae; genus Aplectana; species Aplectana chamaeleonis. The sequence continues at coordinate 107,884 of JAPDOI010001647.1, forward strand.
GTCACGCTGATCACAGTGGTATCTTTGAATTCGTTCAAGACTTCCTACGAGAGGAGTTATGGCTCTTCAAGGAAGCCTGTTATTTGATGGCGAAAAATTGGTGGACGAGTTGTCCTAGGCCTGTATTTCCTTTCATTCGCAATCGTTGCACGAGAGCGAGCCAAGATTATGGACTCGAGAACGTAAACTCGGTTTAAATTTATCTATCCATTCAGCCGATATCAAGGTCGATAATCAGGAAGGGGGCCGGGCCTGTGGTGGTGAGTAAAGGGGGTCGGGCCTGTGGTGGTCGCTTATATCTCGCTTATTTGGAGGAATTGAAATCTCGCATTCGGCAAGTGTTATACAGAAGGGGTCTTTTACACGAACAAATGAAAATCACAAAATTCATATCTGAGGGTGTACTGTGCCTTTAAAGGCACAGTACACCCTCAGATATGAATTTCGAGATTTTCATGTAATTGTGTAGAAGACCCCTCCTTTATACCAGGTGCCAAATCCCAGATCTCATTTCCTCCGAATAAGCGAGATATAAGCGACCACCGCAGGCCCGACCCCCTAACAGATTTTCGAACTCGATAGCGGCTTAATGGATAGATGAATTTTACTAAGTCGTCGTTCGTCAGTCCATTACCGTACTGTCTCCTTATCCTGGCTTTCTCTCACTAAATGCTTGCGAATGAAGAAAGATACAGGCCTGAGACAAGTCGTCCACCAACTTTTCACCCTCAAAGACTAGGCATCTTTGAAGAGCCATAACTCTGTTCAAAAGCGGTCTTGGAAGATTTCAGAGATACCACTGTGATCAGCGTATGACTCTCTCCAAGACAATCATGGAATATGAAAATAAATTTTTTGAGTGTCCTGTGCCTTTAAAGGCAGTGTTCACGATAATCTTCGATTTTGAGATTAATCGCTAAATCGATTGTTTGGCTTCCGGGTAGAACTGAAATGACGAAGAAATCGAGAAAAAAGCTCTAGAAAGGCACCAAATCCTTTACTCTCACCCCACCTTTTTACTCTCACTGGAACTGTTCGTTGTGACAATGAAATCTTTTGTGAACCCATCCCTTGCGATTCTCTACTCTCTACTGCTCCATCTTTCCTTCGGACCCTAACTAATACTGTTTTGCCTAAAATATTATTCCATTTTTGACTAGCCCCATTTTTTACCGGTGACAACCATCGTGACACGTTCATCCAGTCGGACAACTAGTACAGGCCAGACAATAATGTCACTGAAATATGACGTTTCAGGGCGTTTAAAGCCGTTTCTTCGTAACTTTGGAAACATTTGGTTGCGAACGCATTGTTTTGAGTGGAAAACTCGGGAACGAAAATCATCGTGAACATTGCCTTTAATGTAATCATCGGAGCTGAACTCTGGTTTGTAGTTGCGGACAAAGCTGTTCCAGCACACAGCTAAAAATGATGGTGCCGGTACCTCGTGGTCCCAGCACGATTATCCGTGGTCTTAGCACGACTTTGCTTGCTAGGCGTGTCGCAACAGCGGTCGCTCACAACTGCGGATCGGATTTTCACTGCCATCAGGACAGAGGCCGGATTCGTCAATCATTATACCTCGGGTATAATATGGCAATATGCTTCTGTCCCTGAGCCTCATAGTGTGTACAAAATTATTTATTGTTGGAGGCTGCCAAAAGGAGAAAAACCAAAAGTTTCTAAAAAGTTTCCAAAAAACTTTCGAAAACTTGAAAACTTCTAACTCCCTCCTTCTGGTGACGTTTCGGTGCGTAGCACCTTCTTCGGACCTGAATTCAAATCATTATGTTACGACGAGTCGGGACGTGTTGACTGAAGACTAAGCTTCGTGCTCAGCTGATGGAGCTGAGCCCAAATACTCCAATGTTGAAAAGTAGGTCATACTCGCTAGATGCCCTTATATAGTAGCCTTATATGCAGGGCTGTGCGGAAATCATTTCCAAGATTTTCGGAAACGGAAACGGAAGAAAAATGGCTGAAAATCGCCGGAAACGGAAATCCGGAAACGGAAACGGAAGTGGACTGAAAATTAGAGTATGCTTGAATGGTAGGTTTCGTCGCTGTTTATGGCATGCAGATGTACTTCTGTAGCTTGTGATCTCAATCTATTCCCTTAAGCACCAGTGGGGCTACGGTCTAAAACTGCAAGCGAGCCGAGTACAAATAGATTTGAAGCATGAAAGGAAGACGTGCTGCTGGTGCAGGTTCTCCTAGTGAGCTGAAAATAAGTCTGCTCGAGCAGCTCCTCTTCTAGAGTGCTGCTGATCTCTCTGATGTCAAGTTTCTACTTTCGACTGATTTTTCCGGTGCGGTCGGTGTTCTACGACGGCTGCGGGTACATACATATGGCACCCACCATTGTTGAGATAGCAGTTGTCCGTTTGAGGCCGATCCCAGAAGGTGATCTCAAGTACTCAATTTTCCGGATATGAATTTTGGACGCTGAAAGGGTGGTCGTTACCGCGCATCACGAGGAAAGATTTCTCATAGTCGACCGAGGCGAGGATGATGCTTTTGTTGCGTACCTTGGCGAGGTTGGCGTCCTTGCTTCGAGCCATTACAAGATCGCAACTCTAGCTCCGGTAGGAAGAGGTGGTAGCTCAAAGACTCTCTTCATTTGAATAACGTGCTGCTGCTAGCAACACATGTAATGCGGGGTCACACTCCGGGCCGACATCGAGTTGAACCCCTTGTCGGCAGCAACAGGTGTTACTAGCTGCAGGCACAAGCTGCCGATGAGAAGTGGTCAAAACCCCGCATGCGTTGGCAGCACGCGCTGCTGAAAACGAGGAGTTGGGGGCTATGACGTGAAAATTCTATGGCGCTGAAGTTGAACCCCGCGAGTGCGTCAGTAGCTAGAGAGACGAAGAGGAAAAGTTTCTACCTCTCTGGTCCTTCAATCGGAGGACTCGATTGTAACAAAGTATGGTATTGCTGCATGAAAGGGTAATGTCTGGCCAACAGTTCAGCGCTCCGAAATATTGTGTTGAAGAGTTGTAAAGGCAAACTGTGATGGTTTCCAACTGAGATGAGACTGTTTACCACGGTTCGACTGCAAGATAACACCACTTACTCACCCCCACAACAGTACCCAAAGTATGTCTTCTGTAGCCGCCAAAGTCAAGCTCACGTTGGAATCGTCCCGTGCGTTGATGGAGGGGGGCGTATACCGTGTGACGGTTGGAAGGAGCGGGACCCCGATGCAAGCAATCAGGATTAGACTAAGCTGTGATGATCGCAGAGGTACCGCGGCTTTGTGTGCTGGGGAGGAGTGACCAATCACCTTGTAGTACTATTTTCTTCCGTTTCCGGGCCCAAAAACCCGGAAACGGAAACGGAACGGAACAGCTCAAAAAGTACCGGAAATACGGAAACGGAATCGGAAACGGAACAGTTCCGCACAGCCCTGCTTATATGGCATCAGTCAGCGCTACAGTAACACGAGCGGTTATCCGTTCATGCGATGAGTTGAAGGATTTCATTCAGTTCTTCTCTGTTATTGATTTCCGGTGATATTATTGTTATCTCAACAGCTTCCAATAGTTTCCTTTCTACCATGTTTTTTACCGAGCGATGGAGAACGGATACGATAAGACGAGGTGGAGTTTCTTGAGCGTGTCTTAGCGTCCTATGCTTTGAAAAGCTGTTAGTGGGGTGAGAGGCGGGATTACTGAGTGCTCTTCGGTGTTCGTCCAGATGCTTGAAAAAAGGTCTATTTGTAGGGTAGACAAAACTGCATGTACTGTAGCGGCAATACAATATGTCAGCTTAGGGGAACTGTTTACCTGATAGAATGCGACGGTTGTGGGCAAAAGTATGTGGGAGAAACAAAAAGACCCCTTTTCCAGCGTCTGGACGAACACCGAAGAGCACTCAGTAATCCCGCCTCTTACCCCACTAACAGCTTTTCAAAGCATAGGACGCTAAGACACGCTCAAGAAGCTCCACCTCGTCTTATCGTGTCCGTTCTCCATTGCTCGGTAGAAAACATGGTAGAAAGGAATTTATTGGAAGCTGTTGAGATAATAAGGATATCACCGGAAATCAATAACAGAGAAGAACTGAATGAAATCCTTCAACTCATCGCATGAACGGATAACCGCTCGTGTTACTGTAGCGCTGACTGATGCCATATAAGGCTACTATATAAGGGCATCTAGCGAGTATGACCTACTTTTCAACATTGGAGTATTTGGGCTCAGCTCCATCAGCTGAACACGAAGGCTAGTCCTCAGTCAACACGTCCGGACTCATCGTAACATAATGATTTGAATTCAGGTCCGAAGAAGGTGCTAAGCACCGAAACGTCATCAGAAGGAGAGAGTTTTCAGAAGTTTTCAAGTTTTCGAAAGTTTTTTGGAAATTTTTTGGAAACTTTTGGTTTTTCTCCTTTTTGCAGCCTCCAACAATGAATATTTTAGTGCTCGGGTATAATGTTGAATTAGGGTATTATAATTTTCCGAATTTCCTGGGGAAGTGAGGATGACTATACCCTTCTGTGCCTTCATACATGGGGTATAATCGTTGAAGAATTTGGCCTCAGGTGGCAATGTGACCCCCGCGAATCATACGCCTACCGTGGTGGCTTGGGCCATGTGCGGTATTCCATGACAGGACGATGATTCTCCCCAATCTCGTACAGCACCCTTCATTCTTCTGAAACGAATGTGCAGTACTTGCGTCAAGAGAAAATCATTTTTAATGGGAAAATCTAGGGGAGAAAATTCCGCCCACGAGTAGGAATAGAGTAGCGAAATAGATTAGTAGAAAAATACCTCCACTTCGCCTCCTCTTCTTTTTCTTCCCCGCCATCCTTTTCGATATCATTAACAATGTCGTCCATCTCCTTATCCTTCTTTCTGGAGTCGTCCGAATCATAATCATCCTGATCAATCACCCTTTACTCAAGCGTCCGTCATAATCATCCAAGTGGGCGATCCTTGGGCAAATCAACCTCACAAGTTTTCAAAGAACGGCAACCGCTTCTCTCTATCTCCTATGAACTATTTCACTCTATTTATAAATTTACAGTTAGGTTACTGCCTACTTTTCTCAAAACGATGTACAAAACAAATGCAGATCACTCACAGAAAGACTGTCCTTCCGTTTGCGAATTCCATCCGGTCGTGTCATCGCTCGGTTTTGATGTTTTGAGTGTCTCAGTACGAGGCTTTTGAACAATGGGAGCCATGGTGATCTGAGCTGGCCACAACTAAGCGAGCAATCCAGCTGCAATCCATGGAAACAGGGCGAAGCGAGTGGAACAAAGGTGATTATTGTAAGAAAACCAGTAATTGTTTTCAATTATTTCAGTTGTCCATCGATGAAGACGAGCAAAATGCAAGTCTCAGGTCTTTAAAGTGACCTTTAAAGCTGTCTTTTATTTTGTCAATCTCCAGCCAAAGCTTATTCTTCTATTTCAATTTTCTTAAAACGTAAAATGCCTCAGTTTCACTCAGTGATTTTGGCTCTCCACACTATCTTTCAGAGTGGTGCATGAGGTTTCATCAGCGGCGGGACCGTTCACGCAATCACTTTCGCTTTAACAGCGAGATATCGCACTGCGCTACGCTTACGTCCCTGAATGTGGCGCTGTGATTCTCTAATGTGGACACTGTCGAAGCACACAACATTGCGTCAGTACATCAAGTGAGTCGCTGTTTCTCATTATCATCCGCTTTTTGCATAGGTTAGCTTTGTAATTAAACTAGTCTCGTATGACGTTCCAGTCATTTGATTCGCAGAAAACTTGAGATACGCCAGTATTGCGTTGTTTCATGCTTGAAATCTGTCTATTCTGCAGCACCTTTTTTGTACCAAAACGTTGACGGTATACGAATACGGTATTGATATTTCTAAACAACGCAGAATGGCTGTTTTAGATGGCCATTTTATGCATGCCTTGAGTTATAGTTCTTCCGTAATGTTCCAATCTTCATTACGTTGAACGGAATTTTCTTGACAATCCCAAAAAGGCTTCTCTATAAAGTATTGAACTCAAGGCTAAAACCATCTACCAAGCTTCCCACACTAATTGATGAAGGAGGAAATTCGGCAATTTCTGATTTTGAGAAAGCTTGCATGCTGGCTTCTTGTTTTAGGAAATCGTTCTCTGATTTTGTTGATGCTGATTCAGAGTCTAATGTCAATGCGTCTCTCCAAAATTCTTCCAATGACAGCTCCGTATGGTTTTATAAAGAAGAAATTTATAAATTATTGGATAGTTTGCCGTCAGCTCTTTCCATTACTCTTGACGATGTTCCGGCATACTTCATTTCAAAAGTTGCGGTTGCTATAGCTGCTCCTCTCGAGCTTATATTCAATTTCAGCTTCATGCATGCCGAAGTTCCGAACAGATGGAAATATGCCTATGTCAACCCTATACCTAAGAAAGCTCCTCACACTCTGGTGACAAATGATCGACCCATTAGTATTACCTCTGTTTTCGCTAGCGTTTTCGAAAAGACATTAAAGTCGGCACTCGTTAAGTATATCGAGGCTAACAGGATCATTCCAAAACATCAGCATGGCTTCAGAGAGAAAAAATCTACTGAAACTCTGATGTTATCAACTTTGGATGACTGGACAAAAGCTATAGACCATGATAATTGTGTAGACGTAATTTATTTTGATTTCATGAAGGCTTTCGATATGGTATCCTTAATTGAACTTGTTGCCAAGCTCAGAACTGTAGGCATACATCATCGAATCGTCAAGTGGATCGAAAACTTTATCACAAATAGATCTTTCCAAGTTAAAGTGAACGATACATTCTCCCCTGTTTTTCCAGTAACCAGTGGTGTACCGCAGGGTGGAGTGCTATCTCCTATTCTTTTTTATTATTTGCATTTCTGAAATTCCGGACCTGGTTAACAACTTTGGTGTATCATGCCAAATGTTTGCTGATGATATAAAGATCTATCGGAACATCTCCAAACATGAGGACAACTTGGTTATCCAGTCAGCTATCACTGCTATTGCTGAGTGGTCTGTCAAATGGAAACTTCCGCTATAGGCACCAAAAACTAAGGGCTGTAGTAAACCACCCCTACCAGATGATCTGATATTATTTCGATAAGATGATCTGATATTCTTCCAGACCAGGGGTCGTATTCGCCAATAACCCGCCGGGTAGTCGAAGGGTAAATGAGGTGAAATTTCAGTACAAAACGCGCGCTCCACGGCCACCTCTCGCCTCCCTTGGCTTCCCTCGCGACCGCCGGAATTTTTCGAATAGCATAGCTGCAAAACGGCCGCTTCGCGATTGAATCTTTATCTTTTTGCAGTGATATCGATACGTAACACAGTTTGCATTTCCATCTTACATGGTGTAAGATGGGTTTATCTGCTCCTCTGCCGAGCGCGGTATCATCCCTTCCGCTTCCCTTCGACTACCCTCGGCGGGCTGTTGGCGAATACGACCCCAGTTTCAGATTATCTTAATTTCGTATTGATTCATAATTATCGTTATCAGTCGCAACTGGTCGCTGAACTTAGGCCCGTATTCATTTCATTAGCGGTGATTCGCTCTAAAGCGGTCGTCCTCGCATATTCATGATATGATAACACATGATTATACCTTAGAGAATAAGAAAAAACGGCCCTCATTCTGCAGGTGGTCATTCTCTAATCGACCAACTCCATGCCTTCTTTCTCAATGAATGAAATGAGATGTTTGTTGTTTTGTGATAGCTGATAATGATAACTGGTATTTCATCTGAAGAATAAGAGGCGCTCCGGGGTTACTCTTAAAGATAAGACGAGCTTCTCCGGAAATGCATGCTCTCTCGCTTTTCTCTGTCCAGATGATCTGTAGAAGTTCAGCTAACCTGATGAAATTAGCATCATCTTAAAAATGTTCATCATCTGAATGATGCGCTAACAGATGAGATTCATATCCTTCACCATATCATCAGGATAATCTTACAGATCATCCCAACAATTCTTAATACGATCGTTTAAGATCATCTTATCTCTATTTTTAGGAGGTTTACTACAGCCCTAAATGTTTACGTCTTGGTAAAATTGATTGTGTACCTGGGTACAATTATCTCCTTGGTCAGGTGCAAATAAGAGCCGTCAACTCTTTGCTCGATCTGGGTTTCATCATTGATGGAAAGCTTGACTTCACAGAGCATTGCGAATCCATTGCTAAAAGATCTGAGAGGATGGTTCACAACATTTCAAAGTCTCTCTCCACTAAATCGGAAACGCATCTGTCGACCGCCTATAAACCATAAGTTCGTCCCATACTTGAATACGGTACAGCGGTTTTTAGCCTTCATTTCCAATACAGCATAAAAAGGAGTCAGTGCAGGACAGTTTCACCAGAAAACTTTGGATTTGACTGCATGGTTATGACTACACCACAATACCTTCAGCTTCTGACCGCAATACTATTTTTAAGCTGTCTTCTCTCGCCCTGAGCAGAAGGCGCTACGATCTCATCATGATTTATAAAATGTTTACGGGGAAAGTTTGTCTTTCTCCTAGCGATTTTTACACAATTCTGGCATCGAATCAGGGATGTGCGGAATTTTCTGTTCTCTGCTTTCTGTTTTCTGCCCGTTTTTGGCCTTTTTTTCTGTTTTCTGTAAAAATAGGCAAAATTTGGCAGAAAACAGAAAAGAAACGTGAACCGCGATTTGTAGCAGGATTGCTCCTTAGGCCAAAGGCCGGATTCATCGAAGGTAAGCCGATAGATTGAGAGTTGATGCAACCTGGGGATTCTACAGTTCTCCCACACCTAGCACTTTTACTCGCTGTACTGTGATCTATCCTAGCGCTTGTGGCGTGATGACAGGAGGCGCTGCTGCTCGCAATGCTCGGTCGGACTCGATCCTCGCCTGAGGTCAGCCAAACCTACCATCCCTCCTAGGTTCTTGAGTTGTTAACACATCTATGTGGGGGAGACGAACTCACTGACTGGAAAGTCGGCTCGCCAGCAAGTCACTAAATGGCCCCAACAAGCATTCAAGCCTTTACGAATACGACGATGAATGCACTGCGCAACCCAATAGAGATTTAATGGCATGGTTCTCGATAAAATCGGTTGTTGTGCTATCCCCATGGAATTGTAGATCTGGTCATCACAAAAGTGAAAATAAGAAAATTTGGAGAAAAAACGCTCAGGAACAAGTTATTGCTTGGTGTCCTCCCGCCCCTAATTATGTAGATTTGTGTATAGCCTGTTCTGTCCACTTTCATTTTGCTTCTAAAGTTATTTCTGAGCATTTTTGGAGACTGCTGTCTACTCTAACAGCAAAATAAAAGGCGGATAAGCAAGCATTAATGAAAATCTCGTTAATTAGGGGGCCGGCCGACACCGGTAATTAGCCGTTATACTTTGTTTTTGAGCGTTTTTCCCGCGAAGTTCCGGGTTTTTCCCTTATTTTTATTTTTGTGATGACCAAATCTACATTCTTATGACGAGAGCTCAAAATTTGTTTTTATCTCGAACCCTGCCTTTGAGGAACCGAGGTTTTATCTTTATCTTATAGTGGTTACCATTACCCAGAAATTTGCCGTTGATTAATTCCTCGGAAGGTATGCGATGCAGTCAAATGACGCGAAAACTACAATGTTATTGTATACTGACACTGGTCCGAGTATAATTACTTCCACACGTGGGCACAGACTAAGAGTATTCCAGCGCCACCGCTTTAGTGGAGCGGGGATAAGTTGGGCTCCAACTGTACCATACACGCAACTTCTGAGTGCGTATTTTAACTCATTGCAACGCAGGGCGTTACAGAATTAAAAAAAGGTAAAGCGCGAAGAAATCGATGGTGAGGCTATAAAGCAGATGATAAAACCCCCAGAGAGGTACGAGCGACCCCACCACGGTGGAGCGAGCGGCGCGTCAGGTCATTTATACTCGAACGGCACAGTCGCGCGTTACGCCCGTGACTTTCGGGCACTGAGGAGTAGTACGCTGCTCAAATCAGCAGTTATCCCAAAATCAGTGTAAAAATATGTAAACTAGGGAAGGGTAAACTCGCTGTCACTGTATCTACGTAATTCTTACACATACATATTAAGCTTCTGAGCAATCTGGCTGCTATTGTCTGGGAAAAGAAAGGTTAGAGAGAAAATTGTCGTCTACGCGCTGATAATCTGCGTTTTTGGGTGTCTGTACTTCTCACTCTGGTCAATTGTTGGGTTTTGAAAATTAAGCTAAAAACATTTATAATCTGCGAATGTATTATGCAAACGTATTAACACTTTTTATTGATTTTTAAAAATTTTCTGTTTTCCGTTTCCTGTTTTCTGTTTTCTGTCAAATTGGATTTTCTGTTTTCTGTTTGCACAACAATTTTTTCCGCACATCCCTGCTTCGAAAACAAGAGGTTGCCCAATCAAAATACTTTATCCAAGAGTGAAATCCACTGTGTGGGCCTCCTTCTTTACACAGAAAGCGGGTTCCGACTTTTCAAGATTTTCCAAAGCCCATGCCTTGCCAAAATCACTGGTATGTACAAAAGGCTCATCGACAGGTACCTGAGCGAGGATCTTCGCAGTTTACCACATTCCTGATTTCTACTGACTTTCTTGTTGCTTCTTCGGTTTTCCTTATCAATGTTGTGTTTTTTTTATACCGCGTGTGATGCATATCCACGTAAGTAATAAATAATAAATAAATCTAGTTAAAACATTGACTGAAGTGCCTGCTTTCATCGTTCAAGTGTTTTCATTAGTAGAATTTGCATTTATTTCTGCCTCTGAATGGCGATGAATTTTGACTACTCAGCATGAGACTCGAATCTCGTTGGGCGGAGTTGTTCACGTGTGCACGGATTGGCAATTTGGGAACCTGGTAACTCCAGTTATAGTTTGCCAACCGAGAAGCGCTGGTTTTTAGTGAACTTAAGCAGTGGTATAGCGCTGCCATTGCACCACATACCATAGGTATTGAAAATATCACAGCCTTTGATTCTTCTCCTGTCGGGGGAAGGAGACAACGCTTTCAAATCGAATATGTTAGGTTGGTTCGAGAGTTCTTTATTAAATGAACGTCAGCGAGTTTTTCCTTGTACGAGTGCGATCTTCTGGTCAAATTTGGTGCACATCGCATTCGAAAGCTCAGTTCTTCGTCTACTCAATACCTTGTATCGCTGCTCAAAAACTCCACCTGTTTCCAATTTATGTAGTATAACAAGGTTGAGAAAGTTCCTAGAGTTTATTTGTGTCTCTCTTTCTCTTCTTTCTACCTATCAGGGGTGCTAGGTTTTACGAACATTCAAATCCACGAATGCTAGGGTTTACTACCAAAACTGCTGCAAAGTCTGCTTGCAAAACTTCTTCAACGGGGTAAATTTCGCGTTTCTTAGGACATTCTAGACTTCATTCTGTAAAACGAGGTTTTTCTATCTTATCTTCATTAAACAGCGACTTCAGGGCAGCCAACTGAGGTGTGTCCGAATGAGTGAACGAATGATAAACAGTGTCCGAATGAGACTGGCCGACCATGCGGCCGTCGTACGTGGCAGGCTGCTGTCGCGTGCGCCGCTCTCGGACGAGCATGCGAGACGACAGCGAGCCTTCCCCCGCAGCTATTCGTTAGGGACGGGGCCGGCAGCGGCTGTCAGCAAGCAATCAATCAGCTCTGCAGCCGAGGGGGGGGCGTGGGGTGGAAGCGGTTTGAACACTCGTCCGAGAGCGGCACATGCGATGAGCGCCTGCCACGCACGACGGCCGCAAGGTCGGCCAGTCTCATTCGGATACTAGGATACTATTTATATATGTGTTGAAAGTTACGGGCACTGCCTCATGTAATGATAATGATTTTGTTAGTTCTCGATAATTTTTTCAAAATCCAAAAAAACGTTCTGAGGACTCTACAGGGTGAGACGTCATTAACTTGTTACACCCCACTTTGTAGAACCCTGAAACTTTAGAGGAATTTCCATAAAGAACCGATAGGACTTTAACATGCTACACTAGTTGGCATATGTACTACGCAACTGGTGTAGCATGTTAAAGTTCCATCAATTCATTCTGAAAATTCTTTCATGTTATTTCTCTTGAATCCAAACAGCATACCCTATTTACGCTCTAACCATGTCAACATTGGTGCCGCAAAGAACAAATTTTTCTGGGAATGCTGCTTCTTGCCAAAAAGGAAAGAAAACAGCTGCTAATCGACTCTATTCTTTATGTTTAGCATATTATGTCCCTTCACGGAAAACGCTTTAAATAACTTTTGAGAAAATTTTTAAAACTTTGTAAAAAGTTGCATAAATTAAAAAAAACGACCTGCTCCAGCCCAAAGTAATCATCATACGAGAAGGTAGCTAACAACAATCGATGCAACCGAGCCTAAAACTAGAGCTTAACTCTGCGAAAACGCATGGGAAGGCGATCCTTCAGCACGACATTGCTCGGCGACATGTTGCGAAAAATAGTGAGACGTTTCAAGGAGGTCTCCTACCCCATCCGCGGTTATCCCTCTGCCCGCATAGGTTTGTTGGGGAGGAGACAGCGGTCCGAAAGATGAAGACTGAATTTAAATTAAACTTTTCTTCTTCTTCTCTTCTTGCCATAAACATGGTTTTCAAACGCACTGTTTGTGTAATGTGTAAAATAATAACGATTTTGTTGTATTCGTACAAAACTGAGCCTATTTTCTCAAAACATAGTCATAAAAATTTCAAGTTCATACAGTGCGTTTCAAAAAGATAGGACACCCCTTGGCAATGTTGGTCTCGTGTTTGTTGAGCAGGATAGATGTTTTTGTCGTTACTACTGTGATCAGGATGTAAAATAACTCCCGCATACCTCTTTCAAATACTGCCGAATGGTTGTATACCTTTTTAGATAAAATTTTTGTTTGACGGCGCGTATCTAAAAGAGCGAACACCCCTGGGTTAAATCGGAATTCTCGTTCGATAGAATTGTGTGATCACAAATTTAATGGTCAATTTGCGCTCCTTGCTCCTTTATCGTGTCGTATGCTCGATTTTGTACATTCCAACAAGTTAGCCAGTCTTTGCAAGCCGATCTTGCTCTAATTCTCGGTTATGACCTGCTGGAGCGTAGAAATCGACAGATATCGCCGGCCATTGGCTCAGATCCGACGCACTAAATTACCTCAGAGGTTCTTCATTCTGTCGAAATTAGAACTGTAGACTAGCCACTCTGGACAAGATAGTTATTGCCAAGCAAAGAAGCCGACCTCGGACCTGTACCGTCAACTTTCTCGTTGTCTTGCTAGAAACGGCAACTGTGTCGCCCGAAAACGGGGGGAAATGAAGATAGACGTCACTGACACATTCCCTGGTACTCACTGGAGATCATTCGACGGCTGGAGAACGCAAGCTGTAGACGTCCTTGACGGGCAAATGCTCTGACAGAAAATGGGAGATCTACGACCGCAGTTCCGACGGCTAAAGTGGACAGCAACTTCAGCTATTTGTGGATAGGCGATGGTTTCTGACGAGAAGGATTCAAATCTTGATAATGCTTGGAAGTGCTACTAAAGGCATTTGAGGATGGTTCCTGTCCAATTTTGCCGTCAGAACTGCGAAGATAGATCTCCCATTTGCTGTCAGAGCATTTGCCAGTCAAGGACGTCTACAGCTTGCATTCTCCAGCAGTCGGATGGTCTCCAGTGAGTACCAGAGAATGTTGAAGTGACGTCTATCTTTATTCCCCCATGTTTTCGAGCGACCATGTTGCAGTTTCTAGCAAGACAACGAGAAAGTTGACGTGAGCAGGTCCGAGGTCGGCTTCTTTGCTCGGCAATAACTATCTTGCCCAGAGTGGCTAGTCTATAGTTCTGATTTCAACAGAATGAGAAACTTCTGCGGTATTTTTTTTGTCGGGTCTGAGCCAGTGGCCGGCGGTATCTCTCGATTTCTGCTCTCCAACAGGCCATAACCGAGAAATTGAGCAATATCGGCTCGCAAAGGCTGGTTAACGTGGTCGATAGTGTACCAATTCGAGTATTCGTTGCGATGATCTTTTGATGGTGAACGTCTCAGATACAGACAGCTCACTTCCCGCGGTACCATTAGCTGACGTCCCGTAACCCTTCCCGCGGGAGGTCAGTAGATCGACCGCGGACAGTCGGCAACGCTGTTTCTTCGACTGCCCGCGCACATCAATTCACCACTTTGCGGCCGTTCAGCAAACTGTTTGCCAGCATTCTGGGGCAGTCCATCCGACTATTATCATACCTTTTACGGGCCCTATGTCTACAATTTTCGGCACGTTAAAGAGCTATTTGGGTGCATTTCGCGGCGGTTATACAGGTATTTAGCCCGTTATATAAAGGCACATACCTAGGCAATGAAACAGTGATAACTTCCCATCCAGCGGCCGCTTTTCCTTCATTCTGCGGTTATCTCATCGGCACATCTCGGTTCTCTCCCTGATAAGTGTGAAATGTTTTGAGAACGGTTCATTCTCATTCAATCGGTAATCAAATAGCTCTAGCACTCACCGGATGTTTTTTTTTTCACGAGCCACCGAAATTCGAGTTGTCTAGAGGTAAATCAGCGAACAAGAGAGAATGGTCTTCATGACAGGTCCCTTCTGTCTATCGTTCCCTAGTCTCCAGCGACCCCAGCCGATCACCTTTCGCTGACGTACAAGAATATACTGAAAAAGAACCCACAGTCACGATGCTGGGAACTACTAAAGGAATAAGTGTTTATCATAACCATATAACATGGACAGCAAAAAGTTTATGCTACAAAAACATTACATTGCCACTATCACAGCAATAAAAACATCTACAAGACCACATTAGGAGCAACTGCATAATAAGCTCATCAGTAATATAAGCAAAACATGGTTGAATGTTCAAAATTTGCCGAAACAGTTTTCCACGGAAAATCGAGCCCGTCGGGGTAGGCAGTGGAGCGCGACCAGGCATACTGAAATGTTATCACCTCTATGTTTTCATGATCGATCGGAGCGCAGCTTGCTCTGTCCTATACCACGTTCCGCCCACGTCCTATAACAGCTGTCCTGTTCAGTTTCGGAACCGTTGGTATTTGTCACTCCAAAGGAATAATAATTTGAATACTCTTTATATCGATTAATTCTAATATCCAAGCATATGCATTAGCTTTGGGTCCCTCTAAAAAGAGTCCTGTTTCGAGTACCCTAAAAACTCTTTATAAACTATCTTATTTTTGAAGAGATTTAAGGGTACTCCAAAGAGAAAATGAAGTTTTTTAAAGCGCGAAAAAATTTCCGAAGTATAGATCGATATTTTCCCCTCAGTGAGCAATACACGCGAACACGCATAATTAAATATTCAAGAGCTTTGTAACAATTTTTCAACCAATATTTGAAACGTTTATGGGGACTTCTAATTTTTATGCTTACCTTATGGACTTGTCTTCTCAAAAACATCGAAAACTGGAATGCGGTTCTTTTAACGTGAACATTGCCTTAAGTGAGAATAGGTACCACAAAAATCTGAGATGGAATGGAGGGGATCCTACTTCGCATGAATCCCTTTTAAAGGCAGGGTTCGCGATAAAGACAATTTTTGAGCTCTCTCCATGAAAATGTAGGTCTGGTATTTACAAAAGTAGAAATAAGTGAAAAAAGTGAAAATCTGCAGGAAAACGCTCAAAAACAAGCCAGGACGGCTAATTACGGGTGTCGATCCGCCCCCAATTAACAAGACTCTGATCCGTCTTTTATTTTCCTCTCTCAGTAGCCAGTAGTCTCTTGAGTGCTCAGCAAATGAAGGGAAATCAGGCTTTTCTAGAAACCCCGATAATTGGGGCGGGAGGACACCAAGCAATAACTTGTTCCTGAGCGTTTTCTCCAAATTTTTACTTATTTCCACTATTTTGATGACCAGATCTACACTCCATGGGGAAAGCACAACAACCGAGTTTATCGAGAACCCTGCCTTCAACTCAATATTCCATGAAATTCCTTCCGGCATTTCCACTCCACAGAAAATAAAATGTTTTGAGGTTCTGTTGTAACTTTCAAATACATCCGTGTCATTCAATTTAAGATTCAATTCAAGATTCCAAAAAAACCCCCTTTCACTGACCCTGCTAATTTCAGGCCAATCAGTATAACATCTATCTTCTCACGGCTGTTCGAAAAAATTCTCAAAAAACGAATCGTAACTCATTTGGAATCAAATCAGGTTATCTCTCCCTTCCAGCATGGTTTCCAGAAAGGTAAATCTACTGTGACGTCATCTATTGAAGCGCTTAATAAATGGACAGCTCCTCTTGACGATGGAAAGAGTGTAGACGTTATCTATTTTGATTTTGCCAAAGCTTTTGATAAGGTTCCCCATGACAAGTTGTTGCAAAAACTTTTGATGGTGGGGATTCATCCTCGAATAGTTACATGGATACGTTCATTCCTAACTGATAGGACGTTCTCGGTCTGTATAGACTCTTCTCGGTCGATTCCAAGACCAGTCCTGAGCGGTGTGTCCCAAGGGGGGTATTGTCTCCCATCCTTTTCAACATATACACTCACGAAATCGCCGGTCTTATCGGTTCCTGTGGCACCGGTTTCAGTGCATTTGCGGACGATATCAAGATCTACCTGGACGTCTCCCAACCAGAGAATTGTATCTTACTGCAGCAGTCTATCGACATTGTTAGTACTTGGTCTCGTGATTGGAATCTCCCATTGGCAAAGGAAAATACGAAATCTCCAATCTCCACTTGGGTCATAGCAATGCTAACAGTAAATATATTGTCGATGGTTGTCAGATCCAGGAAGTTGATGAAATAACTGATCTAGGGTTCATTATTACTAAAAGTCTGAGTTTTGATAAGCACTGTGAATCTATCGCGAAGAAAGCAACTTTTGCTATGAATAATATTTTTATAGGTTTGTCAACTTGCAATCCATCTGTGCTTATCAATGCTTATACCACGTATGTAAGGCCTCTACTCGAGTACGGTACCCCGGTTTTCAACCCCGCCAAACTCAAGAATATAAACAGATTGGAAAAGATACAGAACAAATTTACTAGAAAAGTTCTGATCAGACAGTATGGCTTTATCTATGGGCAAATGCCTTCCGCTGCTGACAGAAACGAACTCTTTAGTCTCGAGCCTCTGATTCTCAGAAGGAAGAAAAATGACCTATTTCTCTTCCATCAAATCCTTTTCAACGTAAACTTTGGTCTAAGGCCTGGGGATTTCGTAAGAACGAGAGACTCTGTCACTCGGGGAGGACCGATAAAATTCCATCGCACCGTGTCTAACCTTGAATGTCGACGCTGCTTTTTCCCGAATAGGGTTATTCCATTATTCGAGGATCTCAGTAGAAATGATAATATTCCTGTCGAATTTGGTGCCTTCAAAAACTTGGTACGAGTAAAACTGGCTCCTGGGGGGCAGCCGAGTATCCTCCGTAGCGCTTGGATTACTCGAAATCCTGCTCTTCTCTTTGACTATTGTCTGTTCCAGTTGGTTACAATGTTTACTTCTTTGACTACTTCGGTTGAGGTTGTTTTTTTTGTCTCTATTTTTTTTTCTTTCACATGAGTGTAAACTTGTGTAATAAATAAATAAATAAATAAATATATATATATATATATATATATATATATATATATATATATATATATATATATATATATATATATATATATATATATATATATATATATATATATATATATATATATATATATATATATATATATATATATATATATATATATATATATATATATATATATATATTGCTGATGCCAAGAGTAAAAAGTAAGATGTAGTACTTAAGAGAGAATCCTGAAAATCGCACACACAGCTTGTATAAAGTGCATAAAAATAACGGAAATAACAGCATCAGCGGCTAGAGTAATTCGGAGTCATAGAATTTGGATAGGAACCTGCAAAAAAACGGACTTAAATGCCGAACAACATCAGATGTACGCTTAAATTATAATAGCTAATAGATGCTGAACATAAAAAAATATGAGACGGGAGGCAATGAACCAATGGGGAATTACGTAAAAGTTCGTTAAAATACTGCGCGTGATCGGCAGACGCCTTAAAGGCAGGGTCCACGATAAAATTCGTCCTCTGTTTTTGGCCGGAAATCGAAAGTTCAGAGTCTCATTGGAGCACTGGGGTCGAAAGAACAAACGAAAACGAGCCAGAAAGAGCTCCATACGGCTCCGAAGTCCGCTCGCGCTAGCCCTTCCGCTCGCGGTCGAGTTTCTCGACGTGAACGAAGGAACACTCGAAATCGCGGAATGGGCGGTGATTTTCGATCAAAAGAACCGTTCTTCCCATCATTCTCGACTTCTCTCTTTACTCAGGTCAGCTCGCATACATCGGCTGCAAAAGACGGAAGTTAGAAGCCTCGGAAAACTCGTCCACAGTGCTTCTCTAGCTTAATTTTTGAGGGACCATAACTCTCTTCCCAGAAGGTCGTGTACGATTCCAGAGACATAATTGGAATCAGCGTGGGACCGTTTTCAAGATAGGCTGAAAAACAGAAGAACGATTTTCATCGTGGACACTGCCTTTAGAGGCACAGTCCAACCTCAGAATCGTTTTTCTGTTTTTGTACCTATCTTGAAAACGGTCCCACGCTGATTCCAATTATGTCTCTGGAATCGTACAAGACCCCCTAGGGACAGAGTTATGGCACCTCAAAAATTGAGCTACGGAAGCATGGTGGACGAGTTGTCCGGGGCTTGTAACTTACGTCATTTGCCACCGATGTATGCGAGCCGACCTGAAAAAAGGAGAGAGGCTGAGAATGAATGGAAGAACTTGGCTACTGCTTGAAAACAATAGCTCATCCTGCCACTGTTGAGCTCGAAAGATCGTAAAAGTAGCGTGCCAAAGTGGCTTCCCGATGTGGGTACCTCAGGGTGGTTTCCTCCTATATCTCGCTTATTCGGAGGAATCGAGAGCTCGCACTTGGTAGGTGTTATATGGGGTGGGTCCTCTTCACAGTTATGTGGAAATCTCAGATTACCCCCTTGAGCTTGGACTGCGTCTTTAAAGCAAAAAAAACTGCAGCAAATACAGCAAACAACAGCAGCAAACGGCTGAAAACAGAGCCATAATCACGATAATGCTGATGTCATTATGTTCCTAACTGAAACTAGCTAGAAAATAAATAAATATGGAAATCAAAGGCCGTCAACACAAAGATGTTAGCTTAGAAAAAAGATGAGATGAGGACAGATGTGTTCTTTGTACCCATGTGCGCGCCCCTCCGATAGAAGACGACTGCCCGCCGACACCCCGCGGAAATGCGGGTGAATCGCTCTCTCCTGCGGGAAGTGGGGCACTGTGCCACGCCCACGAAATTAGGGCCGCGCGAAGTCGTCTAACCCGACTTGGCCGGCGGGAAGTAGGCTGTTTTCATCTGAGGAGCCCACTACATATCATCGACATCGAT
Source organism: Aplectana chamaeleonis (assembly GCA_029168955.1). Taxonomy (NCBI): domain Eukaryota; kingdom Metazoa; phylum Nematoda; class Chromadorea; order Rhabditida; family Cosmocercidae; genus Aplectana; species Aplectana chamaeleonis. The sequence goes on from JAPDOI010001647.1 coordinate 127,255, forward strand.
GACCTCTTATATAAAGAACATCAGCTTTCTTGAAATTGAATTTCAATCAATGAACCTTCGGATTTATGTACACATCTAGTCAAAAACATTGACTGGAGTGCTTTCTTTCATTGCTCAACTGTTTTTATTAGGTAAATTTGAATCAATATTTCTTCCTTTGAATGTCGATGATTTTTGACTGCTCGGCATGAGGCTGCGATCTTCTTCGTCGACGCTGTGCACGTGTGCACGAACTGGCATTTTTGGGCCCTGGGAACTCTAATTCTAGCCCGTTTTTCACCCTTCATAGTTTTTCAGCTGTTTTTGATATAAGCTGATTTTTGTAGTTTTTCCAATAAGGTTTTTCATAGTGACCACTGCCTTCAAGGGTGTTTTCGGAATGTCGGTAGAGATCTGCGTCGAATGGTATGCTATGTTCCTACCTTTATTTGCTCCACTGACCAGTCAGGTCCATGGAACCAAGCCCCATAGTAGGTCCTATGTTCATCATATGTAGGTGCGAGATCACCCGATGCAACCACCTACGGGACATGGTTTCATCGACCTTTCTGGCTTACAGGGCGTAAAGGTAGGAACCCAACATATCATTGGAAGCAGAATTTCATAGAGATTCCGAAAACCACTTCAACAAAGGTCTATCTCCAAGGGTAAACCTATAAAGAGCGAAAAACCGGAGTTGACACCCATGCCAGTTTGAAATAGGTTTACACGAATGCTGAGTCACTTTGATCTCATTTTCATGGCTTCGCCTTTGACTTCGCCGTCTTTTTTTTCGTAGTGAAGTATCCCCTTTTGAGCTTCCTAAAAGTGAAGTTTGGTGGAGAACGTGGCTTCACCCAACGAAGCTATGTTTTTCCGTGATCCGCCTGCTCGATCCACTTTAGAGACAGTCTCTTGTACAACTGCCCGTCATCAGACTCTACTCTACGACGGCAAGGTCGAAAGGCGGGCAACTATTAAGGTCTGAGGGAAAACTTTAGTACCCGGGAGAAGAGAGTAAAAGCTTGCTAGGACATGGTGACGTGCTCCGGCGATTGTTAACCCATTCACGACCACGTGTCCCACAGGCGGGGCACGTTTTTCAAAAATCGATTTTTCCGCCGCAAGAAGGAACTTACAAACCTACACATCCTCGTGGTCCGCCGGTAGGCCAAACGCAACAACGGATTTGGACCTTTTCAGAAATACCGTTAGTTGAGGTGAAAGAAAAAGCGCCTGTGCAGTAGAGTATATCAAACGAATAAAAATTTTCGAATATTCGAATAAACGAATAATTCGAAAATTGACTCTTTCGAATATTCGAATAGACGAATTATTCGAAAAAGTGACTTCTCCGAATAATCGAATAAACGAATTATTCGAAAAACTGACTTCTCCGAATATTCGAATAAACAAATTATTCGAAAAATTGGTTTTTCCGAATTATCGAATAAACGAATTAATCGAAGATTTGATTTTTCCGAATAATCGAATAAACGAATTATTCGAAAAACCGACTTTTCCGAACATTCGAATAAACGAATTATTCGAAGATTTGATTTTTCTGAATAATCGAATTATTCGAGTGATTCGAATACGAATAATTCGAATACCATGTCAAAATCACGAGTACTCGAATAAGAAGTACGGACCGAGTACGCATAGGCACTACCAACTTTCTTGAGCTTTTTTGTATGGTATTATATAGTAGATCAAAGCTATGCCAATGTACTTCCACGAAAAAGACATTCCACATTATATCATAAGAGTACTCAAACCAACATTTATCACTGTCTATGAGTAGTTGTTAAACGATACGATCAGAGTCTCTGGATTTTCTAAACAATATCCAACAACAATATCCGATTTTCCTATCAGTTTGGGGTGCTATCTTAGCGGAGGGGGGGGGCGCACTGTTGCAGGGGTGTGCGTTAATGGAAAATCTTTTTTCGTTAAGCGTTAATCGTCAATTTTCGAGAAAAAAACGCGTTGACCCGTTAATGCGTTAACACGTTAATTTTGCACTTCGTTAAAAATTTTCACAACATTACTTGATCACATCGAAAATCAATCACCAGAGGTTCCAGAAAAGTAACATACACCTTCTAATGACTTCAGCAGGATGTCGTGGAAAGCAGTAGGGCTCCAGAAGCCGTAGGCACGGCCTCGTTCAAAATATGCAGCTAGGACTCCAGATGACGTCGTCAGGACGTCGTGGAAGGTGGGTGGGGCTCCATATGACGTCATCATGACGTCGTGGAACATGGGTGGGGCTTCAGATGGCGCGGTCAGGACTTCGTGGAAAATGGGTAGGCCTTCAGATGATGTCATGGAAAGTATAGCTTAGGTTGCTAGGATGTGTTCGGGCGGAGTAAGCAGCGGAGCGGTCGGTGGTGGCAAAATATAACAGTGATAAGGAGATTTTGACTTGATAAGCTCGATAAGCCTTGCTTCAACCGGCTCAAAATGAGCGGCCTATGCTATAGGTAGGGCTCCACATGACGTCAGCAGCACGTCATGGAAAGAAAGCAGGGCTTCAGATGACGACGTGAGGACGACGTGGAAGGTGGGTGGGGCTCCATATGACGTCATCATGACGTCGTGGAACATGGGTGGGGCTTCAGATGGCGCGGTCAGGACTTCGTGGAAAATGGGTAGGCCTTCAGATGATGTCATGGAAAGTATAGCTTAGGTTGCTAGGATGTGTTCGGGCGGAGTAAGCAGCGGAGCGGTCGGTGGTGGCAAAATATAACAGTGATAAGGAGATTTTGACTTGATAAGCTCGATAAGCCTTGCTTCAACCGGCTCAAAATGAGCGGCCTATGCTATAGGTAGGGCTCCACATGACGTCAGCAGCACGTCATGGAAAGAAAGCAGGGCTTCAGATGACGACGTGAGGACGACGTGGAAAGTGGATGAGCGCTCAGATGGCGTCAGCAGGACGTTGTGAAAAATAGGCGTGCGTCGCGTCTTAGAAAGTCAGTAGCGCTTTATTTATAACGTGCGACGCGTGGTAGAAACTGAGTAGCGCTTCTTGTGAAGTGTGCGCCGCGTGGCGCACTCCATACAAAGCGTGTGCCGCTTGTTAGAAAATGTGTGGCCTTCAATCCCCGCTCCCAACCCTCATTTGATAGCTTACTCAACCGTAGAGAGGTAGATTAGGCCTCATATTGCCTTTCTGGAACACGAATTCGAATCCTTCGATATTGGGAAGAAATAAATAAAACAGTTAGAGAATGGTATGGGACACATTGAGATCAGCTATATGTTTCACAGCAATGGAGAATTGACCGCGCCGCAAGCCGTAGCGACGTGCACGGCCCCGGTTTTTAAATTTGCCACTGAAGCAGATCAACCAGTACCATAATTCCACTGCAATTAACGAACTCAAAGTAACGTGATTTTAGGAATTTTTCGGTAAGCGTTAGTCGTTAATTTTCCAAGATGAACCGCGTTAACCCGTTAATGCGTTAACACGTTAACGTTATAACGCACAGCCCTGCACTGTTGTATCGCACCTGGCCACGCCCGTTTTTCCGTGCTGCAATCCTGACTTTTGGTAGGGGAGGGAAACCCCGGGTGATGCTCAAATTTAGTGCGGCACGGTAAAATGGGCGGGGCCAAGTGCACTCAGCCAGAGTGGCCCCCCACCGCTAATCTAGCACCCAGTTTGGTTGGAGACATTTTACCTCTGGACCGCAAAAATGGACATGTTCCGGAGACTGTTTCCTATTTTTCTGAAATTATTCGTTTATTCGGCCGAATATTCGAATGTTGGGCCTTTCGAATAGTCGAACAAACGAATTATTCGAAAAATCGACTTCTCCGAATATTCGAATAAACGAATTATTCGAAAAATCGACTTCTCCGAATATTCGAATAAACGAATTATTCGAAAAATCGACTTTTCCGAATAATCGAATTATTCGAATATTTGATCATTCGTTTATTCGGCCGAATATTCGTTTTCCGAATATTCGTTGACACTACTGTGCAGCCATTTCAGAAGCACTCTATAATTTCTTTTTGGTTCTATCGCTACTTTTTATGTTTAAAGGGGAAGTATATCGTCTGAAACTTATTTACTCTTCTCAACACGTTGCAACTTAGTTGACCGTGTTACGGTTTCGAGGTATTGTTCTTCTAAAACGAGAGGGTGTCAAACCGTGATAATTTTCCTTCAGCTTTACTAGGTACAATATGAAGAGTAATGTTGTAGGAACAATAATGTATAATTATGTATAGTTATTGTGACGTGTTTATTTTTGTTGTATTGCCTTTTGTGTGGTTCAATTAGGTTGCCATTGCACGTGTTTTACCATGACTCATCGCGGTTGCACTTTGGCTGCAGCGGCCGTGTGTATGACTGTGACGTAGCATTGTATGTTAACGCGTATTACGAAACCCGGGTTATGTACGATGCGGCCTGTGAGGGCCTCTGAATGTTTTTGATGTGTGCAATTCTTCGGTAGCTAATAAAGCTCATTCTTCACTCGTCTACAAGCAGCAGCTCTACAACAACTGGCGATCAGGATGAGATTGTCCCGGCTTGTTTCAAGTCCGGTTGCACAAGGATCGATTGATTGGCCCGGCTCTGCCTTGAGCCCGGTCGAACTGCTGATCAAGTACAGCTCACGCAGCCCCGGCTCAGAAACTTTGAGCCCGGTCGAACTGCTGCCTGAGCACTAGTACTCTACGACTGATCAATCATCGCAACGAGTGTACATTTTTGAGCCAGCCGAAACGAAGATGGACGCTGCAACACTTCGAGAAATTATGGATGCTCAAGCCAAGGCACAGCTATCGATGTTCAGCGAGATAGTCAAACGCATGGAGGGAATGGTCTTCAACACAGGACCATCCGGCTCGACTACTCCTGCCACTACAACCGAGTTCGTCACTAACTCGCTGTCAACCAGGCTACCAGAATTTGTCTACGATGCAGACAATGGATGCACCTTCGACGTGTGGTACAATCGGTACGAAGACGTCATATCGAAGGATGGTGCCACCCTAGACGACGCCGCAAGGGCTCGACTGATTGTTTCGAAGCTGGATGCCGTGACTTACGCTCGCTTCACAAGTCATATCCTTCCGAAGAAAGCCTCCGACGTGTCACTGGCCGATTCGATCTTCGCTCGACGCTACGCATACCTGAAAACGCAACGTGTGGACGAGACGTTGCGTGACTACACAGGACTTGTGAATCGACGACATGAAATGGCAGAATTCAACGACGTAACACCCGAGCAAATGAAGTGCCTTGTGTGGATTTGTGGACTTGCCTCTCCAACGGATGCCGATATCCGTGCTCGTGCTCTACGCAAGATGGAAGACAATCCTCAAACGACGTTGAAGGAACTCACCTCAGAGATTCAACAGTTCATCGACATCCGACAAGATGCTGCTCTTCTCGAACGGTCTTCTCCACGATCAAGCGTCAATGCGGCCAAATCGAAAACGAGCCGAGACCGAGTGCTCTCCTCTTCTTCAAAGGCTCGAGATCGAGAACCGCCTTCTCCATGCTTCCGATGTGGAGGACACCACTGGTCAAGGGACTGCACGTTTATGAACAAGACGTGTCACGACTGCAAAACTGTTGGCCACAAAAGAGGTTTCTGCAAGAACTTCGACAAGAAGAGTACGCAACACAGAAGAAAACACAGGCGAGCAAACAACGTTGTTATCGCCTCTACCTCATCCGATTCCGCTCCTGTTTGCCGTATCTACCGTTCAGTGCAGATCAATGGAACGATGGTCCGGATGCGTCTCGACACCGGAGCAGATGTCACACTGCGCAGCCAATCCGATTGGATCGCGATCGGCCGACCGAAGTTGCAGCCTTCGCTCATCACTTTGCAATCCGCCAACCACAAGAAGCTGAATGTTCGTGGACAATGTGAATGCGACTTCGTCATCGATGGTCACAATGGACGAGGTACATGCTACGTCGCCGATACTTCGTCATTCTTGGGCCTTGACTGGATTTCTCAACGCGAGCCGCTGTTTCGCCGTCTGACAGAAGGCTCCGTCTTCAACGTGTCTTCATCTACACTGCATTCTTCCCTAACGACTCGGCTGAAGAACCAGTTCACTGCAGTGTTTGCACCAGGATTGGGACGATGCACGAAATCAAGAGCAAAACTCGTGCTGAAACCCGACGCCAGGCCTGTCTTTCGCAAGGCTCGCCCAGTTCCGTATGCTGCGCTTCCGCGGATCTCACAAGGAATCGACCGCTTGGTGGCTGCCGACGTGCTCTCGCCCGTGGATCACTCAGTATGGGCTGCACCTATCGTCACCGTTCAGAAGAAAGATGATTCAATCCGACTCTGCGCAGACTATTCAACAGGATTGAACGACGCACTCGTGCAGCACCAGCACCCTCTTCCAACACCAGATGACATCTTCACAAAGCTGAATGGAGGTCGATACTTCTCGCAACTCGACCTTGCTGAAGCCTATCTCCAATTGGAAATGGCCGACGAGTCAAAGCCCTTGTTGACGATCAATACGCACCGAGGATTGTATCGTTTCAATCGACTACCTTTTGTAGTGAAGCCCGCTCCTGGAATCTACCAGCAGCACATTGACGCTCTCATCGCTGGTTTGGAAGGAACTGCCGCCTACCTTGACGACATACTGGTTACCGGTAGAACCATCGAAGAACACAATTCTCGTCTTGAAGCTGTGCTCCAAAGAATCCAAGACTATGGATTCCGTGTTCGACTGGAGAAGTGTTTTTTCCTGCAGACGGAAATCACTTATTTGGGCTTCGTCATCAATGCGCAAGGACGTCTCCCGGATCCCGCTAAGATCAAAGCAATCCACGAGATGCCACCCCCAAAGAACGTCAGTCAACTACGCGCTTTCCTTGGGCTCGTAAACTTCTATGGTACCTTCGTCAAGGACCTGCACAACCTCCGCGCTCCGCTGGATGCCCTTACCAAGAAGGACGCTGTCTACAACTGGACACCGGAGTGTCAATCTCGTTTCTGCCGAATCAAAGAAACTTTGAAGTCCGATCTTCTGTTGAAGCACTTCGACCCGTGCCTGCCAATCATTGTCGCAGCCGACGCTTCCAACTACGGGATTGGAGCAACGCTGTCGCACCGCTTCCCAGATGGATCACAGAAGGTCATATACCATGCAAGCCGTTGCCTGACTTCTGCGCAGAAGAACTACAGTCAGATTGAGAAGGAAGCACTCGCTCTTATCTTTGCCGTGCAAAAGTTCCATCGCTTCATACATGGACGCCATTTCACGTTGAAGACCGATCACAAACCACTCCTTTCGGTATTTGGAAGCAAGAAAGGAATACCAGTCTACAGTGCCAACCGTCTTCAGCGATGGGCTACGACGCTACTCAACTACAACTTCTCGATCGAGTACGTCAACACAAAGGATTTCGGCCAAGTCGATGCGCTCTCGCGTCTCATAGCATCACACTCACTGGAGCCGGAAGACTACGTCATCGCCGCCGTCGATGCCGATATCACTGCTGAGTTTGCAGACAGCTGCAGCCAACTTCCAGTCTCAGCCGAAACCATCCGAACCGCAACGTTAGCGGATACCTTGCTCAAACAAGTGATCGACAACACGAAGTCCGGCCGCTGGCCAAAGGTCAATCGCGACTCTCCTCTATGGCACTACTACAACCGCAGAGACACGCTCACAACTGTCAATGGTTGTTTGCTAACGGCTTCACGCATAGTGATTCCGACATCACTGCAACGCCGTATACTCGCGACGCTCCACAAGGCTCATCCAGGACAAACAAGGATGAAGATGCTGGCGCGCAGTCATGTCTACTGGCCGACACTGGATGGCGACATTGAAGGAATTGTCAAAAGTTGCAGTAAGTGTGCAGCAGCCTCCAAGAACCCCGTCAAGGCAGAACTGCAGTCCTGGCCGAAACCCAGCTCTCCATGGACACGCGTACATGCAGACTTTGCTGGACCGCTGGATGGTCAATTCTATCTGCTTATCGTCGACGCCTACTCCAAGTGGCCAGAAATCATCCAGGTGCCAACAATCTCGTTGTCTGCAACTATCTCCGGTCATGAAGAGAATCTTTCACAGTTTGGAAATCCGAGACTCTCGTTACGGACAACGGCACGCAGTTTACATCTTCACAGTTCTCGTCGTTCTGCCGTTCCCGAGGAATCACCCACGTTCGCACGCCACCGTTCCATCCGCAGAGCAATGGACAAGCCGAACGTTTCGTGGACACCTTCAAGCGAGGACTCGCAAAGTTGAAGGGGGAGGAACCAACAGCAGATGCACTTCAAACCTTCCTGATGGCATACCGGTCGACTCCTTGCCCATCTGGACCAAACAATCTGTCTCCCGCTGAGAACTTCTTGGGGCATCGGATGCGAACCGAGCTGGATCTGCTGTCTCCAAACGTCACAGCACCAGGATCACGTGACGCCAAGATGGAACGACAATTCAATCGCCGACATGGTGTTCGGGCTCGTCACTTCGATGTCGACGACGCTGTTTACGCCAAGGATTACCGCAGTCCGAAAGCCACATGGACTCCTGCCGTCATATTGCGTAAAACAGGAAACTCCACCTACATCGTCCGTTGTGGAGGTCTAGAGTGAACCCGTCACATCAACCAGCTACGTCCGAGAGATGATACGACAATATCAAAACGACTTCTGGACGTTTTCGACTTGCCGATGATCAGCAACCGTGCTCAACCTGATGACCAACAATCGACTGCACTGCCAGCAACGCCGCCTGCTTCTCAACAGCTTAGACGATCTACTCGACACCGTCAGCCGCCTTCGCGCATGGTCGTGGATCCGTCAAGGAAGACATACAAGTGATAACTTAACAGGGGAGGTGTTGTAGGAACAATAATGTATAATTATGTATAGTTATTGTGACGTGTTTATCTTTGTTGTATTGCCTTTTGTGTGGTTCAATTAGGTTGCCATTGCACGTGTTTTACCATGACTCATCGCGGTTGCACTTTGGCTGCAGCGGCCGTGTGTATGACTGTGACGTAGCATTGCATGTTAACGCGTATTACGAAACCCGGGTTATGTACGTTGCGGCCTGTGAGGGCCTCTGAATGTTTTTGATGTGTGCAATTCTTCGGTAGCTAATAAAGCTCATTCTTCACTCGTCTACAAGCAGCAGCTCTACAACAAGTAAATATATAAGGCAATTAACCGCGGAGCGCTAATCAAGCTGGCGTGTCCCACCGGTGGGACACTGTATACGGTGGCGCAATATTGCATACAGACGTGAATGGATTAAGAAAATTTCAACATGACTTACGATGACGTTATAAACAAGAACGAGTTCTCACTCATTTCTTTCTATCTGTGGTTGTGCGAACACTCGAGTAATAAGTTCGCATCCGAATAGAATGTGTACGGATTCTGTCTTGAGCGCCTGAGCTGTTGTTTATGGCTGATGGTGTTTTTATTCGCCAAGTGTTCCTATTTGATATCGAATTACGTCGTCGCGATCACCCCGTTGTCTGCGATTGCCATCGCCATTTGTTCGTCCCCGGTCGCTCCACACCCTCGCTACCCTCAATGATCTTTGAGGTGAATAACTTTCGCTTGTTTGTTTTTATCCATTGTTTTAAAATATGGGGTTCAATTCATGTACGTGTGTCTGAGTGAACTGTTTATTAGGTTCTTCATCAGGATTAAAGGCCGTGTCGCGATCAAAAAAATTTTTGAGAAAGCAATAAAAATTAGCTTTATCCGCAAACGACTGAAAAGCCACGAAGCTTACGGAGCAAGAAACAAGCTATAACTGGAGTTATTAGGCTCCTAAGTTACCGATCTGTGCACACGTGCACAACGCCGCCCAAAAGGTCGGAGTCTCATGCTGAGTAGTCAAAATTCATCAACATTCAGAGGCGGAAAGGAATGCCAATTTAACTATTAAATACAGTTGAACAATGAAAGCAAACACTCCAGTCAATGCTTTGACTTCATGAGGACATAAATAATCGAGCAGATCAGTGTGTAGGAAATCGGTCATTGATTAAATGTCGATTTCAAGACAGCTGATGTGTTTGATACTTGAGATCATCGATATCAGTGATGTGGAGTGGGCTCTACCACCATCAAAAGGCCGGAAAATTGAGGCTGAAATTTTCACCCAAATAAGGTTTTTTTTACTATTTTTCTTGTAGGTTCTACTACTTTAGATCCAGGAAAGGGTTCAGAGGAGAAAAGTAGGCAAGCATATTTTTAATCGCAATCACTGCCTTTGAGTACCGCTTTAAATTTCTAGTAGGGTAGTGACTTTTTTTAGGTTTCAGAAGGGGTGTGCTTATAAAGGCAGGGTCTGAGCAGAATTTCGTTCTTGAGTATTCCTTGTCAAATCAATGGAAGAACCCTTATCAGTCACGGAAAGCGTACAAAACTGCAGAAAAACGGCAGCCTTTGAGCAATTTCGTCCCATAAGTATGCTCCAATTCAAGTGTCGATGCACTGTTGTTCTCGGAGGGAAATTCTGGTTTGCGATTGCGGACCGAAACTGGTGTTGTGTTTGAGGAGTAAAAACAGCCAGCGAGGCTACCGTATGCTTAGTGGAATTACTAAGTACAGTACCAGCGCCTTTTTCCTTCACTGTGGTTTGTACCTTTTCAATTCCACGATTGGGCGGACATCCTTTTCTCCACCAATTATGGCAGCATTCTAATAGGTGTAATGTTGGGAACGAAAGAAATGTCCGAAGGAGACTGTCCGCGCACGCGGTCGGCGTACGTGTCGAACGTCTGTCGCGAAGGCATTTTAGGACCTGGAAATTGATGAGCAGGTTTTCTTGACGAATGGTGAATAGTATCCCAATCAGCTGTTTGTAGCCATTTGAAAGCTCATCCGAAATTGTGGTGAGCGCTTCGCGAAGCGCTCACCTGATTTGGTTTTAAACTGCACGTGCGCAAACCCGCGATACCGAAATCGACGATCCGAGAAAACTTGGAGAAATGGTTCTTCTTCCATTGAAAAGAGCATAAAAAGTTAGGGTAAACACCCAAAAATGGTTTGGAATGGTTTACTAGTTTTCAAGAAAAATTGAATAACCCGCCAAGTTATGATGTTAATCTCCTTTTTTTCAGTTGGCGTTCACGACCTTGTTAGTACACTTAAAATCGAGCTAGGAAGCTCATTTTTGGACAGGAGGCTGGAAATGGACGCAGGTCGCTCCTATTAAAATTTGGAGTTGAAAGCTCAATTTTTGCGGAACCTCAAAATTGAGGTCGAAGATAGGCAAAAACAAGTAAACATGTTTATACAAACCAGCCGACGCTCACTTATCCTCAGAAACGAACTAATGAAAATCAACACAGTTACTGATAGGCTTCTTAACAAGATTGTGCCCTGTTCGAGACGGTTTTGATTTCAAGCTGTACGAATTCGACGAGACCTTGGAAATATTTTTCGGACCGCCGTATGGTGTGAGTAGGATTCCAAGAGCGCGCAGGATGCCGTAGAAGGCGTACGGGAACACGGTGAGAGTGGCAGGACGCCGTAAAAAGTGAGTGGGACCCATATGGGAGTGCGCCGGACGCCGTAGATAATGTGTGTGGGACCCATATGGGAGTGCGCCGGACGCCGTAGAAAGTGTGCGGGACCCATATGGGAGTGCGCCGGACGCCGTAGAAGGTGTGTGGGACCCATTTGGGAGTGCGCCGGACGCCGTAGAAAGTGTGCGGGACCCATACAGGAGTGCGCCGAACGCCGTCTTCTTTACTGTGGTTGGTGAGGTAACCTTCGTGCGATTATTGTGGATGCCCTGTAACAAAATTATTATCTTAAAGAGACATTTGTAGAGAGAGAAATCTCTAAAATTTTTCATGGAAGAGTTGCTTTATGGGATGATCATCTACGAATGGCACAAATCTAATGATCTTGGGTTGTCACTATATGCACTCAATAAATATATCGTTGAGGTTATTCACATCAAAGCAATCAATCATCCTGTCAGAAGGTTGTAACAGGGACAGCGCTCGCACTCTCAGATTGACCCCTGCGGCAGAATGCGGCGCACGAGAGCCATTTGCAGTTTCGTCTTTATGATGTTGGTGGGATCTTCTTCTAATGTCAGTTTTTTTTGAACCTTTAAGTGGTGGAATTCTTAGAAAAGATAACTTTTTGATTGCATTTTTTGCTTATTCGCCGGAGTCCGTGTTCTGAATGATTAGCTTTCCTTCCAGCCATGTACAGACTTCTCAAATCAAACTTAGTATCGTAAGGAAGAGGAAGTTCGATGAGCGATAGAGCGCATGCTTACTGTCAGGAATGAGTGGAGTTCCTCCCCTTTCACACTTGTCGAATTTTTATATATTTGTTTTGCTGGCCGCTCAATGAATAGGTTTTCCTTACCCCTTTATCTCCACTCTGCTGGTAGCTACTTTAACAATTTTCTTACATAAACAATGTGGAGAAGGCATGACAACTGGGGTGGGTTTCATATGCTAGCTAAGGCCCTAGTTATACACCAGCGGAATGAAAACGTCCCGCGATGACATTGCCGCTGCTTGTCGCGTGGATGAGGGACTCGTCTGCAATAATGCGTCTTTGACGTCGTTGACGCAATATTGCAGACTAAACATTCCCGGGCGTTTCAATTGTATTTCATCGATATTTCACGCCTCTATCACTTATTTATAGCAGAAAATCACTAGAAATCTATTGATCTTGTCATAGCAGCGCTCGTTATGTCGTTTTGGTGATATTTTAACAAGTTTAGATCGGAAAAATAGTCAGCTGATGGAAATTGGCAAATTTCCGACAGGGTAGGTCCCGCAAAGATAAAGTATACAATGCCGCAGCGTGTATAACTGCTCGGTGCGGGTATCCGGCGTGTTTTTCTGGGACAACTCTTCCTTTTGGCATGCCTCAGCAGTGTTAGGACGCACATAAGTGTTAGTTGTCGTGCTATTTCCGCAACGTCCCGCCAGTGTATAACTACGGCCTAACACATTGTTATGCCTTGGGGAGGCGCTCATGTAGTCGTCATTCTTCCGCTACTGCAATTAGCGGGACCTTTTACTTGAGCGCGAATCCAATAGCAGACATCGACGTAGTGAAGTGTTATTTGCGTACGTTGCCGAGGTGAAGGGATTTAAGAGTTGCAATTTTTTCGTCGGTACGCCTCGTTCACTTCGCACTTTGCAAACTGGATTCGAAGGGAGGAGACGGGCGCTTGATACGTGAGAGTGATCGCTGTGCACCATTGATCCTTCTACTCATCTGTCAGTACTATAAAGTTGTAGAGAATGACTGGATACATGAGCAATGGAGAGGGTAATACATTGTCATAGATCACAACTACCAGTTATCAACCGAATTTCCAATCACAGCCTCAACGGTGGAGAAAATAGCGACTTGACTGGTTGCCCGAGGGTAGCACTTATTGGTCACGTAGCAGTGTCCAGCGACGCTCTACCTGTTTTGAATATGGCCCCTAATTTCGCGCCCAGTGGTACTCTGAGTGCTATCACGTTGCGTAAGATCGTTGGCGGCCTCCAATCATGGCATGATCGGCTGCGCCATAAGGCGAAAATCGATGCGCTTGGTACTGGTATCAACTGGGGTTAGTGGCACTGCGATACCGCCCCCGCCTTTTCTGCAACTTTTCTTAGAGTTCAGGAACCAAATAGTACGGTAGGTGCAAAATTCCGGGTGTTTTCTAGCTCACTCCTTGACGTACTGCGTTCTTGCGCTGCGAAACGCGTGTCGTCCAACCTATCGGTGGCGCAAAAGCGAGGACTGCAGGAAATTCACGATTTATCGGCTGCAGGGGCTATAAAAATCAGTATCAGCGACAAGGGCGGCGATTTCGTGGTTCTGCCGCAAGATCTAGACAAGGAAATAACACGCTTGCATCTCCAGGATACCACTGTCTATAGCCTTACCACTGAGAAGGAGTTTGCAAAGCAGTATAGGCAGTTAAACAAAAGGTGGAGTGAGACGGCGCAATCAGCGGGTCTGCCTAGGAGCGTGGAGGTCAGGTTAAAATGCGATCTACCCACTTGCCCTGTCCTCTATGTCCTCATAAAAACTCACAAACTGCCGCAAGACGGGTTATCCAGTGCCGACCCATCTTGTTTCAAAGTTCGAGCCATAGTAAGTAACGTGGGTGGACCTACTGATAGGGTTTCTTGGTTTCTAAACTTGGTTCTCGTCCAATTATTCAAATTCTTCCCTGCTCACCTTCCTAATACTAATTCATTCCTTCAAAAATTGGTGACGCAACACTGGAGGAAGAGTACGTTATGGAGTCCTTTGATGTAACATCTCTGTACACCAACGTCTCTAACGAAGGTGCTCTGCAAGCTGTTTTTGAAAGCCTTACCCAGCATCAGGCTAACATAAACTTGTTTGGGCTCACCATTTCACAAATCATGTATCTACTGGATAGCTTTCTAAAATGTAACATTTTCAGATGGTCTGGGAACTACTACAAACAGGTCAGAGGGCTGGCGATGGGTCAGCGTCTTGCCCCAGTACTCGCTGTGGCATTTATGTCAAAGATCGAGGAGCCCGTACTGGGTCGCAGGCCGCTGATCTACTGCAGGTACATGGACGACTGCTTTATTGTGTGTTCTACTCAATTAGAGATGGACACTTGTTTCGAATTGCTCAATCAGCAATCCGTAAACATAAAGTAACTCGTGAAGTACCTACAGATAGTTGGCTCTCTTTCCTGAACGTTCAGGTTCAACTTTCCCAAGGGTTAGTAAAAACTAGGTGGTACAGGAAACCAGCAAATAAAAACATCATAATTCATTTTACAGTTGACAGCAATGTTAAAAGGACATGGTGCTGTTGCGGAGTCGCACTAAACTACGGTAGAGTCTGGCACTTTGCCAGATTTCGTCATCGATCGGCGCCAACCGTCGTCTCTCTGCTCACGAGAATATCAGCTGTGGCGCCGATCGATTACGAAATCTGGCAAAGTGGCCGATTCTATCGTAGTTTAGTGCGACTCCGCAACAGCACCATGTCTTTTTAACATTGCGGTCAACTGTACCTCGGCCCACCCATCCAAAACTAAGCATACAGTTGTTGGCAACATGTTTCGTACTGCCCTTGCAGTCTCTTCGGATAGCGAGCAGAAGAGTGTTTCTGCAAATCTAGCCCGCCGCATAGCATTCGAGAACGATTATCCATCGATAGATGGCCGCCATACGGGACGTCCACGGCGGAGCGCCCTCTCAGCTGTTCACGAGGAGTTGGACCACCTCAGTTCAGCGATCAGGGCCTGTATCCGTAGGGCTGATCTTCAAGAAATGGTCTCCGTTGTCGAAATCCCTCCTGCCAACCTTAGGGGGCGATTAGTTCGCAATCGCTTGTTTGACCGCATTTGCCTTACTCCCTTCTGTGTAATTTGCCCATTTGGTAAGGAGGGTGACTGCATGGCCTCTGGAGTGGTATATCGCATAAATTGTCGTCTGTGTGGGGAGGATTATATAGGGGAGACTGGGAGATCGCTATGTGTCAGGATTAAGGAGCACGGGGACGGACTGAACAAGTCTAAATTGTCTACTCCGCTTGGGGAACACAGGGTGCGCAGTCACGATAACACTTGGATTTCAGTTGCTGTTACGATCTTGGCACGTGAAAGCGAAATCTCAGCGCGCAGAATCTGAGGGCGGGTCTGAGCGTGGGCGGTCCCAGGTCTTCGAGGGTGATTCTGAGGGTTCTTACTAGTCAGTCGCCTAACAACTTCCATCCAAGGCTGTCGGACCTCTTGGTCCCCTTCAATGGTTGGTATAATCTGTGACTTACGTTCTTTTGGTTCACTTCCGTGTGAATCTTCTCTGTAGAATGAAATGGGGTTTGGGAGGGTAGTTTCTTGGATCTTAAAGGCAGCATACACGCTCGTAAACGTAATTGAGATAACTACGGAATTAGAAAGGTATGGCACCGAACATAACGCCCACTTATTTTCAAGCGTCAAAAACGACCCACTATGACGCTACACGAGTGAGAAGTTGGCCCCGCCCCTGTATCTGCCCGCCCCTGTATTTGCGTCCTCCTTCAAAACAGAGGTGAAGAGCGATTCCCACCATCAGTAACGATTGTGGGTGGTAGAATAGGTACAATAGGTAAACCACAAACGTCGCCGACGGTGGTAATGGCCCAGCACCCCTGTTTTGGTGGCAGACGTGAATACAGGGGGCGGGCAGATACAGGGGCGAGGCCAATTCCTCACTCGTGTAGCGTCATTGTGTATCGTTTTTGACACTTCAAAATCCGTGGGCATTGTTTTCGGTGCCAAACCATTCTAATTCGTCTCAGTTACGTTTACGAGCGTGTATGCTGCCTTTAATTCGGTTTTTCCAGGCTCCGAAGAAGGCGAAAATCGCCGAAACGTCAGCCAAATAAAGAGGTTTTAACAATCTTGGTCTCGCTTCAACCACTGAATACCACATTGACACTACTGAAATCATGAATCTTTGACCAAATGATGGTCATAAAAGCTCCTTCTGAAGTTGGAGTTTTTTGGAGTTAGAGGGCAACTACTGAAATGGCTAGCGGCATACCTCAGGGGTCGACATATGACGGTTAAAGTGGGAAACAGCATCTCTACCCGTTTTCCGTGCCCTAGCGGAATACCTCAAGGAGAAGCTCTCTCACCGCTTTTGTTTCTAGCAAACACAGCAGATCTGCCAGATTTCCTTATAGCAGACCCCAATATCAACGCGCAAATGTTTGCGGATGATATTCGCATCTACTATTCCTACGACCCTGACCATCAACGAAATGCGTACAACAAAATGTGCGCCTCTATTTTGAGAATGTTGTAGTGGTCGCATAAGTGGGAGTTGCCTGTGAACCTCTCTAAAACGATGACTTTCCATATTGGATCTTGTACACCTATATCATACACAATCAATGGAACCACATTGAGAATGGAGGATAAAGTCAGAGACCTGGGAATACTAATTGAGAACTCTCTTAAAGGCTGTGGTCGCGATAAAATAAGCTTGTCTTCTTTTCCTCTCTAAACCCTTGTCTGGGGTTAGAGTAGTAGGACCAATGAGAAAAAATCGCGAAAAAATCGCTCTTTCGGGCAAAATTTGGAGCCTGAACTTTCTTGTCTTTTGATGGTGGACGAGCCCACTCCACATCATCGGCAGCGATGATCTCTGATATCAAGAAGATCAGGTGGCTTGAAATTGAATTTCAATCAATGAACATTATCCTTCGGACTCGTCTAGGCAAAAACATTGACTGGAAGTACTTGCCGTTTCTATTGGTCAACCCTTCTTTTTCATCACGTAAATTTGGAAGTTATTTCTTCCTCTGAATGTCGATGATTTTTGACTGCTCGGCATGAGACTGCGATCTTTTTTTGCAGCGCTGTGCACGTGTGCACGAATTAGCACCTTTGCGCCCCAGAAACTCTAATTCTAGCCCGTTTTTCATCGCGCAACCTTCATAGTTTTTCAGCTGTTTTCTATCTAAGCTGATTTTTATAGTTTTTTAGATAACGTTTTTCATCGCGACCACTGCCTTTAAGTTCACACATCACTTGGAGATCACGGCCAAGAAAGCCCTCAGTTCTCTGTTTGTGCTTCTTAAAAATGTTCAAAGTAGTGATCTCACCCTACTTGTAAGACTTTTCAAAACCTATGTTTTATCTACCTCATTTAGAATACGGATCCTCTATATGGAGCCCGTATACCAAAAAGGATAGTGTGACCTTGGAGAAAGTTCGGAAAATATTCACAAGGATTGTTTGTTATAGAGCTTCTCCTAATCCCGGGTATCCACAGGCCCTCCCTTCTTACAAGGACCGCCTCGGAGTTCTCAAAATGCAACCCTGTACCGCAGTTTAGTTCTAGCTTTCCGCATCATTGGTGGGGTGGTGAAACTGAGACCAAGCAAGTATTGGTTCTTCAAGCCAAGCAGAGGAAGATCGGGTGGGTTTGCACTTCAAAGTAGTAAACTGAAAGGCACTGTACACCCTCAGATATGAATTTCGAAATTTTCATGTAATTGTGTACAAGCCCCTCCTGTATAACACATGCCAGATGCGAGACCTCAATTCCTCCAAATAAGTGAGATATAAGCGACCACCACAGGCCCGAACCCCTACCAGATTTGCGAACTCGATAGCGGCTACTCTGAGAGTTTCGGCCGCGAAATAGTCGGGAAATATCCCACCAGGCTCCGCAGCGGCTTCTGGTGGGCTATTTCCCGGCTATATCTCGGCTTTTTACGGAACGGACAAGAAGTAGCCGAGAAATAGCTGAGATATAGCCGAGAAATACTCAGAAGCAAACAAAAATGACCAAGACGCAACCGTCGCCGGCTCGCCGAGCTACCATCTGGGGCCGCCAGCGCTTGGGCTGGGCCTCCAGAGGCCGAACGAGGTCCAAGTACCTCAAACTTGGGTAATTGAACCGAAGGAGGTGCTAACATCTGAATCATGCCTCTGGAATGCTCCGCATATCTACCGGGAGAGCATTATTTCTCGGCTATTTCGCGGCGAGAATTATTTGGCAACTATTTTGCGGCGAGCATTATTTAGCGGCTATTTCTCGGCTATTTAGCGGTTATTTCGCGGCGAGCATTATTTGGCGGCTATTCAGCGGCTATTGCGCGGCAAGCAGGCATTTCGCGGCTATTTCCCGGCCAAAACTCTCAGAGTAGATGAATGGATGAATTTCCACCGCGTCGCGTTCCTCAGTCCATTGCCGGACTGTCTCCTTATCCTGGCTCGCTCTCGCGAAACTATTGCAAATGAAGAGAAATAGAGGCCTGAGATAACTCGTCCATCAATTTTTCACCTTCAAAATCTTAGCATCTTTGAAGAGCCATAACTCTGTTCAAAGGGGGTCTTGGACGATTTCAGAGATACCACCAAGATCAGCGTGTGACTCTATCCAAGTTAAGCATAAAATCTGAAAATTAATTTTTTGGGTGTCCTGTGCCTTTAAGCGAAAATTCTTCGAGATTGTGTTCCATTCCTTTTTCTTTCGGACTGCACGGTGGCTCAACAGATTACCTATGGATTTTTTAACAGCCGCAACTGTCAAGGGGTTTCAAAGGAAGCTAACACGTATTAACGTGTTAGATATCCTGAGCCTAAAATATTTTATTTAAGTGCAACCCTTGCATTGTTTGAGATGTCCAGGCTGTTTGGGCTGTGCAGGCAGAATCTTTTTGAAGCAACTCCATTCCAGACCGCGCTTGATTTGTGTTATGATCGTTGTTTCAGTGAGCTACCCTACTCGTCGGTGTTGTTATATCTCTGCTCGGTTCCTTCATTTATCTGGCAGTTGATAAATGGTTATCCAGTGTCACTCCAATTTGTTCACAAGTGCTGGCTGTGATGGTTCCTTTCGTGGCAGACGTTGTTTTGTCGGCTGTTTATTTATGTCCACAGCAACGTATTTAGCTGAGCCGATCACTGACCGAGTTTCCATCCCATGTCTCATAAGGCGTCGCTACCAGGATTGGATCCATATATTTCTTCTTCCATCATCTATCAAGTTTCTGCCTATCTCAAGTAAGGTGTAGAGGCCTGCAACTAGGAACGGATTTGCCTTAAAGGCAGTGTTCACGATGATTTTCATTTTCGAGTGTTTTTCACATAAAAGTAATGAGTTGGCCTCCAAGCGTTACTAAACTTTACGAAGAAACGGCGAGAAACAGCATTAAAAACGCCGTATTTAAGTGACATTATTCTATGCAACATGGACTAGTTGTATGTCCGGTTGGATGAACATGTCAATTGTGGTTGTCACCGGTGAAAAAATGGGGTCTCAGTCGAAAATGGAGAAAAATATTTCATGCCCAAACAGTGATTAGTTAGGGTCCGAAGGGAAGTGGACGGAGCAACAGAAAGCACAAGAATGGTATAAAGACGGGTCCATTAAAACGGTTTTATCATCACAATGCTCAAACACTTCCTGTGATACTTAAGAGGCGGGAGTGATAACACTTATGATTTTGTGTACTTCACTAGGTGCGTTTTTTCTCAATTTCTACGTCATTTTAGTTCTACTCGGGGGCCATTCAATCGATATAGCGAATAATCTCAAACTTGACGATTATCGTGGACACTGCCTTTAACCTGTCATGTACGCCTATCGACCGCTGACATTTGGAATATCTTAAGAGCGAGTGTTCAGAATCAATTCTCAGGCACCGTTTTCCAAGTTTCCGGAACCAGTAGATTGCGTCACCACTGGTGTCACCAAAATCACAGAAGAAACGGCGAGAAACGCACTAATTCGTCTTATTTGAGCGGACATTATTCTATGGCCTGGACTTAAAGTTGTCTCAGGTTGGATGGTGCCCATGTTCTGCAGTAGTTTGTCACCGGTAAAAAATGGACTAATGAAAATGGAAGAATATTTTTGGGCAAACAGTATTAGTTAGGGGTCCAGAGGAAGAAGCACGGAGCAATGAAGTTGGAGAATTGCAAAACGGACGGTCCATAAAGATTCTCATTTGTCGCATAACTTTGAACAGATTCCATTGATACTTAAAGGCGCTGAGACCCCCAAAATTAATGTTCAGATTTCATGTAACATCTCGAAAGAGTCACACGCCATGAAAGTGCAGTGAGGTATCTCTGAAATCAGTAAAACCCCCCCTCTAAACAGAGTTATGGTGGCTCTTCAAAGAAGCCTATGGATTTTGAAAAGGAAAATTGCAGTGTGGACGAGTGGTCTCAGGGCTGTATTTCTCTTCATTCGCAATCGTTGCGTGAGAGAAAGCTCCAGGATAAGTGAGACAGTCCGGTAAGGGACTGAAGAACGACGACTTGTTGGAACATTGTCCACCTCATCTGAGCCGCTATCGAGTTCGAAAATCTGTTAGGGGTCAGCCTGTGGTGGTGAGCGAAGGGGTCGTGGGCCTGTGGTGTATCGCTTATATCTCGCTTATTTGGAGGAAATGAGATCTGGCATTTGGCACGTGTTATACAGGAGGGCCCTTCTACACAATTACATGAAAATCTCAAAATTCATATCTGAGGGTGTACTGTGCCTTTAAGAGGCGGGCTGATACTTCAGGATTTCGTGCCCTTCTGGTGCGTTTTTCTCGGTTTCTTTGCCATTTCAGTTCTACTTTGGGCCAAAATAATCAGATTTATGATAATAATCCTCAAAATCAAGAAGATTTTCGCAACACTGCGCTTTAATGCGATACATCGCCCAGAGTACCTAACAGTGGTCAGGAGGACCATATGCATCCTAGAAAGCCGCGTGGGTAGGGTCTCGTTTCAACCCAGGTTACTCGAATAGTATATGAATTGCGGAATTTGTGTTCCATGTAATGGATATGATTGATTGGTTCCAGGCTTTTAGCACTACTGGTTTTTTGTTCCTGACTGCCCCACAACCTTGGTGATGTGGCTCCTCAACTTTAGGTACTGTCACTCCCTTTAGTAGTAGCGTTTTGTTTACAACTGGACCTTTTAGATTATTCTCTCATCAGAATAGTGGTCTTGTGATCGGCTGTTGAAGCGTTGCTCTAAATTTTTCTTGGTTTTTGTAATCATTTCCATGTTTTTAACTTGCTGTTTTGTAGTTTTTGAGCACGCCGGCAAATGCGTAAAATAAATAAATAAAATCTAATCCACTCTAAATCCGAATACCTGACATCGAACAGGTTCCGTAATTTAATATGGCTACTACCTCGTTCTGACGGCCCGGCAAGGTCACTTAATTTCCAGTTTTCGATGGGTTTTCTCCGATTCTGCTCCTCCTCAATTGACTTTTTAACTGTTCTTCTCCTTAATCGCTCACAAGGCAACAGAGATATTCCGCGATTAGAATGGGTTACATGGTGCTTGGGTGAAATTGCCTCCATGTGCTTTCCTCCTCCGGAGTAGGGAATTCCGCGTTGTTTACGAAGTTTCCCACTTGTGTTGTTCATCTTTGATTTGTATTTCAAGTTTTTTAGCCGTCGGATCCAATAGAAGCCTGATCCTCCGTATTTTCCATAGAAATTTCGCATGATCTTTTCGTTTTCTGCAACGCTTATGTTCCAAACATAGTGAGTGGTATGCAAAGAATTCCATGATGAAGAGTCAAAATTTAGTGCGCTGAATGAAAGTTTGCCCATGAAGTCGCATCTAATTTGTGGACAAATCGGCGATAGTTTAACTTCTTACTCCTCTACATCCTTCTTCTTCTTTTCTCTTTAGGTTTGAACAGGCGGAATCAGAGGTCAGCCACAGCATTGGCTGTTAGCGCACGCATTCATCAGCTCTGGCGAACTCGATTCTGCGTCTCCAGTGTGCGCAAACTGCTTTCGCCGGGTTCTGGCGATCGACCATGACCGGACTAGCCTTCGCTACTACATCATCTTTTTTCACCTTCATACTCTACTGCAGCTTCCTGTTTGTGTACATTTCTAATCGATTCTCTAGTTCTCAGCTTGGGGGAAAAAAGAAATGTGTTGCATGACTGGACGCAAATCATTTTAGAATTTAGCGCTTTGGTTTCCTGCCACTGGGTTTAAAATTGTCTCATGTTTGGCAATAGGGGTCAGGAAATAGCAGTAGTCCACTCCTGCCAGCATACATTAGATCCGACTCATTCCAGGATAACTGCAAAGAAATCAGCTCTTTCTCTGAATTATCCTGAAAAAAAAGGTTTGCGTTTACATGATCCCTGGACTAAAAATGCAAAATGTTGCCTTTTAACTTTCAAGTGATACTAGGAGATTCTGTGACAAGAATATCAAAATCATCCTATCTTTTTCGGATATTAGAATTTATTTCAAATAACCTTCAGTTTACCATCACTCAGTGGTATCAAGTAGGCGAGAAATTTGTCACTGCGTGGATGTTATAAATGAGTTTCGGGATTGAAAAAACAATCATTTCTTCAAGCACTAGTCCGAAGAGTGAGAGGACCAGTTTCGCAGTTTTCCGTAATAGAATCGGATCCAATGTATACCTGCCAATAAGCTGAAAATTTCAGCTAATCTTAGGACTCGCTTTCCCTTCTCGTTGGTGAGCTCTCTAAACTCTTTTTCAGCGGAAAATGATAAACATTGAAATTATTTTAGGAATCTCACTAGTACTTTAATGATTAGCCGGAATACGGCGTTTCCGGCGATCGTTTTGCCTATGTATAAAGGGAACAAAACGCCTGAGATCAAAGTCTCGTAAACGGCGAAATTCTGGAACTCAGAAAAAGAACTCTTCCGTTGGAAAGCAAATGGTCCTGAATCTACCCGAAATTGAATTTTCTATTTATGTTTGATATCTTGTTTTTGATCGGACTACAATTGTTTTGTAATAATGCTTCCCGAAGCTTCGCGATATTTTGATGGTGTTATCAGGACTAAAGACATTGTATGTTCTATTTTTAAGGAGTGAAGAACGGTCTGTTGGCTACCAAATTCAGCACTTTCCATTGATTCTTCAAAGACAGCGTCCGCCCAGAAAACCATACTTGGCTTTTCTGCTTAATCCAATCCCTTAACGAAGTGGGAGATAGTTGGCAAGCTTGAGATCTCATCGCTGCGTATTCATAATGCTATGCGCACTCGTGAAAATAGTTCAGTGGTCTGGAAAAGAGCGTTTTCTCGGTCGATCATTTAGCACCTAAGAAGCTAAAGGGGCTAAACCAGATTCAGATCGTCCGAAATTTCCGGTGTTTGTGCATTACGCAAGACACACCGGACAGACGCGAATGAAAGGAAGCTGGATGCCCGGGATTTTCAAGTGTTTTTCTCGGAAATTAGAGTGTTTTTGGGTGGCTTCTTGGCGATACATATATCACATCCTGGCAGGCTCACCTGTACAAAATAGAAAAAAATTGAACACACGGTTTTTTTGCGCGCACGCTGCCACTTCTCTCTTTCTCCGAAACGTAGGGTTTTGCAAGGAAATTTGCGGTAGAGTAGAAAAGTAAGCCTAGAAACAGGCAGCAGCGACCGTTTATCCACTTCGCTTCATCGCACTGGAATACGTAGGAGAGGTTGTGCATGTTGAAACATAGACAAACTCGTGAGAACACCTCCACGTAGCAAAAACAATGTGATGGAACACGTATGGATAAACAGAAGTCGCTGCTGCCTGTTTGGGTTTTCTCGTAGAAAAAAGGGGAGAGTGCAGTATGAGCTACAAACCAAGGGCGCTCTTCCCTATGTTGGGTGGTTGTTGGTGTCCCTTCTGCCATTAGCGCACAACCCAGCCAACCAGATTCTCTTGACCGGCTGACCAGGTTCGCATCCTATCGCTCTCCAATGTGTGACACTCATGCCTTCAAAAACATATTTTTTTCAAAAGGGAAGCATTTTCTAAACCCATGAATAACTGTTTGTGACTGCGTCGCCATTCTTCCGTTGTCGCTTTTTGAAAGAAGGGAATTATACAAAGGGGTGGGGTTGGATTTTGAGAGAAAGTATGCTGGGAGGAACGTGCGCCAGTCGGCCATCGCCAGAATTGATTTTCTGTCTGAATGAGGTTAACATGCGTAATATAACACAAGAAAGTACAAACTCATGTCGTATGAAAGAGTATACTGAATTCCTGAGGGAGCCTCTTTGGCAAAAACACATTTCTCCAAGTTTTCTTGCTATATTTCATATTGTCAACTTTCTTCTTCATGTACTACAGAAATGATTGTTTGAGTTTCTGTTTGTATTTCTTGCATTTTCGAATTGTATTGTTCTCAGGAGCAGGCATTGTTGTATATGATGTACAGGATATCCTTGACTCCCGTCCGTGATGGAAGTTCCGCTTTTGTAACTCATCATAACCGCCGTCTAAACATGTTGTACTTCTACCAGAAATTGCGACGAACAGGAGTTTGAATTTCTAAATATTATTTTCTTCCAGACAAAAAAATTGTTTTCCTCTCTTCTGGGAGATTCTTTTAAATTCGAGTAGAGCATAAATTATAGAAGATTTTTTTTAAAATGAAGCTTATTAGTTCTAAATCACATGCTTTGGTTTTCCTAGATTTCACTTAAATGAATGAATATAATTTAAATACAGTTAAATTTTTCTAAATTTTCAAGATAATTAATTTCTCTAAAATTTGATTTTTCAAAATGTTTAAATGAATGAATTTTTTTGAATATCGTGTTTAGTGCAATTTTTGAATGGACTATATTTTCGAATATTGCGTTTTTCTTATAGCTGCCGAATGAACGAATAAATCAGCTGTTTGATCTTTCAAACTTTTCCGTTAAATGAATGGATTCAAATGTTGGCTTCCCAAGAATCTCGAATGAATGAATAAATCAGATAATCGTGATTATAAGAAGCTTCGAGGCAGAATGAATCCGTATTTAATTTGAAAAATTTATACGCTATTGTAATCGAATGATTTCTTCAACACTTTGATGTTTTGGAATGTTTAAATGCCTTTTTATGGCCTAGAAAATGATCACAAGATGTCACTGGTAGCTGGGTTGAACATAAAAACTCAGATATCAAGCGTACTCCAATGTTTATTAAAAGATTGAATATGAATTATCAGAATATTTCAAATATTCTTCATCGACCTCACAATTCGATTTTGAACAGTCGTCATTACCAGAGGGAGAAGTTCTTAATGGTGTTTTTATTCAATTAGATGAAAGTCTGTATCTTGATCAGAATATGTATGTACTTTTCGAGGGTAAAACGTCTGAGACAAAAATCTCATTCTGAAAAGGGAGGTTGAGCGCGTTGGTGCACTCATCCTCGAAAGTATAACATCAGGCATTATCCTTGGATCGAAATCTTAAAAATTTTCGAATATGTTTAAAAAATCGAGTTTTCAGACAAATTCCAATAATTTTTTAGAATTTAAAATTTTCAAACTATATTAAAAATCAAAAATTTTCAATTTCGGATTTTTCGAATATATTCGAAAATAGATTTTTCAAATTTTTCAATTTTTCGAAAACAGTGCGTTCCAGAAAGTATAGGGTTTGAAAATCAAGGTTTGCCAAATCATGATATATTTAGCTATCAATAATGTTCATAAATGAATTCAGAGGTGAAAAACCTCTATTTGTTCATTTCTATAACAGCTAAAACCATTTTACAAGAATTTGTTTCATTTTTCAGGTTTTTTTTCATACATTCAGGAAAGTATGGGGACACAACACAAAAACAGAAGTTATATTAAGACAGAAAGAATTAAACATACAATCTGAAATTCAAATAGCTGCACCACCATAATTAATGATCTCAAAAAAAATTCTCTTTGGCATAGAAATTTGATCAAATTGGCGATAACGTTTTCATCCAGATTGGCCCACAACTCAGGAGGATAGCGACATTCAAAATATCTGCAGTTCCATGCTGCTTTTTGTTGGCATAAACCTGGCGCACAAATATGCTTTAGATATTCTCCATCAGGTTACAATCCCCTGGACTGCATGGGCCGTTCCATGAAACGGATTCGATGACAGCGAAACCAGGTTTTTGTAGACCTGCACGCATGTACCGGCCGCCATGATTGTCTTTGCTGGAAAGTGAAACGCGTGACGTCGTGTTCCGGACAAAAATAGCGGTAGTATTGTGTGCGAAGAGTTTCTTGATGGCTGCTCAGAGTTCATGCACGACAAGAAGTGTGAAGGCCAATTCCAAAGCTTACCTTCGCTACTGAATGCTCCCCAAGCATCAACGAGCCACCGCCGAAATTCCATCTGCTGATAATCAGTGGATCCTTGCTGAGATTTCGCTTCAGTAGGATCGAGAAACATCCAGTTTGTCAAGATTAAAATTTCTCGTCAGGAAAAAAGATTACCCTACAAAGTGCTGCGTCATTTCTCCGATTTTTTCCGGATTTTGCGTAGACTGCCTTCGCACTTTGCCCAATCAGTTGCTTATGTTCTCTCTTTTCAAATCTCAAGTCAGGCCTCTTTGTGGTTTTGCAGATAACTGACAGGGCGCTTCCTTCATCACTTGTCGGACCAATGCTTTTATCGCCATGTCATGGTGTTCCAGACTACGTTTTCGGAAACACTGATGATAATTCAGACTTAATCTGGTTCAGCTGACAGTGTAGCCGTTGGAGCAAAGCCGAATAATTCTCCGCGAATCTTGATTGCTGACCTTCTTTCGGCAGTCCAGTACGTTTTGCAGTACCGTAGGAATCTGGATCTCGCAGGAACTGGCTGATACAGTTGACAGATCTTCCGGAGCTGGGCGCTGGATTCGACGTTGGTTCAACTCCGGCAACGCTGAGCGCACGAATTTGAGCTTGTTCAGCTGCAGTTAGAGCAGTACCACGAGCCATTTTAGGAATAAAGATATCACATGTACTCATCTTGAGTTTATGCAGCGAACTTGCAACGGGAAATTTTTGTTTGGATTGAAAAATCTGAATTTTCGAAGGGGTGTCGCTATACTTTCTGGAATGGCGAAAAATTCTAAAAGTTGAGATAAAATCTTGCAAAATTTCACAATTGTTACATAAACCATCAAACACAGGTTTTCCATGATGCTGAATTCATTGATGAACCGTAACGATCACCAAACACAAAGTTCGATTGGAAACCTCGATTTCCGGGGTTGTCCCTTTATACTTTCTGAACGCGCTGTATAATCGAAAATTCAATTTTTCGAATTTCCGAACATTTTTTTTCGAATTTTCGAATAATTTTTTCAATTTCTCGGATAGATTATCTCGATTTCAAAAATGATAGCTTCGATTTTAAAAATAAGTTTTGAGCTGTCATTCACTGGGTCAGTCGCGGAGTTGCTGAGGCTTAAGACACTGGCTTAAGACTGAATCGTCTCGGCGCAGTGATGATCGCGGATCTGCCGTGGTGCTATCGCGGCACAGTCGAGAGAAGTGGTATTTTCTCGGCATTTGTCGCGGCGAGTTTTCGCAGAGGCGGGCTGAGTTGGGAAAAACCGCTGTGAAATTTCTTTCTTTTTTTTCATTTTTCAGGCACCTTATGTCTTCTTTTTCTGTAGCTCATTTTCAGGTCTTTGATAGAAAAAAATTGTCCCTCGAGTTGTATTTTATGCCTTGAAATGTTTCACTAGCATTACTGCATTAAAATATCGATGTTGTGGCAAATTTCGCTCAACTGTAAAACCGAATCTGTCTAAGCTCAGAAAGCAGAGAAATCAATAAAAATCAATTCGCTAAACGCAACCCATTATGACCACTCGAAGTCAGTATTTTTGAGCAGTCATTGTATAGTTAATGTCCGTGGTTTAGGTCTCCTCAAGAAAATTGTTTGTTTGTTCGATAGGCGCGGCGGTTTAATTCCTTGAGATTGAGATTTAAACCGGCTACGCCAGCTGGCGATTTGAATTTACATGTTTTTTTCTTGAGGAAACAGGCCGCGGATCTAACCATAGATCAGTTGGCTCAATCGCTTCTCTACGTATTCCAAGAAACTGTTTCTTGGGAAAGGGAGGGTTTCTGGAAGCTAAAACCCTGGTACTCTCTTACATTCGGCTTGGCAGCTACATAATAAATGGGGAAAAATAGAGAAAAACAGCTTGCATTTGGCTGACTGTCTGCTTGCCAGCCAATCCCCTGATGGAGCACGTAATACGGTGACGAAATATTTCACGCGATCCAGGCGTGCGCTATCCCCGAATCAGGCGTTGGACGAATAGGTCAAGAGATATGGTGCTTCTTGACGAAGTGTAAGCTTTCAAAGGTCGATCAGAAAACAAACTTCTAATGAAAGTATGATTGTGCATTTCGATTATTCGAATTTCAAAATTCGAATACGCTCTTCAAAGTATTCGAATTTTGAATATTATTCGAAAGTCTGTTTTTGAAATATTCAAATTTCGAATACTATTGGGAAGTCTGATTTTGAAATATTCCAATTTTCAATATTAATTGAAAGCCCACTTTCAAAATAATCGAGTTTTGAATATTATTCGAAAGCCCGTTTTCAAAATTTTCGAATTTCGAATTTTGAATGATTCGAAATTCGAAAAGTCATTCGTTTATTTTTCGAATAACAGGTCTGTCCGGAAGTATAATCGGCATGGACCGTGAGGAGGGCTTCTGGTGTTCACTGTTGAAGGCTGGAGCGCAAACTCGGTGCACCTATGTTATAGCATATGTCACCAAATTTGCGCCAACCTTCAACAGTGAACGCGAAGTCTCGTCACAATCCATGCCGACGTTATGCACCGGTTTTCAGTATACCATGTTTCCTCTGAACGACCCCCGAGGGCTCTATTTCTAAACCTCCTCTAGAAAAGGTCTGAAAGGGAGGAAGGGCTCTAATTTTTTCCCAAGTTAAAATTTCGAGAGTCAC